>CM067361.1:72003841-72114138 GCA_034401795.1 Chaetoderma sp. LZ-2023a | reverse complement strand
CGCATGACACGTGTGTTTTGGAGAAAGATTTTAGACTTCAAACTTGACTAACGGAGACCTAAAAGGACCGTCAAGTTCACGGAACCGAATCACATTCGCGTCACAGCCCCCCCCCTTTTTCCTCCCAAGAAAAGGGAGAGAACTAACGAACATGTATCTCGCCTGAAACACCAATATGCCAAGAGGGTTAACTACTCCCTGCATATCGCTTGTATTAGCCTGGGAATGAGCATGAATATATAAGATGAATGAACATGATACATATACATAATACAAAAAACTCTCACTTGTTGAATTACCTTATGATAACAGGACTTCAGACGTACCGCCTACAACCATACACCGGTTCGGCCATCAGTGACACAATCTGGTTGACATCCTCTCGCTTGACCATGCCTGCTTTAGGTTCTTTTCTTACCAAAGTGAAAAAAGGGGAAAAGCAGTGTGGTCACTAACTATCGTTTCAAAACAGCTAAAGCGAGTGGATTGGCTGAGTCTGACACATCCCTCATATAGTAATCCGTAAATGAGGACTCACAGTGCCATTGTGCAACGGCCATGATGTCCTCTAACGGAACACCATTGTAAAGGGCGGTCGAGGCGGCTATTCCTCTAACATCGTGTGCCCTTACGCCCTGCACCTGGTGCCCAGTCGCCATCTCATGAGTAGTCTGAATGCATTCGACCACCCAACGAGAGATAGTATCCATGGATGCGGCGCCATAAGGCTTTTTATGGCAGATCCACAGATGTCTATCGTTCGACCGTAATGAGTCAGTCCGTTTCTTGTACTTAGTCAAAGCACGGACCGGGCACCAGACACTGGCATCACGATCAAACCTGGTTAACTTCGGTATAATGATCGGTTTGCCGGGATATCTCAAAGATTGGTTCTTTGACATAAATTCTGCTCTTGCAGAAGACGCAGACCTTCTCCAGAAACAATAAATCGGTTCCTCTCTGCCGAAAGCGCATGGATCTCACTGCGCCTTCTAGCTGAGGAAGCTGCCAATAGAAAGACCGCCTTTAGACTCAAATGCTTTAGACTAGCCGAACGCAACGGTTCGAATGGGTGCTTGGCCAGTACATTAAGCACTAAAGATAGACTCCAGGCTGGAATGACTACCGGTTGTCTCGGGCGGAGATTGCTCATTCCCTTCAACATCACGTTTAGCTGGGCCACCTCTGGACTATCCCTGTTGGCTAGACAAGGGATAACTGATGCCAAAGCTGACTTGTATCCAGCAATTGTGACGGGAGCTAGTCCTGTAAAGAACAGCTCACAGAGAAAGTCTGCTATTTGCTGAATAGTGGATTGAAAGGTATCAATACCCTTTTCTTCACACCAGTCGGCAAATCTGTTAACCTTGTTGTTATATGACTTGAAGGTTGACCTCCTTCTCGCAGCCGCGATGAAATCAGCAGCCTGTCGAGAAAAGCCTTCCGACGTGGAACGTTGTTTGACAACATCCACGCAGTCAATTTGAACATTTCGGGACGCTCGTGTAGGAAGCGTCCCTTGGCCTGGGAGATTATGTTCGGAATCTCGGGCAACTGCACAGGATTTTCCACCAGCAGATCTAGAAGATCCGTGAACCACGCCCTGCTCGGCCAATACGGCGCTATTAGCAGGACCAGACACGGTTCCTCCCTGACCTTCACCAATACCTTCGGTAGAAGAATGGTGGGTGGATACGCGTAAGCGTGCATCCCTCTCCAGCTTATCGCCAGAACGTCTGTATCGACGGCATTTGGATCTGGAATCGGCGAGACATGTCATGATTTGAGCATTTTCCTTTGTGGCGAACAAGTCCACGTTGGGTTTGCCCCAATGCTCGAAGATCCGTCGTAGAACTGGAGGGTTGAGGGACCATTCTGTTGGCAGGATTCTCTGTCTGCGAGACAAAGCATCCGCCAGAATGTTCAATCGGCCAGGAATATGAGCTGCTTTCAAAACAACCGAGTAATTCCTGCACCATTGAATCAAGTGCCACACCCTGATGCACAGGGTGGGCGACCTGGTCCCTCCTTGGCGATTTATATATGATACTACTGTCGAATTGTCCGACCGTATCAATATCACCTTGCCCCTGATCATCGGAAGGAACTCTTCCAACGCTAGTTCCACTGCCATCATTTCCAACAGATTGATATGCAGCTGACTCTCTGGGAGAGTCCATGTGCCCGAGACCTGGTGTTCTCCCAGGCAGGCACCCCACCCTTCCAGCGATGCATCCGTGTAGACGGACAGCTGGGGGTGGGGTAGGTGCAGCGAAACCCCTAATAGGAGATTCTGACGCTGTTTCCACCATAGAAGATGCGATATTATCGGCTCCAAAACGAGCACCAGTTTTGACAGGGATTCTGTTCTCTGTTTCCACAGAGACATCAGATACAACTGGATAGGCCTTCGCATTAGAGCAGCGTACGGGATAACCTGCTCCATGGAGACCATCATGCCCAGCATCTGAAGGAACCGCGTCGCCTGAATGTGGTTTCCCACTCGAAAACTCTTGAGGATGGCTAACAGAGACACCACTCTGGGCTCTGACGGGTAAACCCTGCCCTCCTCGAGGTCGAATCGCATCCCCAAATAAACGAAATGTTGAGTGGGCGTCAACTCGGATTTCTCCTCGTTGACTATCCAGCCTAGATCTGAAAGTAACTTCAGAGTCAGAGCAGTATCCACGTTCAACCTGGCTGCCGAGTCTGCCTTGAGCAGCCAGTCGTCTATGTAGGTGTGTAGCGCCACGTTCTCTTTTCTGAGAAACGCTGTCACCGCAAGGACCACTCTTGTGAAAACCCTCGGAGCTGTCGACAGGCCAAACGGGAGAACTGTAAACTCCCATACTTGATTCTGAAACGCAAATCTCAGAAACCTGTGCCAACTCCGATTCATAGGAATGTGGAAATATGCATCTTTCAGATCGATCGATACACACCACATTCCTTTCCTCAATCCCGCCATTACCGACCTCGGCGTTTCCATCTGGAACCGAGGCGTATGGATAAACCAATTTAATGGCCTGAGATTCCACCCGCCATAGACGCCTCGACGTCTAACGGGGTTGTCCGGCTCGCGGTCCGCTCCCCCCCCCCTTTCTTAACGAGAGAGAGAGAGAACCATTTCGATCTTGGCTCGGCAGGTCTAACTGGCATCGCTGTTCCTGTCGCACAGGTGCGGTCCAGGCGGATACGAAGGGAGCTCTCGTACCCTCAGGTACGATCCGCTCCCTTCTTTCCGTCCTTTGAGGACTTACCCTTTCCCTTCCCCTTGCCTTTCCCGCCTCTAGGGCGATCAGGAGCAACATTGGGGAGGGTAGGGGCCTCCACAACCTTCCTGGCTTTATTCGCCGGCGGCGGCTGAGAAAAAACAGACGAAGTAGAAGTCGCACTAGGCTTAGCTTTCGCCTTGCCTTTATGCTTCTTCTGCTTCTTTGAAGGTTGAACAGCTAACGGCTTCCCTCCAGCCCTTAGTGCGTGCGCTTGCCACACTAGCTCCAGCTGTAGGTTTACCGCCAACAGATTCTGTGCAATGCTAGCAGTGTCCTCTAGGATGGCCCGCGCCTGGCCACCGAAGATGCTAGGCCCTGTCAGGGGTGTCCCAAGAAGACGCATTTGCCTCCTGGACTTTGTCACACGCGCCTGCACCCTTGCCAGCGCGTCCATAGACAGCACCAAGCCGTCATTGACGCACGAAAGCGCCACAGGTGGCACAGGGTGGCCTGCCCACCGCTTCAGCCCACACCGACTGAAGAAGGCGATAAGAGTGGTTGACAGCACTCATAGCTGCCCTTACACCCTCATCGCATAGGGACAGGACTTCATCCTGGTGTGCCTGGGACTTGTCCACAAGTGCCGGACCAGGGCCACCCGCTCCAGCACTCTGGACACCCAGAACCCATCGGTCATCCTCGGTGACCGATGGTACCACACCATACCTGTTGTATTCCCCCCTTGGAATACGACACCTCGCCCACACCTCCCTGGAGGCCGCAGGGAGCTGGCCCTTGGTCATGAGCTGCTTGCTATAAATAGCCTCAAGCAACTCGATAAACCGTGGATCCAGTCCAACAGACTGGATCCGGGCTGCGGGCAAGATCCCCATCCTAATCGATGCAACCGACGGACGGGGGGCGCATCCTCCTCGGCTGTGGCCGAAACCACAGATGGGTCCACCCTGGCTAGCCAAGCCAGAGCATCCGACCAGTCCACTTCCGAGGAAGACACACCCGTGAACACGTCACCCGTTGACGCATTCACGGGCCTACCAGCCATGGCCTCCCGGCAAGGAGCCGCGGCTGACACGCCAGGCACTCCGGTACCAACCGGTTCCGCCGCCACCCCATGAAACACACCAGTCCATGGGGTAGGCCCGCACGGAAAACCGTGCGGACCCATAGCAGACGCGGAAACGTGGCCAGACACGGGTGCCAACGGCACCCCACGTCTGACCACCGGACCAGGCGAGATAGGTGAGTACCACGCCTGGCCCGGCACACCCGTCACCGTGTCGGCTGGCGTCAAACCAACCACCACGGGACCGGTGCCTGGTACCAGATTGGCCTCAACCACGGGCGGAGCCGCTGCTGCGGCTTGCGCCAAGCCAGACAGATGGAGGACGGTTCCGTCCAGGACGGAATCGACCTCCATATTCTCCACCCGTGGCATCACAGGCCGCAGCAACCTCTCCTCTTCGGCCTCCTCGTCTTCAGACTCCGAAGAGTCGTCACTAGACGAAGAAACCGTGGAGCCGGCCTGACGGACCGGCCACCGCTACTGGACCACCCGGAGGTGGCTGCAGAGAGACAGAACCTGTCATGCCGGAGCCCGACGGGACTGCCAGGGGGCCGTATGAGACGGCTCCCTCGGTGACAAGTCCAGAACCCTGTCCAAGGACAGGGTCCGTACCAATCATGGGGAGAAACTGACCCCCCCCAACCTTCGGCAGCAGGGACGACACATGATGGCGGGGCTGGCTTGGCCTATAAATAAGCACAAACCTACAATAAGCAAGCGGAACGAGACACGGATGGAAGGCAGACAATTAATTTTCAAATATATTGACCATAAATTAACTGTAACCCTCCCGCACCCCACCCCGCAACGTTACAGCAAAGATCGCATTGATTATGACGACAAGAACGAAGCGGGCATAAATACACCCATAATTGATCCCCCAGGATGTATAACGGAACCAGGAATCATATCGCCTAGCATTCGGGGTATATTTACCAATCAATATAAATTATACTCCTAACGAAAGCCAAAACGATATGTGAAGAAACAACAAAATGTAAACAAACTGCTGTAGCACACGGTAAAACCGCAGACCACACATCTAATCAAGAATTTTGAAACCACCGATCATTGCAAACAGATCGTGATAACACGCAAAACTTGAACATTCCAAAGTTTTCTGGTACCATTTTTAGTACGCAGCACCCAGAACAAGATGCGCGAATTAATGAAAAAAATTTTCTTCACATAAACATCCGAGCACCACGGGTGTGACGTCACCTGCTCGGATCTTACGGAGAACGACGTCAGCCGATATTCGTGTTACAAATACTGTAGCAAACACCTATTTTCATATCTGCCGATCACCTGTTGGGGTTTAAAGAAGGTGACCATCCGGCATATCTCGTTGTTAACACACGTCACAGATTCTTTGGGGTCAGAAATTGGAACATGCGACACAACGAAATTTAGAGACCTAAGCCTTTTAACTATGGAATAATAAGGAAATATACGACCTGGTTATCATCGGCGGTATCCATATTATCCAATTATCACTAGCTATCACAATTACAGACAAAAAGACGTAGATTTATTTCTTAATCTCCCCACTGCGAAAAGCATGTATAGCTCTTGTTGCTATGCAAACAAGAATGAGATCTATGGTAGACAGGTACTCGGCAGTTGGGAGCCGAGTACCCGGTTCCAAGGAGTCGGTAAAGCTTTCTAAGTCTATAGTCCTAGAGCCAGCTGTCAGGGCCAGCTGTATATGAGAAGTAACAGAATGGTGAGTATTGATCGAAGGAGAACGGCCTATACGTGATGCCTACGGTCGTCACTACAGCTAGTAAACAGATATTTATGTATATGCAGCAATATTCAGCCTTCGAATTAATCAGTTAAAAACACTATCTGACGTTTTCTTTTATCTCGCGGGAGGAGGGGTGAGCCCATCGAGCCTGGTGTTCCAAATACACATATAGACGGGTACCCGTTTGAGATTTTATTCTCAATCACATCAGTCACGGTTTTAGAGAACAGATTTTGACATTTCTGTGGCCGATTTTACATGTGTTGAAGGAAATGATGAGGCCATCGCGCAATGCAAACAGCCTGGAATGCAAACTGAATTAATTATTCGTAATTAATTCTCTATTTGTCATGGTTGCCCGATGGGCAAACGGTTATTTCAAATCCTACTCATGTAATGTACATGTACAATGTTTTGTCTGCATCTCTGTAGTGGCATGCATAGGTTATTTTTAAATCCTTTCGACCACAAATCATAATTATTATAAAACAAGAACGCTGAAGCATACAATGTCTCATCTGTAAAGGCATAGTTAGTGTGGATTGCCAAAGCAAACTTGGATTGGTTCGTAATAAACATATTCAGTAAGCCCCCAACAAACCAGTGTAACGAATCAAACATGGACAATTTTACCAAAATGTTGATAGTCTGATCTTGAAACTAGTAATGATGCAGATAGTACACCTGCATAGTATATAACTCTGCTGTAAAATTGTGTTGATATCTCTGAGCCATTGTTGAAAATGAGTGGTCCATAAAACACTATCCAAAAAAACCCTATGAAAAATGTTCAAAGTCCAAAGCTGTGAAAAATGTAGTACAAATGGCCCACAATCATATCACTGATGATGCAGATCATATCCCTATATTGCATAGAACACTTCTGTAAATTGTCATTGAAATCGGAATGAGCTCCATGAGTCATAAACAAGCTTAACACAAAAACCATGAAAAAAATTCAAGGTACAAAGCTATGAAAAAGCAGGAGAAATTTTCCAAAATTAAATTGTAAATTATGCGCATAGTACCATGATTGCATAGCGCATAATGCTTCTGTCAAATTTTGTTGATACCCAGCAAGCCATTGTTGAAGAAAAAATTAACCAGGAAAATATGAAATAAGTTCAAAGTCCGCTCACATCCTTGCAAAACCATGAATTTTTTTTTTTAAATGACCCAAAATGAAATCTGTTGTTACGCAGATCACATCCCTGTATAGTACAGATCACTTTTGTAAAGTTTCATTGAAATTGGAGAGCCATTGCGGAAAAATAAGTTGATTTAAAGATCTTAACCAATGTGCACATCTGGCAAAATACATTTAAAAAGCTCAAGTCCAGATCACTTCCCTGTATAGTGTACATGTAGATCACTTTTGTAAAGTTTCATTGAGATCGGATGAGCCATTGTTGAAAAGTAAGTTGATTTAAAAACCTTAACCAAAAGTGCACAAATAACGGCCGCCGCCGCCACCGGAATTAGTAAACCCTATGTCTCGCTTTCTGCTTTGCAGGAGAGACAAAAAGACTGCAATGATTTGAAAGTATTGTTAGCATGTACTGTAATTCACTGAGTGATCAAAATGCATTTTCCCACAAGATGCAATACTTTTAAAACTGATGTAGGTTTCATGTCCGATTGAAAATATAACTTTGGCTATAAAACAAAAATATCCGAAGTCGTATCCACTTAAATTCATAATGTAAATCGATATTGATAAAATGGATGAAATTACATATTAATTTACCTTGATGTAATCCTTGGCTGATCATTTCTGAACTGGCAATATGAGCTCGACTTCTTTCTGTGACAATATCCAGGTGACGACCTCTGCTCCTGCCAGCAATATCCTCATCTTGACTCCAACCATCACTAGCCTTGTTTCTTTCATGACTTCTGCTAGTACTGGCAATCTCCTCATCTCGACATCTGCTCCTTATATCAATATACCGATCTCGACTTCTACTCCTAACATTATCAGTTTCACGACTGTGGCTCCTGGCAATATCCTGATCATGACTTCTACTAGAATTGACATTATCTTGTTCATGACTTCTGCTACTGACAATCTCCTGATCGCAAATTCTACTAGCACTGACATTATCTTGTTCATGACTTCTGCTACTGACAATCTCATGATCGTGAATTCTAATAGCATTGACATTATCTCGTTCATGACTTCTGCTACTGACAATCTCCTGATCATGACTTCTAATAGCATTGACATTATCTCGTTCATGACTTCTACTACTGACAATATCCTGATCGCGAATTCTACTAGCATTGACATTATCTCGTTCATGACTTCTGCTACTGACAATCTCATGATCGCGAATTCTACTAGCACTGACATCTCGTTCATGACTTTGGCTATTGACAATCTCATGATCGCGAATTCTACTAGCACTGACATTATCTCGTTCATGACATCTGCTACTGACAATATCCTGATCGCGACTTCTACTAGCATTGACATCTCGTTCATGACTTTGGCTACTGACAATCTCCTGATCGCGAATTCTGCTAGCACTGACATTATCTCGTTCATGACATCTGCTACTGACAATCTCCTGATCATGACTTCTAATAGCATTGACATTATCTCGTTCATGACTTCTGCTACTGACAATCTCCTGATCATGACTTCTAAAAGCATTGACATTATCTCGTTCATGACTTCTGCTACTGACAATCTCATGACCGGGAATTCTACTAGCACTGACATTATCTCGTTCATGATATCTGCTACTGACAATCTCATGATCACGAATTCTACTAGCACTGACATCTCGTTCATAACTTTGGCTACTGACAATCTCCTGATCGTGAATTCTACTAGCACTGACATTATCTCGTTCATGACATCTGCTACTGACAATCTCCTGTTCACGACTTCTACTCCTAACATCAATATAGTGCTCTCCAGTTCTGCTCCTACCAACAGTATCGCAATATCGCCTTCTGCTCCACTCAATATCCCTTTCTCGGCTTCTGCCTCTGAATTCCATATAATGTTCTTCCCGCCTTCCCCAATCAGAAGTATCTTGGCTTTCTCTTTCATCCCTAACATATTCATCCCGCCTGTCTCTAGCATCAACATCCCAATCTCTTAGGTCCCTACTGTCAACATCTCTGATACCCAATCTGTCTCTTGCATCCAGATCAAAATCCTGACTTCTGCTCCTGACATACCAGTAATCGTCATGTTCTTCCCATCTATGCATTGTATCAATATCACTATCTTCTGTCCCTAATATCAGTATCTTTGTCACCCCTTATAGGTATCTCACTCCTTCTGACCCTTGCAGTACCACATTTATCTATCACACTCCTGCCTGTTGCAGTATCAACTATGACACACTGCCTACCTCTCACAACCCTATCTTTCCATCTGACATCAAAATCAGAAACTTAATCTTCTAGTTGTGGTGGTGCTGCAGCTCATAGGACTGGTGATCCTTCTTTAGTTCTCTCTGATGATGACAGGTGTTATACATGTACCAATTTTAATACGTCTTCAGAGAAGCCACTGCATTCTTTAGGGCATCCATCTGAAATGAAAAGAGTCACGTTTGAAAAATAGGCATTAATTCTTCTAAGAAGAAGAAATTATGTACAAGGACCTGCTATGCAGCTCAACTCTATGATGTCATAATCAAATACCGTCATCTCTCAAATAAAGGCTGCACTCGAATATAAGATGCAGGCCCAAATTTCACCAAAATCCTCCCAAAAACTCTTGTATTCAAATATAAGACACTGTGAAATTTAGAAAAATGTACCTTTGAAAAAATCTAAAATTGGTATCAAAAGTTACTATCACTCAACGAGCAGCCGAGCTAAATCAGTGCATAATTTTGCTTACATGTATGTCCACATATGTTCAAGGTAAACCAATGTTTATTCCATACTTTTGGGCTACAAATATATGCTAAAACACTTTTGGAGTGATAAATACCCTCCTTACAATTTTATGCCATAAAACCTTATGAAAACTCGGCTTTGTTTAGTCGGCTTTTTCTATTCTCTGCTGTACAAAGAGAATTATCCAATCAAACTCTGGAGCACAATGAAGAAAAAATTGTATAATCCAATCAGAATTCAGAAGGATATATTCTTCCTAAATGAATTAATTACGAAACAATCAGAAGTTGTGATTACTAGATTTCTTCTAATATCTGCCATTCTCTAATTTTCATTGGCTTGTGCGAGAGAAATTATCCATGGATCAGACCGTAGTACAATACATGTACTTAGTTCCTGTCGCGCAGTGATAATATCTATCCATTCCGAGTTCAGAATATAAAAAATTCCGAGTACTCGCTCTAAATAAAGTTCTTTTGCGATTGGAGGCGAATCATGTGATTTATATCTATTCTCGACGACATTTTATGTCAAATTCCGAATTAATTTTGATGTAATAAATGATCTTAATTAATTGATACGCAATATTTAGGCACTCCACTTTAATAATTTAACTTCCGCGATTGTGTTTTTGAAGTATACATTAAACATAGTCATAAGGTGGCGAGAATTTGTATAGCGAAATTGAGTTCAATTTTCGTGGTATCATTTTAAACTTTTTTAGAAAACATTAGACCAAAAAAAATGTGCTCAAAGAATGTACTCGATTATAGGATGCCTTCCTAGAACATGTAATTTGACAAAAAAACTGTGTCCTTTAGTCGAGATTTACCCGTCACATATTACCTGAGTGACATCACAATCAATATGACGCAGAACTGGCCATCATGTATCACAAAACATCTGTCAAGTGTACAAATTTTGACAGGTTTACAATTTAACTCTCTGACTGCTACAAGCCACCAGACAATAATTTCAATGAGCAATAACTCTGGACCAGCTGAATATTTTGAAAACAATTTGACTGAAAGTTGTTGGTGTTCAGCATATCCAGAGTTAAACTTGATGGAAAATGTAGTCCGCAGAAATTCAGCAACCAGACAGTTAACGTTAGCATTCTGTTGAACATTTTGAAAATAATTTGACTGGGCAAACAGCAACAGCCCCCAGTCAAATTAGTTTCAAAATATTCTACAGCTTACCTGTATTTTTACCTTGAAAGTTATTAATCCAGGGTCCAAAGTAGAAAAATCGATTTCAACACATGTAGAGTGGGTGGAGCTGAGCTTGAAATAAGCGGGGTCTAGATAGAAATGAATCCAACTACATTGTATTCTGAGCAATATCTTCAATTAACATCGATAACTAGACTACTGGGTCGTTGGCCCGCCATCGCAAATCCCCGCGTTCACCACTTTAACATTTTTGATATCCAGTACAATCCAATCCATTAACAAAAATTGGTAAAAGTATCGCCAGCAGAAATTTATCCGTATCATCGTCAAAATTGTTTTAAAACGCTGATCAGCAATACTCGAAACAATATCATTGCTCTGGCGATAATATTATTAACGAGAATTGATGCTCAGGTTTTTACAATTTTTTGTGGATTCTGGTCGCAAGTTTTGCTATGATTGAACGATACTAGCATGGTACTGGTAATGGCTATCCAAAAAAATTTTCAGCAAAGCAGGTGGGGACAAAAGACTTCAGTAGGGAGGGAGGAAATTTATTCTTTTTTAAATTATTAATTTATTTTAGAAAATCATAAATATTTGCTTTTCAGATGTTTAACTACATGTCCATTATATATGGTTTGCCAAATTTGTCATGTTTTTCATGTCACAATTAGCAAAACGGATTCACATGGCATCAGATCTGGGGTCAAATGCAAATGCATTTAAATACTTTTTTCAAGTATTTGTATTTGCATTTGAAGATTTCAAATCACAACTATTTGCCTTTTGCATTTAAACACTTTTGTTAAAAGTATTTGAAATTCCAAATAGTTTTCAAATGATTTTTCAGATACTTTTCATATAATACATATAAACAGCAGGATCTTCCAAGCAAAGTAAATTTAAAATATTCCCAAACCTTATTTAATCATAAAGACTTTGCATCTGAGTTGTGGTCCTGAAACCCCTTTGACCACTGATATATCAGCTTCGCAAACTCAATTTCATAAGTTAACTGGTGTACATTCTGGAAACAAAATTACTGGAAATTGTTGGTATCTAATATGACAGCAACAGATTTAAAAAAACATTGTCAAATGTACACCAGACATTCTTCTACTGACCCTGTATCAATTATATCCGGCATTAATGTGATAAGGGTTAATATAATTGCTATAAGATATGTGTCTGTGAAATCATAATCAAAACAAACAATATTAAAATCAATTTTTAAAATAAAGTTACATGTTCTATAGTGCTTTTTCATATACAGAATTTGGGATGTAATGTGTTAAACTGTGCATGTGAGATGTTCATTACCGCTAAGCAATAGAGCTATCTAGAATCAAACCAAACAGAAAACTGTTCTTGAAGACATTTTGACTGGAAGCCAGTGCTGCCTTAGGCAGCAACAACTAGCATGCAAATTAGTTTTAAACTATTCACCAGAATTTGTCCTATATCATAAAGGCTTGTGTCAGGTTTATGGTTCCAACACAACCACTCACCACCCCAAACAACACACAACAAACCGATCAGAACCATCTTTGTCCGTGAATTCACCCGCACGGGAATGCTTCTAAAAAAAGTGATAAACAAATACTGGCCCATCCTCCAAGCCAGCCAGAGATGCAGGGGGGTCATTCCGTATAAGATGGACCAATGCCCGTCAACTCATAGTCACGGATTTCCTTCAAACTTTCTCAGTGTGAGCATATGGATGTTTTAGTTGAGCATGACAATTTTTTAACTGATATGTGAAATACTTTTTGAAAAATGCCCTCTCAAAGACCCTTATGCTAAAATTGACAAAAGTTTCAAGTACAAATCCAATGTTTGAGACATCATATCTCATCCAATATACTGTTTACAATACTAGATCTTTTCATTCTAATGCTCTGGTCAGCATACTTGAGCAAAATAACAAGCAATATGTGTTGACTTGTTTTGGGTGTGTTTTAGGGGTCACCAAAAACGTTAAAAACAGCTAATTTTCCTGTTTCAACAAAATTTGGTGATACAGTTAAATGTATATTATAGTTGCTGTAACTAAATGATTTCTACCCAGTTCACTAGAGCTAATATTAGCTTAGTAATATTTACTGACTAACAGCAAGGTTTGCTCATCAAAAAATTTTGGGGGCCCAATGCACCACCCCTGTTCACAAAAGAGGGCCAACTTCATCGCCTATTAAGTCAAAATAACCCCTTTCAATTTTTATTTTATTTTGGTGAATGGTAGATATATGGTCAATAGTTACATGGTTAAAAGTTGCACTCTTACATTTATTCCCATTTGGAGCTATGGCATATTAGAAATGTGATATTTTTGTAAAACTTGTACGATATTCCATTTTTGGGGGTTAATAATTTTAAAATCATAGGGCCTAGAGGTATGAAACAAGCGATACAACCAGTTCTCCTGCTATATTAGAAGAACCAATCAGCATTCCCTGGTTATACCATACATAAACATCGATTTTCTAGACCCAAAGACCTGACTCTGTTAAAATTTGACATTTTTCGCTACAATCTAATTTGTTTTAAAAAGTTTAAAATATCTCCACTTTAGCATTTTAGATACTTTTTCATCATAGGTGGACATTGAATGGTATATTATGGTCATATTAGTACAGCTACATGGACTTCTATGGCCATTTATAGACAATTTTGACACACTGCGACCAGGCCAATATGTGTAATCTCTCATACTAAAGTATGCATAAATGTCACCCATTTCATGGAATTATTTAATAAACCGAGACAGGCATTGGTTAATACACATGATATAATATAAAAGTGTTAAGAGATAGTACATAATACTACATACCTCAGCAATAATTGATGATACGGTACATGATCCAGCATATACCGCTCCTCCAAATTATTTAAATAGTCCATTTATAAAGCCGATATCAGTTTGTGGAAAAGTGTACTGCCGGCCAGTTGCTGTCAATGGTGTTGACACCTTACTTAGAATGTCACAAAAAGGAACCCAGCACTGGTCTGTGCGCCTTGGCCAACTAAAGGATCGAGCTGGTCCATGCGGCTTCATAAACGAAATGAGACAGTCCTCATTTTCTAGACTAATTTCTAACACTATGCCAAACCACCAATTTTTGTCATACTAGGCACCAACATAGTCATTCAAAGACAGTTCCATAGGGATATTTAAATTCTGAATCTCTGATGACATACCAGGTTGTGTGTTAGAAAATGACCGAGTGTATGAAACATCATCAGTTGAAATTCGCTTTACTGTGATAGAGTTAGTGTCATTTGGAACAAACGAATGGAATGACCTGGTTCCTTGCACTGTTTTGGCAAGGAGATACCGCTCTTCCAACATTGTATGATGGCTCTGGATCTCATCTTTACTAACTAAGAAGAACTTGATCTTGCTTATGTTCTGTTGGCTGAATTCATACAATTCACTAGCATTTCGTATAAGCGCTGTTTGCAGACTAGCCCTTGCGGCTAAGCGCTTCACTGTGCCACCGATACCGTCACAAACACCTTTACCATGGCTGGTAGCAAAGAAATGCCATTCTGCCTTAATATCAAAATCTGAATAATGATGGCAGACATTAATAAAGTTTTTGAAGTTCTTGTATTGTCCTGGACACCCATCACTAAAGTATTTAATTATATGAATATTGGGATACTTTTCCTTCAAATATCTTGTAAAAATCTCCTGAAAACAGTACACAGTATTTGTTTCGTGTTTCAGACACTCAGAGATGAAGCATACATTTTCTTCATTCAACTTTCCATAAGCCTTAACATAAAATGCCAAAGGATGTATCGTGACTGGAGAATTGTTCCACTAAAATCCCTGTACACAATCTTGCACAATAATGCTGTAATCTTCAGCAAAGTCGAGAACAACAATGGCAGTAGTGTCATCTAAATCATGTTTGCACGCTTTCAAGAATTCACTTTGAGATTTCGCTATGGAGGAATGTGGTGTTAATTCTTGGATCCGTTGACATAATATAGAAATAAAATCTTCAACTGATACTTCTCGGCGCATGATTTCAATTCAGTCTGTGGATACCCATTCATTGAATTTAATGATGTCATCCTCATCCATGTGCTCGTAAAGGTCTTGCTCTAAGTAAGTTTTGAGAAATGCAGTTCCTGGACACTTTTCACATCGTTGAAACATGCAATTTCTAGAACTACTGTCACATACAGATTTGTCAATTAGGTTATGATAGTCTTCAGAGATAACATCCACCATAAACTTTACATTTTGGTGTTTTTCGCATACACAAACATTGTGGCTGCCGCTAGAAGAAACAGTTACACACCATTTGGGTCTTAACTCAACAAATTTAGAGAAACCAATTTTAAGTCCAGTTTCTGTTTTGAAATTAGCATGTACTTCCTTCAAATTTGTCAGGATTAGCCGTTTTTGCTTATGTTCTTTGGTACCACAAATTCTTATAGTAACAACATCATTTTTCCCGGGTAATAGTCTAGATACAGTATCATCTTGGTAGTAGTTAATAACACTATCTAGTGTATGCTGATCAAGCTTATTTCTTTTAAAAGTTTCACGATCAGCGAGTATTCCATCATTCTGCGCAAGTTGTCTGGCTTGTTTCACCATATAACGCGTAACACCACATGCCTGAAAAACCTGAACAGTTTTATCTATCGACCATGATTTAGGTGTAATAGTCAATACTTGTATCTTTTGATTTCGTGATGACACAGACAGTTTTTCATTCATGTTCGATACCAAGTAGTCCACATCTAACTTAGAATCACATGTACATTCAGTTTGTGAAGTGTCAGCAACTAATTTATTAGGTGCAAAACCTAGGTGGGATGCCACGTGACTTGTTGTTGCTTCTGCCATTTGTTTGATTTTTCGTTTACCATATGATACTTTCCTTTCTGAATGGACACTCTTTAGGGGAGAAACTCCAACTGCTGAGAAACTAGTTGAGGCATTCAGCATTACTGTACAAAGTATCTGCTATGGCCATTGGTTCCGGTTCACTGTCACTACAATCTGTCAGGTTATTAATTTTCTGCAAACAATGATGGCAAATCTTTTGGCCAGGTTGTTTTCTCTCTCTAGTTTTCGACTGTATTAATGCCACAATTTCTTGATCTATATTAACTAGTCCCTTTTTAATAAGCTTTTTGTGAACTTTTAGGGGATCACAACATGAAGTGTTCTGCTTCATCATCAGGAATATATGCAGATAGTGTTTCTTGTGGCAACAGCACACTGTTTCTAAACTATCCTCACTCTGGCCGCTTCTCATTGCAACAAGTGTTTTATCTGTAGCCGTCAATTGTACAACATCATTTACAGAGCATTTATCCGTAAACTTATGACATTTATCATTAGTGAGACGCCCAACTGAACAAAATGTCTCTGGTAATTCAGCCATTGTGCAACGTGTCCTAGTCAAAGTTTACACTTTTCAAATTAAAAGGCCAAATTTATCATTAAAATGTATAGTGAATTATTAAATTTCTAAAGTAAATATCTAAACATTTGTGTATCAGCAACAATGTCAATGTTTCAAAGCAGTAATTATTAAACACTTTCACTGGTCATGCTGCCTAATCTTGATCACTTAAAATGCTTGACTGAACTCTTGTTGATAGCAATACTTGCATGCAGATCTCTGAGAAAAACTGAGACCATGTGACTAATCAATATCACCTCACTACCTATGTCTATTACAGCAATTGACCTAATTATATACAAAGCTCTGAAGGTTGAGTTATTTTCTCTAGATATGAAATCTCTCAGTCTTTATTAACACTGGATAACTCAAGACTGAGTGATGAGCTGTTGCAGCTCGACCAGCTTACAGGACAAACTCTGTACCTGGTGTATATTTTGAAAATGATTTGACTGAAAATTATTGATGGCTAAGTCAGCAACAACTTATAGTCAAATTGTTTTTTAAATATTCTCCAGGCAATATGTTATTCCCATTGAAAATGTTGTTGAATAATGACTTGTAGTTTACCCACAAAAATGTCAAATTTTAACAAAGTAAGGTTTTGACATCTCTAAAATCCATGTTTATCTATTTTGTAAAAGGGAAATGCTGGTTGTTTCTTTTAATAAGGCAGGGAAATGCGCTACATCTCTTGTTTCATACTTCTAGAGTGTATACTTTTAAAATTATTAACCCCCAAAATCGAATATCATACAAGTTTTTGAAAAAATATCAGATTTTGTATTTGCCATAGCTCTAAAAGGAAACAAATGTAAGAGTGAACCTTTTGGCCCTGTAACCATTGACCATATATATAACATTCACCAAAATATTTAAAAAATTGAAAGGGGTTATTTTGAACAAACATGTTATGAAGTCACCCCATTTTGGCGAACAGGGGTGGGGGTATGGCTCCCACAAAATTTTTGCGGAGCATATCTTGCCATTAGGTAATAAATATCACTAAAGTAGCAGTAGCTCTAGTTAACAGGATAGAAATCATTTGTGTAAACCAAATACAAATACATTTTACGGCATCACCAAATTTGGATTAAAATATGAAAAATCACATTTTTTGGCATTTTTGACGACCCCTAATACATGCCTAAAACAGGTCAGCACAAAATGCTTGTGATTTTCTCGAACTATGGTGACCAGACTGTTAAAATAAAAAGACCTAGTATTGTGAGCACTGTAGTCGGTGAGATATGAAGCCTCAAACATAGAAATTTTGTTACAAATTTTTGTCAATTTTAGGCAGGGGGTATTGGATAGGCCAGTTTTCAAAAAGTATTTGACCTTTCACTATAATACTTGGAATTTCCTGTTAATACATACATATGCTTACTCTGACAAAGTTTGAAGGAAATCTGAAACTATGACTTGACGGATTTCAAAAATTTTGGTCCTTCTTATATGGAATGACCCAGGGATGCATTTCCAGAGAAACCATTATTCGGCTATCGGAGGAACAAAACCATCAATTCAAGGCCCATATAATCCAGGCCAGACTTCCAGACGTCTCCGATGCTGTACGTTCACACCATAACCCCTTCCTAGAATGCACTACCAAAAATTGCACCATCTGCAATAATATGGAGAAAATGAGGTTCTTCAAAAGCTACATGTACCATACTGGCTTAACCGATCGATACAAAATCATAGGCAACTGTCAGACACGCAATCTAATCTACTTGCTAAACTGCAAACTATGCCACAAACAATATGTGGGAGACTTTGAGATCATTTATAATAAGGATCCCAGAACACCTCAGGTCCATAACCAATCTCTACAAAAAAGAAAGTTATGACACTCCTATCTCACGTCACTTCAATAAGAGCAATCATACAAGAGTCCACATGAGTTACCTCATTATACAGGTACTCTCCTCCGACTCCGCAGATCCAGAATCAACACCATGGAGGAGTTCCAAAGAGTCCCATTGGATTCACCAACTCCACACAATGGAACCAATAGGAACTAACTTTGCAGGGTGAAGACGCACCTTTTCATGTGGGTCACGGGTCCCAACCCAACACCCATACACGCTCTTATTATCTTCTCAGAATAAATTCTCAGTAAAATGAATGTCCATGGCTCATTCCGTGTTAAGACAACCGATGGGTGTTGCATGACGTATTCAGATTTCCAAGATTCTTTGTGTAGTGGTACAGTAGTATGTTTTAGGAAATCCTGCACAATTTCTGTACCCAAATTCCAATATTTTTGGAGATATGGACGCTAGAACAGCAAGGGGGGGTCCACCACATTGAAGATTTCGTGACCCCACAAAGGTCAGGGTCAAGGTTGTTCAGGTTCGGGAAGAAGGTTGCCTTCTCCTCTTGCACTTCCGAGGTGATGATTGAAATGAAACTCGAAACGCGTCGTCTAATTTTCAGGTTGTTATTTCTTTCTGTATAACGATTACTGACTTTGACTTTTTACAATATTTTCACTGAATATGTTAAGTCTTTAAATGAGATAAAGACAAAGATTCAAACTTAATGCTTAAGCTACCTAGCCTGACTGAGAGAGCAACAACCTATTGCGAGAATTTAGAATTTAGTTTAAGATCAAAAATGAATAGACTTACTTTTCCCTTCATGGTCGCTCATATTTATACCAGGAGAATGTGTTCCAGTCCGCTCTTCTACTATTCCTAAATGACGCCAACGGCCCATGACTGACAGTGTTTACAATTTCTGGGATCCCTTCATCCATACAAAAGTTGTGCACCTTCTTGAGAAGGGTTTTACTGAACGCTGGCTTCCAACCGTTTTGTGGCTCATATA
The DNA here is from genome assembly GCA_034401795.1 of Chaetoderma sp. LZ-2023a. Lineage (NCBI taxonomy): Eukaryota > Metazoa > Mollusca > Caudofoveata > Chaetodermatida > Chaetodermatidae > Chaetoderma > Chaetoderma sp. LZ-2023a. The sequence goes on along the minus strand of CM067361.1, from coordinate 72,094,780 downwards.
GAATATTGCACCATCAATCTTAAGTGTTGATTCCACTTATCAAATTCTATTTTCAGAATTTAATATAAATTTCTGAGTGGTATGGAGAAGTTGAAGTGCTTAACGATTTGATGTCAGGCACCAAAACGTACTATCCACAATTTGCCAATGCTTTAAGCAGGCCCGCAAATGGACTGAAAAGTATCCTCTTTAGTTATTGTATGACTACTAAACAATGTCCTTGTGACTTTGGTCTTATGATGATTGTGACAAATTCTCCTGGTAACACGACCATGTTGGGTTTTATTGAATTTCAGGCACACTCACAATTGTGTTTCCAATCCTCACAGTTTTCCTCCGTTTTAATTCAATCAGAGCATAATTTCTTGGAAACTGATTGCTGTTGGTTGCAGCAACAACTTTCTGTTATTGCTTGCATTATCCCAACATCAGTCAGCTCTCTCATTTCGAAATTCATCTTACGTCCTATATCTTAGCATTCCTAGCTTGACGTAAATACACCTCACAGCTTGACGCACATGAGCTGTGATTTTAATTCATAAAGGTTACATGATGTTCCACATAGGTTCGAAGTATACTGAGAATAATATCTGTCCGCACGTCTGTCCAACATGCCTTCATATCCGTCCGTCTCTCTGACTCTTTTGCAAATATGGTTGCATGATGATCGTGCCTATATTCGTGGGGGGCGAAGATGGTATCGGCGAGGTTATAGGGCATCCGCAGACATTAGCGGATCAGGATGGTAGCTATTCCATCTATCCATAGATCTACAGATGTCCACCAACCGAAGTTAAACGACCACCTCGTCAGATTGTCGTTTAACTCGCTGTGTACCATCAACAGCCATAGCTCACCATATCTACAGTTTCCATCAAGTCATGACGCGCTATCATTATATTCAGTCAACGTCATTCAACAGTGCATTACGAAATTGATTAATACGGCAATAAGTATGACAGACTGCGCACAAAGTATATGATTGACTTCTCTTAACTGGCTAATATAGAATGTTTGCAAATAACAATGGTGTATCCCTGGATACTCGCAGTATTATCATGCTGCGGGTAGGTGAGGATGCTAGTGACGAGTGCCTCCTATCCTAAATGGGCAAGAACATCATGGGCCGTCTTGTCACGTCACAGGCGACCATGGCCCCGGTCAGTTCGATGTGCCCATGTAGCTAGGACGCCCTCGCGCAGCTCATACGATGGTGCGAAATAGCACAATACAATATTGTAGTACCGGGCGGGTACCCATGGAATTGTACCTAATCAGATATGATCATAATGGCAAGGTAAAAGTGTCAGAATCGGTGGCCCATGCGAGGATAGCTTTGACCATGGCTCGTCACAACGTAGACGATATGCCACCCGGGTTGGCACAAACCTACACTCGCATGTTCCAACGTCCTCTGGACATCTATCCCTCGGTAAGTGTGCAGAATAGCCCCGATTGTCGTCTGGACGCTGCACTTTTAAAATGATGGGAAAAGTAAATACATGTTATAATAACCACACGCGAATCTCCACTGGTTGATTCATTACACTCTGTTGATACCGGTAGTATAGACACATTATTCGATACTGGTGCTCATGACATAGCAGTCAATGCAGTTTCAAAGTTTTTAATAGTGGCATTGGAAGTAGGCCTAATTAATACGCGATCCCAACATGGAAACATAAAGTTTCGAATCGTTGTATGTTGAATATATGGAGATAAGGCTCGCCGTCCGTCGTACAAGGGTGGTAAAATGACAGACTATTTCTCTCCTTCGGGCCTGATAATATTGGATACTTCCCAATCCGTTCAACCTTCATACACACAAGTAAGCTGTAACTCTACCTCCTCCCCATCCCAGTTCCTTGTCTTCCCCTTCCCGCCATGCAGATAATGTACGGTTCCCGAGCAAGGGAAACTGACCCCAGCACCCTCCCCCCCTTTCCAGGGTGGTGGAATGCACATAAATATTATATTAAATATGCTAGGCGTAAACTAAAGAGCATGCTCATTCACCTGTTTTTGTCGCGTAGCTTCCCATTCCTCCGGTGGTCCGGTGAATACGGAATACACAAAACAATAACATGCCGTTGGATTAATTGTAGGCGACTTTATCCGATTATGTAAGTTGACATAATTATATACGTATACATGCACACAAACACGTATATATATATATCTATATGATGTATAAAAGTACATATCAGCGCAGTAGCGAGTCTCTTTCTTGCAACAACGATCAATCATTGGCGCGACGAACTAGTCAGTCGCCCGGCCTCGCCCGCGCCCGCACGGCAAATTGAACGTGCTGCCCCATCCAGCCTGCTCCGTCGGGGTTTGATCGCCTACCCGACTTATAGGCGCTTCCTCGTCGGAGCTTGATTCCCGGTCGTTAAGGCCGCTCCTCGACTGGGAGGCCACCATTTCTATCTCAATGTGGACGTTTCCGTCCCTAAATGAGTTTGTCCGCAACGTGGTTTCTCGTCGCCTGTCCCTCAGTATTCTCAATATTTCTGAGGAGATCTCTGCGAAATGAATCTCCTTTTCCGATTTTCTAATATTCGCCATCTTGTTCCAAATTCAACAGATGAGGTTCTTCTGTAAGACGGGCTTTCGTTCAGTCGGTAAGATTCTTTCGGGAATAGTTGCAAACTAATCCCACTAATATACCACCTAACATTCATCGCGCACGGCAGGTGTCCCTACTTTTTAATTAGTGTTTCTGGCCAGCACTAGACATTACCCTTCCCAAATCTTTCAATGTCCTGTTATCTATCATTTCCGACCTAACTCACAAAGGATAGGATTTAATTAGTTCTGGACTCCCATTGTTTTCTAGTATGAATTATTCGTACTGCATTTGAGGTTGTTAAATACTTATAACTTTTAGTCTTAACTTCTCTGCTGGAGATTTTATTATTGGCTTGCGTTATCTTGTTGTGGTTGTCTTCATTCTTAAGCCAATTTCTTTCTTGTAACTATGCAGTTGAGTTTACATTTATATTATTTTAACGGGATTTTTAGCTCACCTGGTTTTCTATGGTCACCTTCGTTACACATTTACCAGAACAACATGTTCAAAATATTCAATTTGTTTCGTTTATTAGTTCGTCGGGTTGAGGTTCTTTGTCTCCCTGCTGAGAACATTCCCTCTCTACCATTTCCACTAGTTTGGTTGGTTCCTCGTCTTCTACCGGGTTTTCCATGACAATCCTTCGTCTTTTGTCTTTTCTCGGGTACTTAATACATTTATATCGGGCGTCAAGTTTAAAGACTACAATGGCCGTTAGGACTATGACGATTACGGGTATAACGACATACGATATTATGTCGAGGTGGCCAATAGTTTCCATACTGTCGATGTCTAATTCCGACAACTTTGTCAGGGGAACATATTTAATTTTCTCAAGCTTGTCCCATGGCTGGCCTCTAAATGTTTGATGGCCCTAGTTTCGTTCAGTAACTCGGGGAGATGAAATGTACTCATATTAATAATATCAGCAGCCAAGGAATACCTATCGGTATATGATTTGATTCGTTGGAACTCCCAATCACGTCCACTGTGCCTTGACCACCGATATGGGCTTTCGCCCTGTCGTGATCACACCATTGGGTAAGTTTTGCAATAACGGCCGTGTCTTATCCCCACCGGCAGCAATTGATATCCAAAAGAATAAAATGATCAAAAACTTCATCATTTTCTTTTTGTTAAGAAAAATTGTTTTTACACTGATGCTAATTATTTTCTTCTTATACTATTGCTCGTTAACTTGTGTGTTATTCTAACTGAATCATGTTCGATTATGCGACAGCCGCTACGCGACACACCTTTTTATACCTTTTCCCATGACGTTCCACTTACGTCGATGATTGGGCGTTTTATGCGCAGACAACTTTTGTCTGAAATCCCTTTATCAGTGATGATCAGTGATTCTATATTTAGTCATGACGGATTCTTATCTTCTACGTTTTAGGTATCACGAGTTTCTATATTTAACTATGACAGGCAGTTCCGATCGGACATTGATGGAATATTTCAACACGACTTCAATCGGATTGCTCAATAATCCGACACCTTATGTGAATTGCGCCTTATTTGTACGTTGTGTATGACGTTCATGTTCTCTTATAACTGCCTCTATGCGGCTGTGAAATGAATCCGTTGACTGTCTGTCTATGACACCAATACATGGTTTCTTATCAGATACGATGTGGGGATCTGTATGGAGCTCACGTTTTACCGGCGCTCTGCGCTGACACTTACCTAGGGATTCGGCACCGTCCGGCCGATGTGGCCGTTTGCGCAGGTTATATCGGGCAACTAGTCCTTCACCCTCCATTTCCACATCTTGGTCCGCCAGCACATTATTGTTGTTCTGTGGATCTACCCGCATTTCAACCTCCTTTTCATCTACCCGTTCTAATCTTTGTCTCGATTCAGGGGGCCCTTCTTGATGAAGTTCACTTTCCGGTTCTCTGGTTCTTCTCCTCGACGGGCCAGCTATTCCCACGAGAGTAATGGGTCGCTTTAGTAGGCGGGCTGTTGGCTTGGGTCGGACCTCCGGCGGCTTCTGGATAACCGGGTGGCTAGCAGCTATACCCTGGGCAGGGTTTCTTATTGGCCGTTGTCTAACCCTATCCCAACATATTTGGGAGTCAACAATTCTGAGTTTTGATATATTTATCACACGGGTTTTTCCCGACCTCTGATGTCGTATATGGGCAACAGGGCCATTGATTTTATATATCTCATATTCAGGGTCATTCCTTGTTGTGAGCTTTAGTGGCTCATTTCCTTTCACAATGACCGAATCGCCCACTTTGAATTCAGGAGCATTTGATTTCCTGTCTATCGCTTGCCGGTAATATCCTCTTGATGCTTCGGTCGACACCTTGGCTCTGATTAAGGCATTATTGAGATTGGTGAGCCGGTCACCGAGATCTTGGAATCCGTCCACCGGACTCGCTAAGGGTAGTCTACCACGCCGACCGTATGTCAGGTAGAATGGCGTGCAGCCAGTGGTGGCGTGTCGAGTGTTTCGATATGCCATAAGGGCGCCAATTCACTCTCCCACATTCGGGCTTGGTTATTTACCCCCTTTTGGATCAACTCTTTCAGGGTACGATTGAATCGTTCTGTCCGTCCATTCGTCTGAGGATGGTACGGTGTAGTCTTGCGGTGATCAATTCCATATTCCTTGTATAGGCACTTCAATTCTGATTCATTGAATCCACCCCCTTGATCGGTTATCAGTATCTCGGGTACTCCGTGCCTGGCACAATACTCATCAAAGAATTTGTCTTTGATTTCATCTGCCTTTTTGGAAGGAATGGGATATGCTTCTGCCCAAGCAGAGCAATGATCCACTACTGTTAGTATGTAGCGATTTCCCTTAGCGGACTCGACAAAGGGACCAATTAAATCTGCCCCAACGATCTGCCCCGGATACTTTGCCATGGGCATTTCTGTGTACTTTGGGCGGGTTGTAATAGGTCGATTTGCCTGACATATGGGGCATCGGTCCAACATCTCCAGCACATCCTTCCTCAAGGTTTTCCACAAGAAGGAATCACGGATCAGACATAAAGTCTTCTGTAGACCTTGATGTCCAGCCCTTTTATGCGCTTGTTCGAGTACTTCTCGATGAAAGCTAGTTGGCAAGACTAATCGAGGGTATTCAGCATCCATTGCAGAGGGTGCATGGGTACAATACAGCGCTCCATTATGGACTGTGTGTTCCTCAGGGACATTGGCGAACATCTCCGGGAACTCATTGAGTTGTTCTGTGCATAACTCCTCGTATGGTATGCCATACACCTCTAGGGGTATATATGGCAACACCCCATCCTCAACCTCTGGGATCACGTAATCCCCCGTATCGAATGTGGCTGCCTCGGCTGGCTGCCTCAATCTGGATAGCATGTCAGCGCGAACATTATGAGCCCCTTTTATGTATTCGATTTTGCACCCGTACTCAGCGATTAACACAGCCCACTGTTGGACTTTCGTATTTCGGACCTCACCCACAAACAAACTTTTAAGAGGTTTGTGATCAGTGTATACCACGAACTCAGCTCCAAACAAATATGGCCGCAACTTCTTCAAGGCATAGATGACCGCATAAGCTTCTTTCTCAATGACAGGCCAGTTGAGCTGGCTGTCTTTGAGCATACTGCTTACATATTGGATAACCCTTTCAATACCTCGGTCATCTTCTTGAACTAAAATTGCGCCCATGGCATATGAAGAAGCGTCGGTGTACAAACGATACGGCTTCTGAAGGTTTGGGTACGCCAGCACAGTTTCACTGCATAACAGATTTTTCAATCTGTCGAATGCTATTTGCTGCTCCTTACCCCATTCGAATCGTATGTACTTCTTGGTCAGTTCCACGAGGGGTCTGGCTATTTCAGCATACCCGGGTACGCATGATCTGTAGTAGCCAGTTGCACCTAGGATTGTCCTGACCCCGCCAACATCATGTGGAGGTGTCATTTCATGAATGACCTTCACTTTCTGTTCCTGGGGTGAAATGCTCGCCGCTGATACATGATAACCAAGCAAATCAACTGATTTACTTGCAAAATCACACTTCTTCCGTTTGAGCTGCGAGTTGTGGTCACGGAGCCGCTTCATCACAAGAGCGAGATGTTGTGCATGCTCGGCAGGGGTCCTGGAGAACACGATAATATCGTCGACAAAGACGTGCATGAATTGACCTACATAGCCGTGAAAAACCGAATTCATTGCCCTTTGGAATACTGCCCCAGAATTCCGAAAACTGAAAGGCATCCTCAGGCATTCAAATTGACCTAGATAACAGACGAATGCCGTCTTCTCGATGTCTTGGCTGGCCACCGGTATTTGCCAATAACCAGACTTCAAGTCCATCGTCGAAAACAGGGTTGCGCCTTGCATACTATCGAAGATATCGGATATGTTTGGAAGTGGGTAATTATCACGGGGTATGGCCTCATTAAGGCGACGAAAATCTATACAGAAGCGCATGGATCCATCTTTCTTAGGTACCAGCCTAATGGGTGATGCCCATGGTGATGATGATGGCCTTATTACCCCCGCTTCCAACATTTCTTTAATTAGTTCCCGAACTATGTGTGCTTTCATTAATGGGAGTCGGTATGGCCTCTGTCGGATTGGTGGGACAGTGGTAGGAATAGTACTTTCCACTAGCAGGCTTTTACCTAATTCCCTGGGACTAGCGGTGTCGAAATTATCGGCAAAGTCATTTAAGACTTGGTCGATAACTTCATACCCCGTAGTTTCCTTGATACTGGCTTCAGCGTAGAAATCGTTCTGGTGCCTATGGGGAATATATAATTTGTGTTTCTTTCCAAACCATTCAATTTCCCCCCCCCGCTTATAATCTATGACCCCTCCACCCAAGTGCATAGCATCTGCCCCAATTAACCCTTCATGCTTCATCATTCGCACAATCATAACAGGGATAGGCTGGGCATCTTGAAATTTGACCTCTGTTTCACCTAGCACATCTATTGGGGAGCCATTTACAGCTAAGAGCGTTCGTGCTTTCCTTAAGGGTCTAGCACCTAAAATGCTCTTCCATATATCACTTCTAATGAGTGATGTACTAGCACCAGTATCTATGAGAATGTCTATACTACGCTTACCGGTATCAACGTGACGACCATATGAATCTAGTGTGAGTCGGATGAGGAACCTCTCGGTCACCGGTCCCCTCCGTCGCCGTTTTCCGACCACTGGCGTCTATTGTCCACCACGTCTGCGTAGCTGCATCTCCGCGTGACTTCCGGTTGAAGCCGCCTGCCATACGCGTCAGTGTCCGGACCCGTTAACACAAAACCATCTCTGTCCCTATAGTCATCGTCTCTCGTCAACCTATTTCTATTGTCCTGTCGCACATTCGCACATCCCCATGCCGGTGTGACCTCATCGATCTCCATACGCTCGGAATCCCTCCTCGGTTGGCTAAAATAGGGACATCGGAAATTAAACGAAATCTAGGATTTCTTTTTTCACGAGAGAGTTGATACTTACCTCCCTAATACTTTTGATATTGCTAAATATTGGCTTTCACTCAATAAACACTCAGATTTAAAACAGTTAGGTGCCCCTACTGGGCAGGGAGTCAGAGCGTAGTCTGGCGGATGCCAGCCCCACCACCGCGCATGCGCAGACTAGCACTTCCTCTGACTAGATTATTGGCTGACACACATGCAACTATTAAGAGCCTGAAGACAGAGCCTCTGTGGGGTGGAGAGGCCGGGTCCGTATCTAGGGAGGTAAGTATCAACTCTCTCGTGAAAAAAGAAATCCTAGATTTCGTTTATTTCACTTCAAGAGTATACTTACCTCCCTAATACTTTTGATATTGCCAGAATTCGAAAGTGAATCTGGCGGGAGGGAGGCGAGGTCAAAAGTCCAGCTCATCCCTATACGCTTTTCTGCGTTTAAGGCACTTAAACTTCTGAAACTGTAAGAAAAAACAGTCAGGATTTGACTAACCATCGGATAACACTACCGATGTATGAGAGATGACCGAATGTCATATGCGCTCCCCCCCCCCCTCCTTCCTGGGAGGAAGAGTCGCCTGACCTCAATGTCCTATACGCTCTCTACGTACAAGTGCCATGTACTACAGGACAGAGACGAAAAAACTCCATTTTCGTAACTCTCAACAATGAACCACACAAATACACAAACCATCACCATATTAATAACGGGTAATCGTGACAATACAATCAACAACGGACAACACACGAACAAGACTGACCTTGTTGAAAATGGCTGCTGACATCATCTTCCCATTGGTAAAGACTGATGCAGGCCCAAAAAAGTGGGTGTTTCCATAAATTAATTGTGAAATATATAAGTAATGAGGAAAAAACCTCCTCAAAAAATATAAACCGAGTTATTTTTTCAAAATCGACAAGGCGAGAGGATTAGAGGTGTCACGGAGATAATGGTCTGTAAAACTTGACTCACAGTGCCACTGAGCCACCGACATAATATCATCCACAGGGACCCCATTAAATAGGGCCGTGGATGTCACTACGCCGCGGACACTGTGAGCCTTGGCCACGTCAACCTGCTTCCCGGTGGCGGATTTATGGCAAAACTGAATGCATTCCACAATCCACCTGGAAATGGTGTCCTTAGAAGCCCTGCCATGGGGTTCAATATATGACAACCATAACGCTGACTGGTCGGTGCGCCACTCCGCCGTACGTTGTTTGTACCGGCGCAGCGCCCGGACGGGACACCATGCTTTAGAATTAGGATCATATCTAGTTAAAGCAGGCAAAATAATAGGTTGACCTGGATATTTCAACGACTGATTTTTAGCCAAGAAATTAATCCTAGGTAGCAGCTTAAGGCCTTCCCCTGAAACCACAAAACGGTCATCCTCGGCTGATAAGGCATGAATTTCACTCCTACGCCTAGCCGAGGCCGCAGCAATTAAAAACACAGTCTTCAGTGTTAATAGTTTCATAGAAATGGAACTAAGTGGTTCAAAAGGCTTATCACCTAGTACTTGAAGCACTAGCGATAAACTCCAAGACGAACCACAGGTGGATTCCTTGGTCTTAGATTGCCCATGCCTTTAATTAATACATTTAATGTATCTACTTCATCACTTCCCCTCTTAGCCAAGCAAGGAATAACAGACATTAATGCTGACTTATAACCAGCAATAGAGTTAGGCTTGAGGCTATAGGCATCATAGAGGTGACAGAGGAAATCAGCTACTACTTGAATAGATGAATCCATTGGATCAATACATCTTTTTGAGCACCATTCTGCAAATCTGTTGATTTTATAATTATATGCTCTGGAGGTTGACCCCCTCCTGGCTTTGGCCATAAACATGGCTGCTTGCTCAGAAAAGCCCTCCTTAATTCTAGATTCCTTGACAACATCCACGCAGTCAATCTGAACATTGACGGATTGTTGTGAAGGGCCTTGCCCTGGAAGATAATATCGTCCATCAGAGGCAGAGGAACCGGATTGCAGACCAGAAGGTCCAGCAGATCTGTATACCATGATCGGCTTGGCCAATCCGGGGCGATCAGAAGCACTTGGCATTCCTCTTGTCTGATTTTCTGAAGAATTTTTGGAATCAGGATTGCTGGAGGGAATGCGTATGCATACATTCTCCCCCAGCTGATAGCTAACGCATCTGTTGCGAAAGCGCTTGGATCCGGAATCGGAGAGACGTACGTCGTCATCTTCGCATTCTTCTTCGTTGCGAACAAATCGATGTTGGGTTTCCCCCAATGGTCGAACAGACGATCCGCCACACATTGATTTAGTTGCCATTCCGTGGGTAAAACACTCATCCTTCGGCTCAATGAGTCTGCTAGCAGGTTTAACCTTCCCGGAATATGAACTGCTTTCAAGGTAATCTGGTGATCCAGACACCAACAAAGCAGTTTCCATGTCATCATACAGAGACTGGGCGACTTCGTTCCGCCCTGGCGGTTTATGTAAGTCACAACTGTTGAGTTGTCTGAACGAATAAGAACAATCTTGCCCTGAACTTTCTGTAAGAAATGTTCCAGGCCCAGGACTACTGCTTTTAGCTCCAGTAGATTTATATGTTCCTTTGACTGTTCCAGATTCCAAAGCCCTGATATCGTGGACTCTTCCAGGCAAGCTCCCCAACCATCCATCGATGCATCTGTATACACAGTCACCTGAGGGTGGGGAGGGGTTAGCAAAACCCCCGGCAAGAGATTCTCTGTATTCAACCACCATTGCAGGTGGTGAATGAGAGGCGCCAACACTGACACATTCGAGTCCAGCGAACCTGTACTCTGGGTCCATTGTGTCATGAGAAATAACTGGATCGGCCGCCTGCGTAAGGCGGCCTGAGGAATGACTGGTTCCAATGAAACCATCAACCCCAGCATTCTCAAGTAAACCCGTGCCAGGACATGACGACTGTCGCACACTGACTGAATTAATGAGATGAGTTTCTGAACTCTCTCCTGAGTAGGATAAACATATCCTGTCTCTAGATCGAAGAACATCCCCAGGTAAACAAACTTCTGGGATGGAGTCAGCTCTGATTTTGGGAAATTGATCATCCAGCCTAAGTCTGTGAGAGTTTTCAAAACAATCTCCAGATTGGCCGACAAACTTTCCCGGGTGTGCGCTTTCAACAGCCAGTCGTCTATGTACGTGTGGACTGCTATGCTTCTCCTGCGGAGGTATGCTGTGATCGCAAGAACCACACGGGTGAAAACCCGAGGAGCCGTGGAAATTCCGAAGGGCAACACCCTGAATTCCCACTGTCTGCCCTGGAATGCAAATCTCAGGAAGCGACAAAAACTCCCGTGGATGGGGATGTGGAAATAAGCGTCCTTCAAATCTATCGACGCCGTCCACATCCCCCTCTCCAACCCCGCCAACACCGAGCGCACCGTTTCCATCTTGAAACTGGGCGTCTCGATGAACTTGTTCAATGGCTTGAGGTTGAGAATCGGTCTCCACCCTCCGGTGCGTTTTGTTACTAAGAACAGGGTTGAATAGAAGCCCGGACACCTTTGTGCCGGCTGAATGGCTCCTTTTTGTACGAGGGAATTTATCTCCTCCTCGATACACAACCTTTGCTCTGGATCTCTCGGAATGGGAGTCCAGACTGGCACTAGAGACAGTCGCGACGGCGGGCCTGACATCCACTCTGGATGATACCCGACGGAAAGCCATCGCAAGACTAAACGGTCCTGCGTTAACCGTTCCCACTCTTGCATGTGGTCGGCTAGCCGGCCTCCCACCGGTCCACCTAGGGACCGCGGTGGACACAAGGCATGCAAGAGCGGCACTGTCTCCGTCGCCATACACACCGGAGTGGTTCTTACCGCGGTAAGCGTCCTGTCAGGACCGATAACCACGCCCAGATCCTCGCGCGCCCCGCCCCGCGCGCACCTCGGTGCGCGGGCGGCTGCCTGGCTGACGGCGCCTGAGGAACCTGCGCCCCCCTCGCTGCTGGCCGAATCGCACGCGGCCGAGGCAGACGCTGCGACGGAGGCTGGCCTCTGACTTGGCCAGCACCACCTCGAGCCTGCAGGGGACGATACGCAGGGGCCGCGGCGCGAACGTTAGCACGACGCAGCACCTCAAACTGCTCGCGCAGCGCCCTCTGGTTATTCACGAGGGTGACCGTCTCCTGGAGGTGGCGACATCCCTCACCTCCAAAAAGACCAGGACCCGTCATAGGCGTACGGAGTAGCCTATTGTACAGGTCCTGAGACGGGCACAGATTGTCCAGGGCAAACGTGCGTCTTGCCCGGACACTCCTGGTCACCGCCCGAGTCATACAGTCCAGCGCCAGGTTAATACCATCCTGGATGGCTCGCTGGACCGTGACCGGGCTTGGCTGGCGCGACGCGGATGCCGTTACTACCCCCTGTAACAGCTGGGAGACGTGGGACAGAGCGGCAATCGAAGCCCTCCCACTCTCCTCCGCATCACGCAACGCGGTATTCGCCGAACGCAACGCGTTCGAGCACAAGACCCCCGTGTCAGAACGGGAGCCTGGCCGCGCATCCTCACCCAAAGCCGCGCGGTCATCCACGCTGGGCTTGGGTACCACACCGTACCGCTGGTAATCCAGGGGCACGATGCGACAACGCCTGGCCACCTCGCGAGGGGCCTTCGCGAGACGTCCACTCGAGTTAATGGACGACTCCGCCGCCTTGAACATGTCAACGACATGCTCCGCCAGCGGCAGAGAAGGCATAGCGTTAGTAGTCGGTTTCCCAGCTAACCACGGCCTGTGGTCACGCTGGCTAGGCGACTGCTCCACGGGCAGATCAGGCCTAACGCTCACCAACCACTGGCAAGCGTCAGACCAATCCTCCTCCGTGGCTAACTGCGAGCGCTCTACAAGACGGGGTCCTTCGTCTTCCTCCTGAGCGCAAGCAGCAGAGCTTGACGGCGGGTACGCTGATACACCTGGCAAGCCAGGGAAAACATGCGGGCCTGATAGCACCGGCATGACAATATCACTGGTTTGACCAGGAGCAGGCACCGTGGCAGAGCGCGGGGTATATACCGCCCCACCACGGGCCCGGCCAGCACCAGCAACACCCTCGGCAAGCCGAGGTATGCGGTACCGCTGGCCATCAGCAGCGCCCTGGGCCACCACCTGAGCCGCGGACTTTACTCCAGGGTGAGTAAAACCGTGGAAGAAGCCGCCTGTATTCCCCGCGAGGGGTGCACAAACATCTTCATCCATGTCCACGTCGTCAGACGGCGACCCTAGCAGGTAATCCTCATCACCCTGGTCAGAAAGATTAGACCCCGGGTCAGCAAAGAGAGCTAACCCGGGCTGACCAGGAACGGTGCCATAGGAGGTACTGGCCACCGCGGCGTGCGGATACCCCTGGACTGATAAGCAGCCCGCGGGTTCCAGCGACAACCGTCCACGGTCCCCTCTCGGCGCGGCAATAAGCCTGCTGCCAGGGTCGTGGAACGCCCCCTCTAATGGGGCCACCTCTGAATCGTCGAACAACGGAAGCGGTCTAAGGAAAACTGATCCAGAGGCGGGGATTACCTGCTCCGAAGCCGATGACGAGGACAGTAAAGGATTTGGTCCAGGAAGCATGCCACGAAGCAACCCTGGAACCAAATCCTTTATTGTCCTCTTCATCTCTCCCAACATCTCGGTCCGGAAGGCCTCCATATCCACCGCGGACGAGACCTTCCCCTTACCCTTCCTACTTACAACCTCTCGTTTCCGCTTCTTCTTCTTCTCCTCCTCTACCACCTTGTCCGTCGCCTGTAAGCAGCACAAGAATTCGGACATTAACTCGCCCCCCCAGTGCTTACACATGTCACAATTAACCAAGGGACCACAAGGGCTACATTGATAGCACAGATGAGGCCAGAACTTATCATGTAGAAAACGTCCACAGGACGCGCAACCCGGTCCCTGAAACAGGGCAAAGGACAAGGAGTATGAGCAAACTAGTTAAGCTTAGACACTCAAACCAACTCAAAGAGAAGGAAAACGATCATAAAGATCAATATACATCAGAAACCAGCATAGCGACTTGAATTGCTGATAAATACATAGCCAGGCTGATTATGACGTCATTAATCCCGTGACAGGAAAAATTCGATCCCAACAAAACATCCAAGTGCAAGGACGAATTGTATGCTGAATGGATACGTCGACTACACAACCATCAGATACATATAGATAACTCTTTTCTGGCAAAAATGTTAATTATCTCCCTTTGCTTGTTTACTATAATTAACATCACCACATTATCAATAACTAGATACCTGACACTTTGTATAGACAAACCATCCAACGTGACGAACCGGAGAACTCCACCATCTGCACGCCTCTTAACTCTCTCCACCTCATGGGAAAGGAATTGGATCAAGAGGGCAAAGTGAGAAGACCTTTATACTAGGCCTCCAACTCACTGGACATAATTTTTCATTTGGTTAGATAACCTAACAGTGTTAGTAGGAAATGGAACCATGGTGGAGAGAAAACTAACTCTCTGCTGCTGTGATGTCACCACCTAGCGTCATACAGACCTGTGGACATAAACAGAAAGAGAAATTAGCCTTAGGTAGCACCGAGTTGACATAAACCAACTAACCAAGGCGCTTATCACGGTAAACGCGAGTCCCGGAAACACAATACACCGGGAAGAAAACTCGCTAATTTTACTAGAAGTCACCTGATTTAAAGGTCCTAAGTCCTTCTTTGGCGAAGTGTTCCTTCCTGCCATCCAAATAAGTGACTATCACTCCAAAACAACACCACTTAAACAGTTTAAGATTAAGAAAAAGCGTTTGCACAAAAAGACATGTGTGATCTCTCTGCCAATAATCTAGCAAAGAGGAAGTGCTAGTCTGCGCATGCGCGGTGGTGGGGCTGGCATCCGCCAGACTACGCTCTGACTCCCTGCCCAGTAGGGGCACCTAACTGTTTTAAATCTGAGTGTTTATTGAGTGAAAGCCAATATTTAGCAATATCAAAAGTATTAGGGAGGTAAGTATACTCTTGAAGTGAAACACGGTGTTCCCTACTTCCACCACGCATTGTCGAATGTGGAGCGAACATTTTGCGCTTGTGCAAAACGAGCTCGTGGCTTATTGTTAGGGCATTGCGACGAATAATGTCCTTTCTGGGTACACTGCCAACAAGTGGGTGGCTGTGCCGGAGAACTCTGTCTACTTGGTTGGGTGCCGCGAGAAAGCTGGTGATTGTTACCGTTAGATTGCCGACAGTTCTTCGCGATGTGGTCGGCTTTGCCACAATTAAAACAAGTGTCCCTTCGTGGCTGACTAGGTCGGTTAGTGTTCTTGTTTTTCGGGCATTGTCGTTTAGCATGTCCCTCTTGTCCACAATCGAAGCAGCGGATCGGCTTCCTCACTTTCTTTACGGGCGGTGATGAAAACGTTGTCGGGTTGAGTTGTACTTGCGAACTCGACATTATCCTCAGCATTTCCTCCTGAAGGCCCTTCACCATGGCAAACATGTCTTTCATCAGCTTCTCCTGCCTCGAGGTGATTTTCTCTTCCAAATCTCGAAGTTGTTCGGCCCACTTTGAATCCGTATTTCCAGCCGGCCGTTGTTGTCGGTCAGGCCCTATGGTGTTCACCTCAATGGGCTCTTCGTGTTGGTTGGGTCTCAGATTCATGGCATCTAAGAGATCATTCATGTCGCCTTGCTGTTCAGTATAGGTGGTCGCTTTTTCTATCGTGTCATTGCCTTTGATGATTACCCGTCGGGCTAAGTCCATATTTGTCAGAGCCTTTACATAGGCACGCACTACTATGCGGCGGCTGTCCCGATTGTCTTCCGGGTAGGCCTTTTGGGCCATTGTTTTGAAGCGACGATTGAAGGTATTGATCATCTCTCCTTGTTTTTGTCGGACATTTTCCAATTCACATTTAAGCCTCTCCGACTCATTGGCGGAGACAAAGAATTTTACAATGTGAGAAGAAATATCTTCCCACGTGATGGCCTTCCTGTCCTGCGTCGATAGAAACTGCTCAACATCTTTGTGTAGTTGGCCGCGGGTTGTCCAGCTGATAATGTACGCGACATCGCCTGGCTGACAAGGATCCAGAGAGTCTAGTGCTAGACGCCACATTTCTAAGTACTCTCGTACTTCGGATGGGATATGCCCATCGCAGGGGAGAATATGTCGCACATGAGCTTCCAATATGCGGAGCTTCAAACGTTTTTCTTCTCGTGTTACGGCGGTGTCGTTGAACTGATCAACGTGTGCCTTCAATTCTGCTGATAACACGTTGAAAGCTTCGAACAACTGTATGATCGGTCGCACATTCGTTTCAGCTGCTCTCTGCGGAGACTGCGGTATAGTGGTTCTCTGTTGCTGAGCCATGTTGATTGAAAATTGTGTCAAATCGATCGGATTCTAGACACCGTATCGACTTGCAGAGCAAACTCCTATTTAAAGTGATCACACAGTGCTTAATGTATCAAGGTTCTTAAATCAATTTGCCTCGTGATTGCACTGATAAATTTTGAAAATGATAACGTTCTTGGCTCACTTGTGGCTGTATGCTCGATGGTGTCTGTTACACGACCGTACGTAGCACAATATCTCTTGTTATTCTTAACTTTTTATATAGTACACACTCGCGTTGCTCTCTCAGGCGAGATCCTTCGTTAGATCTCCGTGGCTCCTATTAAAATAAGAATCCTGGCAGCAGGCTCGCCACTGAAGATTTCGTGACCCCACAAAAGTCAGGGTCACGGTTGTTCAGGTTCGGGAAGAAGGTTGCCTTCTCCTCTTGCACTTCCGAGGTGATGATTGAAATGAAACTCGAAACGCGTCGTCTAATTTTCAGGTTATTATTTCTTTCTGTATAACGATTACTGACTTTGACTTTTTACAATATTTTCACTGAATATGTTAAGTCTTTAAATGAGATAAAGATAAAGATTCAAACTTAATGCTTAAGCTACCTAGCCTGACTGAGAGAGCAACAATCTATTGCGAGAATTTAGAATTTAGTTTAAGATCAAAGATGAATAGACTTACTTTTCCCTTCATGGTCGCTCATATTTATACCAGGAGAATGTGTTCCAGTCCGCTCTTCTACTATTCCTAAATGACGCCAACGGCCCATGACTGACAGTGTTTACAATTTCTGGGATCCCTTCATCCATACAAAAGTTGTGCACCTTCTTGAGAAGGGTTTTACTGAACGCTGGCTTCCAACCGTTTTGTGGCTCATATAGAATATTGCACCACCAATCTTAAGTGTTGATTCCACTTATCAAATTCTATTTTCAGAATTTAATATAAATTTCTGAGTGGTATGGAGAAGTTGAAGTGCTTAACGATTTGATGTCAGGCACCAAAACGTACTATCCACAATTTGCCAATGCTTTAAATAGGCCCGCAAATGGACTGAAAAGTATCCTCTTTAGTTATTGTATGACTACTAAACAATGTCCTTGTGACTTTGGTCTTATGATGATTGTGACAAACTCTCCTGGTAACACAACCATGTTGGGTTTTATTGAATTTCAGACACACTCACAATTGTGTTTCCAATCCTCTCAGTTTTCCTCCGTTTTAATTCAATCAGAGCATAATTTCTTGGAAACTGATTGCTGTTGGTTGCAGCAACAACTTTCTGTTATTGCTTGCATTATCCCAACATCAGTCAGCTCTCTCATTTCAAAATTCATCTTACGTCCTATATCTTAGCATTCCTAGCTTGACGTAAATACACCTCACAGCTTGACGCACATGAGCTGTGATTTTAATTCATAAAGGTTACATGATGTTCCACATAGGCTCGAAGTATACTGAGAATAATATCTGTCCGCACGTCTGTCCAACATGCCTTCATATCTGTCCGTCTCTCTGACTCTTTTGCGAATATGGTTGCATGATGATCGTGCCTATATTCGTGAGGGGCGAAGATGGTATCGGCGAGGTTATAGGGCATCCGCAGACATTAGCGGATCAGGATGGTAGCTATTCCATCTATCCATATCTACAACATGTCATGCAATTGTCATTTTGTAGCATTTTCAAATTTGTAACCTGACATCCAATTCCAATAAAACTTTCAGTGTTTGGTCACATGTAGGTACCTGCTTGAAATATGCGCGGCATAATGATTTTTGTGCTCGTGTTGGTAACCTAGGCAACATTAAAAATCAAAATTTATTCCAAATGACAAATTTTCAGACCCACTTGTGATCACAATTATGTTAAAAGTATTAGAGTTACAAACTTAATACTTGATGGGTCAATTACATATATATTTGGTAGTTTATACCTAAAGGAAAAAATATGTGGTTCTTAACATTTTTGAAATATAAACCATTGAAATTGGCCCAACCTGAAAATGATCCCCATATTCAACTGTCAGGAAGAAAATTGTGGTTTACAGACAATAAAGCATTAGGTGTGCTCTACAACATATCAAAAATTCTATTTTCTTCCATTCTTCCTTCCACCAAATTTTTTGTGACAAAATGGGGTATTTTTGCCATTTGTGAGTATATTTTTATGATATTACATGTTAATTATGTATGTATGTATGTATGTAGGTATTTCTATAGCGCCGATTCCGAAATTAATCGCTCAAGGGCGCTTTACAAAATTAAAATTTAAGAAAAAGATGCGTTTTAGAAGAGACTTAAAAGGTTCAAGTTTATCACAGTTCCGAATGTGTGCCGGGAGGTTGTTCCAGAGTTTTGGGCCAGCTTTTGAAAAGGCTCGTTGTCCAGCCATTAATTTACTGGGTGGAACTACACACAACAGTTGCTCGCTTGATCGCAGGGATCTTGGTGCTATTCTCTTCGTTATCAACGAACAGAGGTATATTGGTGCAAGTCCATGCAGGCATTTAAAGACTAGAAGTGCAATTTTGTAGTTGATTCGCTCTTTAACGGGTAGCCAGTGAAGCTGTTTAAGTACAGGGGTTATGTGGTCATGACGGTGAGAATGTGTTACTAGTCTAGCTGCTACGTTTTGTGCTCTCTGAAGTCTGTGTAGTTGTTCGTTGGTGATGCCAGCTAGCAGTGAGTTGCCGTAATCTAGTTTAGAGTGATGGTGGTATGGACAAGTGACCTAATTGCATCCCCGCTAAGTAATTTCTGTATTCTATTAATGTCTCTAAAGTTCCGAAACAATGATTGACAAACTGATGTTATGTGCTTGTCCATTGACATCGCATCATCGAAGATTACCCCGATGTTGCGAGCATTAGAATTAAATTTGATGTTATTCTGTCCAATTTGAAGTTGCTCGATGTCAATTTTTTACCTGAGTTGACGTGACGAAATTAGCAGGATTTCAGTCTTATTGTCGTTGAGCTGTAGGAGATTGTTGAGCATCCAGAGCTTCACCTCGTGAATGCTATGTTCTAAGATCTCACGAGCGTTTGTTTGATTGCTATGATGGAAGGCCAAATACAATTGGGTATCATCAGCATATAGATGATAATCAATTTCCTGACTTCGTAATAAGCAACCGAGAGGTGCTGTGTAGATCGTAAAAAGCAGAGGGCCCAAAACCGACCCCTGTGGCACGCCAGACAATAGTTCACGATAAGATGATTTGTTGTCTTTTACGATGATAGTCTGATAGCGACCAGTGAGATAGGATTTGAACCAGGACAGCGCGGTGCCCGTTATGCCTAGTTCCTGCAGACGTAACACCATGAGATTATGGTCGATGGTATCGAATGCAGCAGCCAAGTCTAGCAACACAAGTAAGATGCACTTACGATCATCCATGGCACATAGTATGTCATTCTGCACTCGCAGTAGTGCTGTTTCTGTACTATGTAACTTCGGGTATGCACTCTGGTAAGGTTCGAGAAGATTGTTAGCTTCCAGGTAACTATTTAGACGATCAGCGACAATCCTTTCTAACATTTTTGAGATATATGATAGATTGGACACTGGACGGTAGTTTGTAAGCACATCAGAGTCTAGAGATGGTTTCTTCAGTAGTGGCATTACATTTGCAGATTTAAAGTCATCAGGCACAGTTCCAGTTATCAATGAAATGTTGATGATTTTATTTACGACAGGCAGCAGTTCATGGCTGCACTCCTTAAACAGATGTGTAGGAAATGGGTCTAGTGCACATGACGTAGTCGGCAAATTGCGGATTATTTTGGACACCTCTTCATCAGATGCTGGTGTGAACTGCGTCAATGAGTAGTCTGATGGACGGAGAACATCGCAGATATGTGGTACGTAATCTGGATGTGTCACAATGTTACTGCGAATTAGTTCAATTTTGTCTCTGAAGAATTTGGCGAATCTGTCCGCAAGTTCGGATGGGTCAGAGTGCTGTGGAAGATTGTTGGTTCTGGTGTCTTTATGAAGTAGTTCATTAAAGATTGAAAACAACTTTCGTTGATCTGTTGCATTTTCGGACACAAGTTCTGAATAATAAGCGTGCTTAGCTGTGGTGATTTTGTTGGCGATGATTTTGCGCTGATCAGCATACGCTTGCCTATGAACGTGCAACTGAGTTTTTCGAGCCCGGCGTTCTAGTTTACGACACAATGTTTTGGCTTGTTTAATCTCACTATTGTACCAGAGAGATTGAGGCCGAACTACAATGACCTTTCTCTTCAGTGGGGTATGTTTGTCAAGGATGCAGCTAAGGTCGTTGTTATACTGCTTGACTAATTGTGATAAGTCATCGGCCGGCGCCGAATATAAACTAGATGATTTAATATCACATTTGATCGACTGGAGAGATGGCGAATATGAGTTCCTGTATGTAATTGCCTTCCTAGGTCGAGGTGGTTTAGCAAACATCAGATCATAAATGCATGATCAGAATCTTTGGCGCCATTGTCAATATTGACATTGCTGACGAGTGATTCGCTTGATCGTAGGACTGCGTGATATACCGACACCATATTTAAAACCGATATCCCGCACTGACGGTTTCATAACCGATTATAAAAAATAAATATCGAAAAGCCGAATATGAACATATTTTCGGTTTTTCGTATTAGGATTGTTAAAAATAAAAGATACTAACGAACGTAAAAAGCGTAATGAATAATAATGGCCATACTTTCCATTAAGCTACGTTCGGGGCAACTAATAATTGAATGTGGCCCCAATTGCGCATATTGTGTAACTCTGTGTAACTCGCTGTGCGCCTAGAGAAATCAAGCAGCGAATAATTAAATAAATATCCACTCGTCTTTTCTCTGATATTCTCAGATATATTTGCAATATAAAACACAATACTAACGCGGGAATTTGTCATTGAAATTTGTATCGGGATAAACATTTCTAAACAACAGCATCCATTTTATTTACGTCACCGGCTAATTAACATAATGCAGTCGTCCCAAAACTAAATCGCCCGAATGCATAAAACTCTCGCCAATAAATATAATGCTGAATACATTTTGCTGATTAGGATATAATTTTTAATAAAATTATTACTCAAACCGTTTTTAAAACGTTATCTTCTATACACAATTTCATATTAACTTATGAAATTCACGTTCGCAATATTACAGTTAATATTTTCTTCAAGGCATGATTTCGTCCTCGCGCCGAATTGGAAATGAAAGAAGAAAGGGAGATAATTACATCATAATTAATTACAATCACGTGATTTACGTCTTTTCGCAACCTGTTTTACTGATTTATAATTAGTTTTGACAAAATAAACGATGTTTATTTAACTGTGCTTAATATTTAGGCTGTCTAATTAATAATTTCACTCCCGCGATGATGGATATTATAAGGTATATTAAGCTTTAAAGGCGTAAAACGTTACGACTGTATCAGGGCGTGAAAATACATTCTGTTTTCGTGCTATTTTTTATCATTTAAATTTTTTGTTTCATGTCCATAAAACCGATATTCGGTTAAAACCGATATGAAGTCATATCGAAACCGATATAGCTGTAAGCCAAACCGCGCAGCCCTACTTGATCGTGTTATTATAAGATCCAATATGTTCCATGTGAAAATTAAATTCACCAAATATTAGTAAGTTGCCATTACTTAGTGCATACGGATCAAATAACAACGATAGATCATTGAAAACTTGAGCAATTGGAGGATTATGCTTCTTTGATGGCGTCGGGCGATATACGACTACGACTCTAATTAAAACAGAGTTCTGAATAATCTAGAATTCAATGGTCTCGAGGGTGTGGTATGACGGCGATTTAATTAGTTTGATACCAAGATTTTCTTTGTACAAAAGGCCTACACCACCACCTTTTCTAGATGGTCTCGGGATTTGTTTCAGTTTATAACCTTCAGGGGTCAGGTCCCCTATCACGACATTGTCACCATCGGCCTTCAGCCAAGTTTCCGTTAATGCTATTATATCAAGGTCTTTCTCGAGAACGTAGTCCACTATGCTATGTATATATATATATATCAGTTATTTTTTTCTGTCTAAAAGTGTCAGTCACAGCAATGTGAACAATTCAAGCAGGTACCTCTTGCTGTTCTAGCGTCCATATCTCCAAAAATATAGAGATTTGAGAGCTAGAATTGTGCAGGATTTCCTAAAACGTACTAATAATACAGTAGAGAGAGAATTATAATAATCTGAATCGGTCATGCAACAAGATTTCTGAAAATTTGTTGTCTTGACATGGAATGATCCCCATATTTACCTTCAAAAATACAGGAAATGCCAAATATTCAGATTTTTTATCATATATATAGTAGTATTTCACATTTATATTACAAAGTCCATCAAAGGCAAAGACCATGTGGTGATGGACCCCTAACATGCCCTCTGAGAGCATCTAGATTTCAAAATTTTACGGGGGAGGACTCCCCTCCCACCCACACTTGGGGCTAGTACTCATATATGTGGGCTAGTCAACACTAGCCCGAAGACCTAACCTTGACATGGGGGAACTTCCCCTCCATAAATCCCCTCTTTCTAAAGCCCACCATACTGCCCTGTTCACGTAGGTAAGGTTATCTAGGCAGCTTAGTGATGTCAGTATAGTGGTAACTGGGGCCCAAAACTTCTTCAAGTTCATTCATTCTGATATAAAATGTACAACACAATAGGTGGTCCACCAAAGGCAGAGCCTATATAAAACTAAACTTGCTAACTAATGTAGAAAGTCTCGCTGCAGTTAAAGAATTTTTCAAGGCGAGGCATGTTTTGCCTTGTCTCTATTGTCTATTGCATAGGGTGACCACGGAAGCTTGTTTTATGTTTTAAATTGTATCAAAAAACAGCCGGCCGATGTTACTTCCATAAAAACTACGAACAATCCATAATGGTAGGCAGGTTGAGGTCTGCACAATGCATCAATTGCACTTACTACCGTTCAACCTTAACTGGAACGTATATCAGGAACAGTGTTCTCGATAACGTTATAATGTAGTAAGAGTATTGAATTGTGTGATGTTGGCAGAAGAGCGAATACGGTTAGAAATTAGATGTATTGAAAAGACGAAAACTGGTATCTTATATTTTTAACGCGGCGAATGTTGTGTAATTACTATGACGCCTTAAATAATATATTGGAGAATCGGTTTTAGTATTGCGCATGACGGATTTGCCGCGTCAAACTACCTGAAAGAATGTGAATATCTGTCAAATTAGCTGGAAAACTATTTCTTGCAAATCTGTTGTTGTGTCGAGTAACTCCCGTCTACCAGCTTTTGAGATGTACCTCCTTCTGGAGGTGATTCCTATTCTTGCAGACATTAATTGTACTGTAGTATGATTGTTGTTTACTGCACTTATCTATGTGCAGCGAAAAATAGAAACAAATTGTTTGCGTACATGTTTATCCGAATCTCTGTTGTTGTTGTTGTTGTTGTTGTTGTTGTTGTTGTTGTTGTTGTTGTTGTTGTTTGGATCATCATCCTCTTGATAGGAGCACCCACGTACAGTGGTCCATATAAGTCTATTGACACAAGATTCAAGATTCAAGATTATTTATTCAATAATTCCAAGATAAACGAATTCACGAATCATACCAGGTTGTCCGCCTAAGGCAGTGGCTATTGTTACGGCGGACACCTTACACACATATATACAGGTATATATAAATTAGACAAGACAGTACTTACACAAACAATCATAAATTCAGACATTACATTTACTACTTCCTTATTAACCCTTTGACCCTTGATCCACACAAACAGTTTAAATTTCAAAGAGGAAATATGTCAATTCGCGGGTCAAGAGGAGACCACCCCTCCCCACACCCCCAGCACTCTCCCACACCCACACCCCACACTCCACACTCCACCCCCCCCCCCCCACACACCCCAGAGTTCACCACCATTTCAATTATCTTGTCAGTCATTACAGTGGAAAGAAAAACTCCAGGAGTGGGCCTCTCCCAGTCCGCGAACCAACATATAATACTGTAACAGCAGGGTGTGTGTAAGAGTTAGTCACTTGGGTTATTATTATTATTATTATTATTATTATTATTATTATTATTATTATTATTTTGCGATACATATGGGTAGTAAATAAGGACAAGACAGTTACATAACAGACAAGCACAGAACATAGTCAAGTTCAATAATATACATGGATGTCTATGATTATAGATACAACAATAAACATTTATATATTTTTGGGGGAGGGTACTTTTACTTATAATGATGATATACTGTTTACAGGATGCTGGCTAATGGGGAGCATCCTTGGACAAGGGAAAGGGGATGGAGGGGAGGGGTGCTCATTCTCCTGCTCGTCCTGTAATTTGTTACTATGGTAATTGAAATTATTATTGGATATAATAGCAAGTGGAATCATCTAGTCATAATTCTAGTAGTAGTAGTAGTAGTAGTAGTAGTAGTAGTAGTAGTAGTTGTAGTAGTAGTAGTAGTAGTAGTAGTAGTAGTAGTAGTAGTAGTAGTAGTAGTAGTAGTAGTAGTAGTAGTAGTAGTAGTAGTACATGTAGTACATGTAGTAGTAGCGCTAGTAGCAGTGGTAGCAGCAGAAGTAGCCTCAGTATTAGTAGCAGGTCAATATTTTTTTCAAAACAAGAAAAGAAGCATGTTATATAGATAGAAAAGATTTTCTGTCAAATACTATAAAATTATATGGACTGATAGACATCACTGTCCTATTAGACAGCAATGTCTTAGGATCCAATTATGCACGAGTATAAAACAGCATTCTTTACCTTGTTTTGTAGACGAGTCGGGCCATTTTTTAGCTGTACTGCATGAGTTGGATAATACTAGTATGTGTTAATCAAGTAGTTTTTTTATTGTTTTCTTGCAGAATTTGTTGATAGAATTTTCTCACATGTTTCCTGTTTTGTGTTGTTCCATAGTTTAGTGGCTGCAAATGATATTCAGTGTTTTCCTATGTCTGTCCATGTGTATTGCTCATGTAGTTTATGTCTGCTTCTAGTGTTATGTTGGTGGATGGTAATATTGTTTATAAAGAAGGGGCTATAGATTTGGGTAAAGTGTCGTGGTGGAAGTCTTTGACAAAAGTCTAATTTATTAGTTAGTTAAGGCACACGTAAGGTTAATAGTGTTCCATTTGTCTATGTTACCTACATGCAAGTCCGAGCATAAAGGTCCAATGTACAAGTCCTATATAGCTGGTATGTGAAGTATTTCACACATATTTTTTAAAATTATTTTAAAAGCACAAAGTCTCAACATAGAGACATAGCTACAACAGTACAGTTACAATACAATGCAGATAAAAATAGATACTATAGATACTATAATATAAGTAAAATAATGTGAAATATTTACATGACTAAATACTATAGGCCCTATATATACTTATACACATTTACATATATTTATACACACTTATGTATACCTATACATTTTTATGTATATTTATACATATTTATGCATATTTATACATACATATGCACATTTACACACACTTATGTATACCTATATATACTTGCATACACCTGTATATATATTAACAATGTTTTATGAGTTATGGTAGGTATGTTTACCATGTGTGCACGAAGGCAAGCAAGAATTATGGCAGCTTGGGTCATATAGTAGGAGTTAGAATGCGCTGACAAGTAGAGAGGCATATATTGATATATGATGAGACAAGATTTATATATATATATTTATACACATTCATATATATTTGCACACACTTATATATATTTACACATATCTATGTATATTTATACATATGTATATTTATACATATTTATGCATATTTACATATATTTATTTATATTTATATATATTTATGTATATTTATATATTAACAATGATTTATGAGTTATGGTAGGTATATTTACCATGCACGGATGAGGGCGATCAATAATTATAGCAGTGTGGTTGATATAGTGGGAGTTAGAATGCGCTGGCGAGTAGATAGGCATATATTGATATATGATGAAACAAGATTTATATATTTATACATATTTATATATATTTGCACACATTTACATACATTTACACACATTTATGTATATTTATACATATGTATATTTATACATATTTATGCATATTTGTATATATTTATGTATATCTATATATATATATATTCATGTATATTTATATATTAACAATGATTTATGGGTTTTGGTAGGTATATTTACCATGTACGGACGAGGGCAATCAATAATTATGGCAGTGTGGGTCATATAGTGGGAGTTAGAATATGCTGACGAGTAGATAGGCATACATTGATATATGATGAAACAAGATTCAGGACTTCAGCATCACCCTTGTTGTAGGACATTAAAAACATAAATTTACTACTCTTGTTCAGGGAGTTAAACTTCGTAAATTGACTGAATTTCTTGAAAAGATTATTCCGATCTGAGGTGTAACATGAGCAATCCATTATAAAGTGCTGTTCGTCTTCAACTAAATCTAATTTACATACTTTACAAAAACGTAGATCTGCTGGCACTTTGGGGTTTTTGTGTCGGTCTATCTCAATTTGTAATGCATGTGCACTAATACGTGATTTTGTAATGTTTCTGCGCTTGGTGAAGTTTTTTTCCATTAGGAGGTAATTCTCTGTGCTAAATTCTTGTTTAAAAAGTTTGTAGCATCTTAATTTAGAACCAGAACTAGATGTTGGCACACGTTCGCAATTTATATAATCTAACCAGTTTTTATGATACTTATTCTCGATAGACTTCCGCAAGATTAATATAGATTTATTTTTGGTTTTGGAACCTTGATTAATCCAGGTTTCACTACAACCAAAGTTTGACCACATGTCTTTAATGTGGCTGGCCCAATTATTGATTTTGCAATGTGCTGAATAGGAGTCTAGATAAGCCTGATACACTAGCGATGAGGAGTTCAGTCCAAACAACGGTAGCCCCTATTTCGCTGCTCGGGGCAGGAGTTTTACAAATAGGGAATACTGACCTAGTTCACCTCTAACAGCAGCATGGGTGGCCTTCCTGTTGACCCGAAGAAGATATTTCCAAAAGTTTGTTAACAACTTTTCTCCAGGCAGCTTGTCACAGATATTCATAAAGTTGTGTTCATTAATAGCATTTAAAAAGAATGGAGCCCAGATTTCACAACAATAACTAGCAATTGGAATGATTAAAGACTGGAACAGCTTAAAGGCAACTGCTAAGTTATCACACACATTTAGTGCCTTGAGTTTGAAGAGCGCTTTTAGTGCTTGATCTTTAAGCCTATCACAGGCATCATTAAATTTACCTGACGATTTGAAGACAATGCCTAAATAACAATACGATTGGACAAGTTCGATGGCCGAAGATTTGAATGTAGAAGTAAATCTTTTGATGGCTTGCCCACCCTTATTGAAAATGATTATCTTTGTTTTGGATAGATTAACAATGAGATTCCACTTATCACAATATTTACCAAAATTATTGAGTGCCTTTTGTAAACCATTAGAACTTTGAGACATGATAGCAAGATCATCGGCAAACATCAAACAACATAAGGAAGTATTGTGTAGTGATACAGGGTCACATCCATCGTCAAAAATAGCTGGAAGATCGCTTATGAAAAAGTTAAAAAGCATTGGACTTAATACACAGCCTTGCTTGACACCAACCGTTGAGGAAATATAATTACTACAACCATTCTCAAGTTTCACTGCATACAGAACGTTCGAATACATATTGTGAATTACATTTAGGTAATTTCCACCTATACCAAATTTTAGCAGTTTAAATATTAATGCCTTTCTTGATACTGTGTCAAATGCTGCTTTGAAATCTACAAAACAACAAAACATGTATTGCTTTGACACTTTGTTGACATATTTGTCGATGATGGATTTTAAGGTTAATACATGGTCTGCGGTTTGGGGATTTACCGTGTAACCAATCTGACATTGGGGGATAAGATTTTTTGAGTCGGCAAATTTAATTAGCCTGTTGTGTAACACACTGCAGAATAACTTACAGAGGGTACTACCGACTGCAATACCCCTATAATTTTCGGGTGCGAGTGAATCACCTTTTTTATGGAGGGGCGTTAAATAATTGCAGCGCCAAGTGTTCGGGAATTCGCCGGAAAGCAAGGTTTGGTTAAATAGTTTATTCAATATTGGTAGAAGGTTGTTATGTCCAGCTTTTATCATCTCATTTAGAATTAGATCAAAACCACAAGCTTTACCATTCTTAAGCTTAGTAATGGCTATGGACAACGCTGTTATGGTAGTAGGTTGATAAGGAAGCACCTACCACAGTGTAGAATGTAGCAGAGTCTTCTAGTGAGGTGTTCAATGTTGAAAAGCAGGTCAGGGCAATTTGGCAGGGCGTCTGTAGTGGTCAGAGCAGTACAGTCGATGACGAGTTGTAGTAGGAGGTTGTCGTCTCCACAGAGGTGTATCCATACCGCAGGCCCCAATGCATCTATAAGCAGTGCCTTCAGTTCTGACAGATAATGTCGTCTATGTGAATGTAAGGCGCCACAGTGCATCAGAAAATGTGAGTAGTCCTCTTCTGCTGATTGACAAAGGCGACATATGGAGGTGGCACCGTTCCGACTGAATTTGCTATGTGTAGCTTGAACCAGGTATGTTCCGGTGATAAGACGTGCTCTGATCACACTTCTTTTAACATCCTTTGTCTCATCCTCGACCGATTGTACTGATGGGTGGAGCTTTCCAATTGACAGAATGCTAACATTAAGATTTGTTAATGTGCTTTTCAGACTACATTCGTCTTGCAGTATCCCATTCCAGTAGTTGTCAATGGCACGGTATACAGATGATTTCCAGGCAGACTTAGTCGGTGTGCTCTGGATAAGTTCTACTATTGGTGGTAGGTCATACTCAATGAGTAGCTTGTTTATGTATGTGAACCAACTTCCCACGTTTTCTGCTTTCAGTGCCAGTTGCCATACAAGGATGTTCACAATAGCCTCATTATGGCTTCTAAGTATGTTTCCTAATGTTGTTAATTGTCTTAGATGCAGTTTGGCTGTAATCGGTCGTGCACCAAGTAGTAAATATACGCCACACTTGGCAGTACGCGTTGGAAGTGCTTGGATTTTGCTCAGGATATCAACAGAGAAATTCTCTAGCAGGTCGAGTTGTTTTTTCTGCAGAACAAACACCTCCAGACCGTACATTAAGCGTGGGATAACATATAGCGACAATATGCGGTAGCATGTCTTGGGCGATATTCCATTTGTGCCATGAAGGCCCGTACCGGTGAGGCTATACAGTGTTCTTCTTGCGCATGATATGCGGTCCTGAGCGTTAACAGTCTGTTCTTGTGAGAGAGTACGGATTAATCCTAGGTGTGTAGCTGTTGGTGATACTGGTACATCTATGTGACCGAGGTGTCATTGAATTGTTGAGAGATGTGTTGCAGGTCTATTTGGTTTAAGTTTGAGGATAATTGTCGATTTCTATGGGTGAATGCTATATCGTTCTTGAACTGAGTATTGATAGGCTATGTCGAGCATACATTGTAGTTCTTCACTTGAGGTGCTAATAAGGGTTACATCGTTTGCGACTGTTTGGCATCCCGTGTATTGGATACCTATGAACATCCCAAGCTGTGCTGACTCGAGTTGGTTCAGTAAGCCGTTAATATATACTTTGTATAAACCAGTGGAGAGGATTCCTCCTTGACGAACTCCTTGCTGAATTGGGAATGGCTGACTTATGCACCTTTTCCATTTTACTGTCGCTGTTAATCCGGAATACAGGTTATCAATAGTCTGTAGCAGATGAAGATTGATACCCTGTTCGTACCGCTTGCACTTTAGTGATGAATGAACTACGACGTCAAATGCTTTTTGGGTGTCGAGTAATGCAATATATTGAGAACCACCTTGATCCCTGCATTCGCGCATGGTTCTGAGAGTACCAGCCCGGCCATAGTGGGGGATAATCCTTTAGTGAAGCCAAATTGTAAGCTTGATTGGGATGTTGGTAGCTGAGATGTGATCTTTCCTAAGATGACATGTTCAAAGATCTTCCCGATTATTGAAGCTACTGTTATACCTCGGTAATTGTTTGGATCGGATTAGTCCTTTCCACGTTTATGGACAGGTGTTATTATTCAACTTTTGAATATAGCAGGGATCTGTTTCATGGCTATTATAGTGTTGAACAGTCGCGTTAGGTGAGGAATAATTATGTTACCGGCATTGCGAAAATGTTCTGCTACGAGAGTAAACTCATCTGGGGATTTTCCGGCGTGAAGTTGTGCAATTGCGGTGGAGATCTCAGTAGTTTTGATGATAGGGCATTCCTGATAATTCTGGCTGTAGCTTTGCTGAAGAAGCTTCAGATCTTGACTTGTTTGCTCTTGATAGTCTTGGTAGAATTTTTCATTCTGAGAGGGTACTGCAAGGTCCTCGTAAAAAGCTGCAAAGCCGCGGCACTGTTCCTATACATTTGTTGTACGTACCCCATCAATGGTGAGGGAGTCTACTTAATTGCGCTTCGCTCGAACTCTGTTGATGAGTTTGCAAAAGTTTGGCAAATCCTGTTCAGCCATTATCCTGTCATAGAATGATTTTCGTTCAACCCCGACTTCAGTTCTCTGTTGAGAACGTAGTTGTTTGCTTAGAAGTCTGCGTTCCATATGGAGTGGGTGGTCCGATCCTGGCCTTCCTTCACCTAACCAGTATTTATGGAGTTCCTTCCCATGCATGAGTAGTTTCATCACTTCAGGCGATGCTTTCCACTTAGGGCCATTTGTTTTGACCTGCTTTGTTGGAACTATTCTTCTTGTAGTATGTGTTATAGCATTCTGGATGCCACTGATGATATCATTCGGGGTAGAGTATTGAGATTTGTTGTTTACGTTGTCCAGTTCCTCTGCCAGTGCGATCTGATATTCATGCTTGTCCACTTTTGACCATTCCAATTTGTGAATAGATGCCGATTTTCTCTTAATGCTGCGGAGCCTAGTAACGCTTACTGGAATATCGCTCGATACTGGAACATGTGTAGAAGTATTATTGGGATGCATACTGCTAACAAGTACGTTTGATAGGTTTTCGACTCGTGTGCTAAAGAAATAATCGATCTGCATGTAGTTCTTCCTGTGAATATAGGTTGGTTTGTCTGCAATGTTACTGTCCATGGCAAGTCTGTGTTCGCTAAGGAATTGCTGTAGCAGGGCATCAGACTTATTCCTTCTAGACAATATGGTACCATTAATGTCACCGCACCAGATAATGTGGTGAGAGCTATTGTAATCCTCTATCAGTGTGTGGATGATATCCAACGATTCCGAATACTTGCTCGCCGAGTCTATGTAACCTGATGTGGGCATGTATGCGATGATCAAAAGATATGGTTTAGATTCTGAGACTATTTGGACAGCAATGATGCGCTCATTTCCTTCCTTCAGAGGTTTGATGTGGTCGTGTATTTCTCTACGCCACATGGCCGTAACCCCACCATAACCCTTATGCCTTTCAAATCTACAGGTAGGTGTGTCAGAGTCAACTGATACAATGTAGTACTGGAAGTCAGGGAAATATTTCTGAATATCATCCTTCTCAAAGTCCCACAGCCAGTGCTCCTGTAGACAGAGGATATCAGCGGACTATCCGGAGATAGTGGTTGAAGAATCATTTGTGGTTGAGTTTCTGGTTGCCTGGTGCAGCGGCCTTCCGCCGCTAAAAAAGACTGTGCTATAGTGTGGTTCTCCTCATTCACTACGTTTGTTATTGTAACCGTAGGTCGCCACGATGAGGAAGACTCTTTGAGTAGCGGTTGAGAAGACGTCTGTTGAGGTATGGCTCGATTTTTAGACATGGCTGGATTTTTAGACACGTTTGACGGTGGTCGAAAAATTATTTTTGTGTGCTGAGGCAAAAGTCTATCCAGAGATGGTGGCTGGAAGCGTGGTGGTTGAGTTGCAGGTTCTGCCCTCCGTTGCCACCCAATTTGCTGTGGTTGATTTGCCTGGCGGCGGGTTTGTATTGGTGGTCGGTGTATTGCCAACTGATGGTCAGGTATAGCTTGCTGAACTTGATACTTGCTAGGTATCCCACTTATAGGCTGCGATGGATGATCTAAGGGTCTTGTGACAGCTGCTGGTACTCCGGAGGCAGTGGTGGTCTCGACACCAAAGAAGGTGGAATAATTCGCTGGTTCCGCAAGTGGTTAGTGTAAAGTTGATCAAATACAGGCGGCGGGCAGAGATGTAAGGAGCTATGAGGTGGCAATTGTTGATATACCTGAGGCATTGGTGGCCTTTCTGACTGAGGTGGAGGAACAAAGCCTGAGTTCTGAGATTGGTTGGTTGGCAGTTGATTAAATCCAGGAGGTCGGGGGTCTGGGTAACTATGCATGACCCCTGGGTAATGGAGGTGGTGAGTAAATGGCGCAGGATATGGTATTGGCTTATACGGTGTTGGCTGAGAGTATACCAGATGAAAAGGATGAGTAGGCAGCACTGTCCATTGTGCTGGTGGTGATGGTTGATATGGGTATTGGGGGGAATGTGGTTCGTAAGGTGATGGATAATGCTGATATTGAAGGGGTTGTTGACCGTTGGCTAGGTTGGGTTGATTATTTAGTTCATTTAACTTTCTCTCCAGGTGACTTAACTTAGACAGTATGGTTGACTCATGGGAAGCCATGTTTAGCTCTTGACGTTTCATCATAATGTCGAGGCGTTGCTCAAGGAGTTTTATCTGTCTATGGCCCATACCTGGCTCTGTTGTCTGGCCTGTGCTGGTATTGATGGAGTTTCTAGCACCTGTTGTAAGCTGCAGTAATGAAATTGTTCTTTCCTGATCATTGACTTTCTGCTCTAATGTAGAGATGAATAATTTAAGCTGAGCTAGCTGTGCCTCACTATTTGCGGATGCATTTGTGCTCTTAGTGGTGCGGCTGGTAATGTTATTTTGACGTGGTTTTGTTGTCAGAGGATCTAGGCTTCTTGGAGTCGTTTCTGGCGAGGTACTATCAACAGGTATTACTTCAGGTGATGCTTTGTTGCCAGGCTCCATTTCTGATAACACACTACTGACAGATCCTGGAAGAACGTTGTTGTCAGCTTGCATCTCGTATGAGCGCGTTCCTGCTATTTTACTTTCTGCTGGGTGATTTAGACTTTTGTTTTGAACTACGTTTGCAGAGATCAGATGCGCAGAGGATGCAGTGTTTACGGATCTTGCTTTCGGCGAAGATGTGTTCTTAGATACTGGTTCAAGTGTAGGTATTTTAATGGCATTGGCAGGTACTGTTATTTCACGAGATGCTATGCTGCTTGATCCTGAGGATGATGACACTGGTATAACTGTATTATATAGCAGGTTGTCAGTACACAGGCTACAGTTATATGGATATCTTCTATTATCTGGTTGACTTTTTGTTGATCAAGACCAGTGCATGAATAATGCAACCACAAAGAGCAGCTGTCGCATTGTATTGTGTTGAGCTCTGATGGCTTGGTACAGACTGGGCATGTGTACCAGATGGGATCGATAGATTGGTTGTGGAGAGATTCAGCAGCTGTGCTGCTAGGCCCTGTGCTAGATTGTAAAGCGGATCCTGATATTTGCGGATTCTGCGCCAAGTTTGCTGGACTTGTTGGTGGAGGGTGGTCTACATCATTTTGTGGAATTCTCTGTGTTAGGATACTGTTATCTGTCAGGTGATCGGGGCAGTGATATGACTTGGTGCTATTCTCAATATTTCCCAATTCTTCTTGTGACATTCTGGCGCATCTACAATGTATCCAGTGGGATCCAGGATCGCAGTATGCTGATAGGGTGACACAATTCTTTTTACAGTTACTACAGCGGATATCTGCTGAATCATCTGTACACCCTCCTTGAGGATTTGTCATTTTGGGCTGTGATCATTTCGGTCCAGAGTCGACTGAAATAGTAATTTAAGCTTTGGATTCCATTCATCCAAGTTTACTTTAGCACCATTGAAGGTTGCTGTACTGATTAGGTGAAGTATTTTTTCTAGATCTATGTTGAAGAAATGACGGGCGGCGGTAGTTGCTCCATTTATCAGTAATTTCCAATTAGTGTGATAGAGGTTTACAGCATATTTGGGTACGCCCGCATGACTGTCACCAAGGAAGACCTGATAAGTGACCTGAATTTATGTAGCTCTCTTATCATTAGTTGCTTGTGTAGTGATCTTTGCCATATCTCCCGGGTAGGTGGAGTAGAAATGACATGTCGCCTTTCTGATGAGGGTATACATGGCCGCATCCGCTTCAACAACTATACCTCCCCCGGTGGGTGTGACTTTTAAATTTAGTGAGCGATTAGTGGCCGAGATCTGCTTATGTATCGCTTTCGTAATATTGAGTTTGAAATCAGTAATGATATTTGGTTTGTGCGTATTACTTGCGGATAGTGGTGGATTCGTGTTTGCATCAGGTTGGGTAAGATCTGCATTGACTTTCCTGTGGCTTCCACGTGTTTGGCTTTGCTGTTGGGCCTGCATTACTGCATTTTGCTGAGTATGGTTCGTCATCTTGTGCGAATATCAGGTTCACGAGGTGAATACTGTGAGCAGTTGACTATATAATAAATTATTGCTGAAGTTCGGCAAATCAATTCAGATTTTTGTGACTGCTCTGTCAGCTTTAGTTTAAAAATTCAGTTCAGCTTTAATTTAAAAGTTCAGTTCATCATTAGTTTAAAAGTTCAATTCAGCATTATTTAAAAAATTTTAAAGTTCAGTTCATCATTAATTTAAAATTGTTTAATTGTTGTTAAAAATAAAAACAAGATGGTGCCGTTATCGGCGTTACTGCACAGGCAGTGCGAACGAAAACTAGTCTCTTAGTTTGGACTGCAAGTAGGTGGCCGGTCTACGTTTCATTAAACATGATTCAAATATGATTAAAGCGTTAGAACACACGAGAGACACACGAGAGACACTACATTAAAACTTCAAATTAAAATCATTAAAACAACGAGGAGAAACAAGACACATCCATGCGTTCGATCTTCATCCGGGCGATCCTCCGTTTGATCTGCTCTGCTTTTCTTTCTACAGCTAAATGGCCAGCGTTGTCATGTAACTGTTCCAGTATTATGAGTCTATAATGCTCATGAATTATTATCCGGTTATTTATGTAGAGAATGCCATCGTACACACGGCACTCACTAAACCTCTGATAAAAATATTTAGCCAGTGCGGATAAGGGGCTAATAGATTCCCTTGGAGGATGTACTCCCTCCTCGATCCACATGTATATTTCTCATGTCTGCGCGTCTGGTGATTGTTCATGAGCAAGCTTCTCTGCATTCCAGTCTCTACACTGCAGTTCTGGGAATATGGGAGTTGGTTGTGTTGTATGCATAACGGTGGTAGCCACTTCTTGTTCATCATCAAGCATGATTCTACCCAAGGCATCAGCATTTCCATGCAGCTTGCCGGGTCCATGAACAACATTGAAGTTGAAGGCCTGCAGGGATTCCTGCCACTGTGCTACCTGGCCCTCCACATGTTTGCAGTTTCTGAGCCAGAGTAGTGAGGCATGATCTGTACGCAGGGTAAATGGGCATTTGTATAGAAAGTGTTTATATTACTTAACAAAGTACACCGCAGCTAATACCTCTTGCTTGGTGGTTGCGTAATGTTTCTCCATTTCATTTAGAGTATGCAAACCATAAGCCAGTACCTGCTGAATTCCATCTCCTCTGACATGTGATAGAACAGTGCCTATTGCATAAGCAAACGCATCAGTGTCTAAGATGAAATCGAGGTTAGGGTTAGGATGAGCAAGAATACGTGCAGTCGTTAATTGGTCCTTCAACACCCTGAAGGAAACCTCACACTCGCTCGTCCACTCAAATTGTCGATCCTTTTCAGTGATCTGGAAGGGGGTGGGTGTGGGGGGGGGGGGTGCGCCATGGCGCAATCTCGCTGAAATGACAAATGTACCGACGATAGTACTGCCAGTCTGCCACTGCTTGTGTATTTTAGGGTGCATGACCACTCCATCTGCGGATATTATATGTCCCAGGAACTCGACACTTTGTCTGAATAAATGACACTTCTTGGGTTTAAGCTTGAGGTTAGCAGTGCGAACCCGCATCAGCACTTTATCCAAGTTGGACAAAGTCTGCTCAAACGAAGAGCCAAAAACGATAACATCGTCGATGTAGCAGAGGCAGATCTCCCATTGAAGGGTAGTTAATACCTGCTCAATGAGATGTTCGAATGTTCCAGGAGCATTGCACAAGCGGCAACGCATCTTGCAGAATTGGAAAGGACCATCTCTGCAGATGAATGCGGTCTTCTCCCAATCAGCCTCATCCATGGCTACCTGTCAGTATCCGCTTTCCAGGTCAAGTGTACAGAAAAATTTGGCTCCGGAGAACGAATCTAACACCTGATCTATCCAAGGTAATGGATCCGCGTCTTTGACACTTAGATCATTAAGGCAGCGGTAGTCAATGCAAAACTGCAAAGATCTGTCTTTCTTGCCTGCAAGTACTATGGGACTGGCCCAGGGGGATGCTGAGGGCCCTATTATGCCCGTCCGCATCATGTCGTTCACCTGTCGGTGTGCCTCTGCCTCTTTGTGTATGGGAAGATGATGTACCGGTTGTTGTACAGGTTGGTTGTTCCCGGTGTTAATGGAGTGACATGCGAGGTGAGTTTCTCCCAGGTCCATATCTCCTGTGGAAAAACTCTCCTGGTATTTAAACAGTATCCATCGTATATCACATTTATGCGATTGTGTTAGTCCAAGTGTGGCATGCATGTATAAAGCACAAAAGAAACAATACCATTTGTTGGATGCTTTGTGAGGGTTTCTTTTATGGATCCATGATGCAGGGTGCTGGTTTCCATCCATACCACTATTGCTGCTGCTGGGTGCGGGAGATGATGATGAGGGTAGGTGTGGATTGCATACTACCAGAGGGCACCGTGTGTTAAGTGCCTTCATGGTGGGTTGTGGTGCTTGAATAAACGTTGTTTCAGTGGAGGTGCTACAACCAACCACTGCCATTATACATAGGAAACAGGGATTAGTAGATGTGGTTATTGCAGGGGCACATCTTTTCGCAGAGAGGGGTGATGTCGGTGCTGTGGATGCGGTGCGCATCGTAACCACTGGCTTGTGTGAAGCCTGTTTCCGTATTGTGTATTGCTGTGTTGATGTAGTGTTTGTGGTTGTTGTTGATGTATCCACCTGGCGTTGTTGTTGATGGATCGAAGTTGAGCCGGGTTGTAGGAATGGGCACTGAATTGACTCGCTAATCAGTGCCCATTCTAGTTTGATGACTGCTCAGGCTGCACTGTTCGATGATCAGTAGTTGGTGTTGTGGAAGGGGGATGGTGCGGACATCGCTCCTTCCAATGGCCTATCTGACTACACCCAAACATGTGTTGCGTAGCTGGCTGTGTGGTGCGTTGCTGCTAGGTGGTGGTCGTGTAATCTGATGGGTGTCTACAATTGTGCTGAGGGTGGTAAATAAGTAGGTGAGTGTGGAGATCTGATTAGTTATCTCTTCTAGTTTGTCATGTGTAGCTTGACGTTGATGTTGTTGTGCTAGCTCATGCGTCCTGGGGCATTGTTGTGGCCTCCCGTGATGGGACTGGCCATGCGCTCTTCCTCTAGGTGCGTGATTCTGACTGGGTGGATGTTCTTTGTGCGGTGCGATGCTTGTCTCTGTTGTTGTTGCTGTCTGCATGTTGTCTGTTGCAGTCAGAAGCTTGGAATCATTCACCACATTTATTGGATGTAATTGACGGTAATTGTTCTTCTCTCTCTCTCTCGAGGAAGTTTTCAATCCATACTGCTGTCACAGTGAGGGTTTGTAGGTTTCCGTGCTCCATAAGGAATAGTTTTTCCTTAAGGGCCGGTTCTCCACTCAAAGTCTCAATGAAAGTATCAAGGTGAAGATGCGTTACTCCTTCATGATTTGTGCTGGGGTACACTTTCGCGACAAGTCATTGGATGCGGCTGGCTAGTCCTGGGTGTGTTGCATCCACACGTCTCTGCACATTTTTAAGCTGAAGACGGCTTGTCTCTCCCAGGGCAGTGTCCCCAAATCTCTCGGACAAAGTACTTTCCAATTCTGTGTAGGTCAGTGTTAAGTCTGACCCCAAATCTACCAGTACCTGTAAGGCCTTCACTGACAGCTTTGCAGCCAGATACTCTCCCATCTGCTGATCCGTCCATCTGTTTGTGTGGCTGATGATCTCGAACTGGCACTTATACTTAGCCCAGTCACCTTCCTCGCTGAATTCAGGTGGGGGCGGGGGAGGACTTAGCTAGTGCCATGATACAGAGTTATGGGCGCAAATCCAGGTGGCATGCGGGAGATAGTGGGGTGAATGCTGATGCTGGTCTGTATCTGTGTGCTGTTATTGATTGTGTGTGGGCTCTCGGATCCTGGTGTCTGTACATCCGTGGTGGAGATCCCCATCTGTATTGCTCCATGCAGTAGATAGGCAACAATGACTCCGCTGGTTTCCTGATGGGTATAGGATGATGAATTGGTGGCGGCATGTTATGCATCTGTCGTGGCAGATCCGCAGGTCACTATGTGGGTCTTCCTCTATATGGTGGTGGTCCAGGAGAATGATGAGGGCGATTGATGTGGTGTTTGTGAGTGCTGCTTCTGGTATTTGTAGGCTGTGGCAGATCCGCATTCCACTGTTCATACCGCGACACCGATGGGTAGCGTGGTGATGAAGTTCTGATGGGCAGAGATGCAGGCTGTGGTGCATGAGGGGCGGGCCATTGGTCACCGTCAGGTTGACCTGGTGAATGCATTGGGTATGTAGGTTGTTGTGGTTTCCCCCATTGGGGACCTCTCTTCTGACATCTGTGATCCAGCAATTGGTGTTGAATGCCTAGCACGTATGTCAGACAGTGTGATGAAAGATGCACCCACATGGGAGGCATCGCGGAAAGCCTCCTCACTAATCGGCGAGTACTCTTGTTGACTGGTGTGTCATCTAAATTGGTATAGTTCAGTACATCATCGGTGTCTGCTCGAGCCGCCCTTTCATCATAGTATTCCATCTCTGAATTGGAGGAATACTGATTATAATAGAAAGGAGACTGGAACATGTGGGTCTTGAGTGTGGGCATTGGTTCACTTCTCGTTCGATCCCCACATCGGGTGTCGCTGGTCAATTGGATACTCTTGATCCATGGCACAGCAAGTGCATGGTATGAGGGGGCGAGGCTTCTGGTTAGCTGCGGATATTGGGGTTGCGGATCTGGTGTTGCGTGCCTCCGGATTGTACAAAGACCGACTTCTAATGCTGGTGGAATCTTCACGTTCCAGTGGGGTTGTGCGACCATCACCGCGAAATTTAAACCTCATGGTCCCATCTTCGCTGTTTGTGTCACCTGTGTGATGGTCAACTAACTCCATTTAGAGCCTGGACAAAATTAAATTTATATAATAAATACACTTAACACACACACAATAATACTCGTCTGCTGCTACAAGAAAGAAGACAAGTACATAGGGTCAAGTTGATGACTCATCATCATGGTCCTCGCCAGAGGTACCTCATAGATCATAATCCGTGAGGCATCCCCACAAAGGAGGGTTCTAACATGGCTACTTAGCAAGTTTAAAATAAACTAGATTAAATCCCTAACACAAACATTATTTGTTGCGAGAGGAAAGTGCCTCATGTGGGCCTCTGTCACAGGAAAATGCCTACAACATCGAAGCGGAGGAAGAGAGATGGCAAAAATTACCACTCTCGTGTTCAATCTATGCTATGTAAAAGAGTCAACCTAGGGAAATTATAAGTTATTGTGATACACGCTGTATTACGTGAAGATGAGGCGGATGATTTCCATAGACTTCAACACTGTCATCTTAGGTAAGTTCAAAGTTACTGAATTAGTAGTTGCCACTTTATTTATGCGGTTCTTCTGCTAGATCCTATCCTAACATTTAGTTTTTAGGTCCAGATCAAGGTTAGGCACAAATGGCTGTTTCATTTAACTATCTTTAGCATATAAGCCTGACCGGCGAGAATGCCCCGTGACCATATGGTCACCCTCACGGAGCATCCCACTCAGCTAGACAGCACACAGAAATGTCATGCGCTCGCAGCTCCAGAATCATATGACGAATCAAGAATCACCACCGCATCATGACCACATATAACAGCACAGGGACAAGTCACATTACATAAGCATTGAAAAGCACATATACGCTTACGGTGGGGACAAAAATGCAGCTATCCAACCATAGTGACCTTCCCGTGAGGGCGTGATGGGTTCTAAGACAGTATCCAGTCACTTAATGTAGAGTTAGATGGAGAGCTGTGTCCTGTCCGTCACCAGCATGTCGGGGGGGGGGGCGGATCATGTGAGATCCGTACCCAGGGACTAACATTTTACCTGTCTTTAGAGTTATGTAAATTCGCCCCGAGATGCACTGCAGGGAAGTAATTATAATATTTCCGCAATGCTACCTACTTTGGAGTGGTTTTCTAACTAACTAGTATCCGAAGATACGGGGGAAGTGTGTATGGTTATCGACACTTTGTTTCTAACTGCTCTGAAATCCCAAAAGTTTAAAAGTCAGCTCTAAACAACGTGATGGAGGGAGGTCCACACAATTAATATGCCTGGTGGCTGGAGGAGCATAGACAATCACTATTATATTCATATGAATAGGAGGCCTTACGGTTTGCGGCCAATTTATGTAAACTAGGTGTGTGGTGTTACATATCCACTACTCCGAGAAAAGATACTTACACAAAATGTCTCCGGCAGAGTAATCGTCCCTACTGCTATAAACCTATCCTATTGAGCTAAAACAGTCCAGGTTCCGTTGGCCGCAAGTCATGTTCGTGCAATGAGAACATGAACAGTGACCTCAGTGAAGAATTGATGCTGTTGGGGAACAAGGTGGCGAGGTTGTTGTTGCCGTATTGTGTAGCCGAGTGAATTGCAATTCCAGTGTTTTAACATAAAATAAGCAACACATATATAATTAGAATGGCCACAGCCATATAACTATTTATCACAGTAGAGTAAAATAGGCGGTCACACGACCTTGATGGTGCCTGTCAGTTATCGGCACAAGAAAATAAGAATAAATATATACAGTTAAAAGATAATCTGTAAATATGTGGTCTCAGATGACCGTGCAGTACCTGTTAGTCATTAATATCTGTTACAGAAAGATAATACATGAATATAACAATATAATAATGGAGTACCTATTGGTCATCGGTACGGAAAAAGTGCTTGATTCACAGTGGTTGAAACATCACATATTTGGAACATGAGGTGGCACGATGCGGAAGTTACCTGCTAGGCAAAGCTGCAGGCCCACTGTCTGATGTGGCTCACTCTCAGGAATGTTGAAAAAGAATCGTTGCGGGTGCGGATGGCCAGTAGTTTGTCACCTCTATACACAGTGTAAACAATTTAAGCAGTAATTAGAAAGTTCCATACTGGTGCAGAATTTTGAAGCTGCCCTGTAGTTATGAAGGGCTACAGTTGAAAGTTAATAAATGCAGATGCATTCTGGCAGATCACAAGACGATATGCATCGCATAGCTCATGCGATGCATCAGGCAATGTCCCCTGACTGCGGTCGAAATGGCTAAAATTGTGCATGAAACATGTGCAGATTGGGAACTACTACTGGTCGGTGTGGTATGACAGATCTGGCAAGTTATTCATCGAGCACATCACTCGCCCTACATACACTGACGAGCTTACATCGGGGCCAGCAGGCCCTTCCGCAAGAAGGTTGCTCTGTGGTTGGTAGCTGGGGTTGCCTTACTTAATTTCGTTATTGCCCCTGAGTGAATTCTTCCCGGGAGCATACAAAAACTGTGATGCAGATGTGGTAGGCTTGTGCCAGAGACAAGAACTCAAATCCAGATGGAACTGCTGCTGTTGTATGTAACTCCACTAGCAGTAAGCAGTTTATCTGCATCTCTCAATCTCCTGGCTACAACCTACCACATTCTCTCTTCTGTTCTGACTGCTCTCGATCCTGATTTCTCAGCTCCTTTTATACTACTCATGATGTCACAGCTGGAGTGCCACAACTAATCAGCACGTGAGCTAAAGAGGCAGGGAAAGCGATCACGTGATGCGCTATCATACCATGCACTAAGTACATGCATGCGCTATGGCTATGGAGAAGTATATTTTGAAAATAATTTGATGGTTTAACTAAGGATAACTCGGCCATTTCTGGACTGATTTTAAAATGGTAAAAAGATTTGGAATCCACGACGTGGAGGAGAGTATAATTTAAAGGAATTACATGTACCAACGCTGTGCAAAATATGATGCTTTTCTTTCCAATGCTAATGGGCATTGGCAAGCAAGCTCTGACGGCTGCACATGCTCGCTAGGTGATCTCACGGACTCAGTCATTTTCAGAACCTCTTTCATATGGCCCCATGCACACGTACTGTCCTACCCAGGGGTGGGGGCATGCTTGGAACGTACCCAGTCCAGCCATTCCGTACCCAGACAGGCTGGTATTTGAGTGGGTACATTCAATGCTGTTGTGTTAGTGGTTAATTTCGTTTATATTACGCTTGCTAAGTAGCCACATTACGCCCCCTCCTTTGCTGGGATCCCTCACGGATTATGATCGGTGAGGTACCTCTGACGAGGATCATGATAACGAGTCATCAACTTGACCATATGTACTTGACTTCTCTTTTGTAGCAGCAAACGAGTACCATTTTTTCTCTGTTACCTTGTATTTAATAATGTATTTAATTATGTCTAGGCTCTAGATGGAGCTAATGGACCATCACACCGGTGACACAAATAGCCAGGATGAGACCATGAGGATTAACTTCCACGGCAATGGTTGCATGGCCCCACTGAAACGTGAACATTCCACCTGTTCCTGACGACAGTCTTTGTACAATCCGGAGATACACAACAACAGATCTGCAACCCTGAGATCCGCAGCTAACCAGCAGCCTCGCCCCAACGTACCATATCCTTGTGGTGCCACAGAGCGAGGGTATCCGGTGGACCAGTGTGCACCCCCAGAGGCTACAAGTGGTGCCCGATGTGGGGCTCGAAAGAGAAGTGAACACACGCCAACACTCAATACCCGCAGGATCCAGTTTCTCTTCTATTACAATCAGTATTTCGCCGGCGCAGAGCTGGAATACTATGATGGAAAGGTGGATCGAGCAGTCACTGATCATGAACATAACTATTCAGATGAAGAGGACACACCACCAATTTGTCAACAAGAGTACTCGCCAATCAGTGAAGAGGCTTTCTGCGATGCCTCCTAGGTGAGTGCATTTTCATAGCTCTGTCTGACATATGTGCTAGCCATTCAACTCCCTTGCCAGATCACGGACGTCAGCAGCGAAACGCCCCCCACCCCACAGGGGCAACCGCAACAACCTACATGCCCAATGCGTTCACCTAGTCAACCTGACAGTGACCAGTGGCCCACCCCTGATGCACCACGGCCCACATCCCCACCCATATGAACTTCGTCACCACGCTACCTTTCGGTACCACAGTATGACCAGTGGACTGCAGATACGCCACAGCCATCTAATCCCAGAAGCAACACCCACAACCACACACATCACCCTCGTTATTCACCTGGACCACCACCGTACAAAGGAAGATGCGCACAGCGACCTGCGGATCCGCCATGGCGGATGCATAACACCCAGCCTCCAATTCATCGTCTTCTACCAATTAGGAAACCAG
Organism: Chaetoderma sp. LZ-2023a; assembly: GCA_034401795.1. NCBI lineage: Eukaryota > Metazoa > Mollusca > Caudofoveata > Chaetodermatida > Chaetodermatidae > Chaetoderma > Chaetoderma sp. LZ-2023a. The sequence continues at coordinate 72,050,703 of CM067361.1, read as the reverse complement.
CGGAGTCATCGTTGCCCACCTACCCCATGGAGCAATACAGACGGGAGTCTCCATTACGGATGTAATCTAGTATCCAGGGTACGAGGTCCTGCACTCAGCCAGCATCACACAGATACAGACCAGCATCAGCAGTCACACCACTATCTCCCAGACCTCCACCCTGGATTTACGCCCATTACTCCATATCATGGCACTAGCTGAGTGTTCTTCCCACCCGAATTCAGCGGGGAGGGTGACTGGTCTAATTACAGGTGCCAGTTCGAGATCATCAGCTGCACAAACAGATGGATGGATCAGCACATGGGAGAATATCGGGCTGGAAAGCTGTCAAGGAAGGCCTTACAGGTACTGGTAGGTTTGGGGTCAGATTTAACAGCCACGTACATGGATCTGGAGAGCGCTTTGTTCGAGAGATTCGGGGACACAGCCCTGGGAGAGACCAGACATCTGCAACTCAAATTTGTGGAGACGAGCGGAAGAAACGCTCCCAGAATTAGCCAGCCGCATCTGATGACTCATCACCAGAATATACCCCAGGACAAATCATGAAAGAGTAACGCACCTTCAACCAGACTTTTATTGAGGCTTTGAGCAGGGAACCGGCTCTTAAAGAGAAACATTTCCTTATGGAGCACGGAAATCTGCAAAAACTCAAAAACAGCAGTTCGGATAGAGAACTTTCTTGAAAGAGAGAAGACCAATCACTGACAATTACATCCAATTAATGAGTTGAATGATGCCAAGCTTCTGATTGCAACAGACACAACACAAACAGCAACAACCGCAGAATCAAGCACAGTACTGCACAAGGAACACCCACCCAGTCAGAAACATACGTCTAGAGGAAGGGGGCATGGCCAGTCCTATCACAGAGGCCACAATAACGCCCCAGGATGCGGGAAACCAGCATAACTATAACAACTGACAAGCTACACATGACAGATTAGAAGAGATAATGAAACAGATCTCTGCACTCACCAACTCACCACCCTCAGCACAGCCGTTGCCGCACAGCCGACTACATGTCCACCACCCAACAGCAATGCGCCACACACCCAGCCACCTAATGCCTGTTTTGGATGTGATCAGATAGGCCATTGGAATGAGTGATGTCCGCACTGTCCTCCTACACCAACTACTGATCATCGTACACCACAGCCTGAGCATCCATCAAACTAGAACTGGCACTGACTAAAGAGTCACTTCAGTGTTCACTCCTGCAACCCGGATCAACTTCAGTCCATGGACCACAACGTCAGGTGGACTCACCAATTACAACCACAAATGCTACCTCAACAAAACAGCACACTACACAGAAACCGGCTTCAACCAAGTCGGTGCCTACCATGCGCACTGCATCTGCAGCACCGACATCACCCCTCTCTGTAAAAAGTTGTGACTCCACAATAACCGCATCTACTAAATCCTCTTTCCTATATAAAATGGCAGTGGTTGGTTGTAGCACCTCCACTAGAACCACGTTTATTCAAGCACTACGACGCACCACAAAGGGACTTAACACACGGTGCCCTCTTGTGGTATGCAATACACACCTACCCTCATCATCATCTCCCGCACTCAGCAGCAGCAGTAGTAATATGGATGGAGTACAATGCTCATTATCATGGATACACAAAAGAAACCACTAGAAAAAGTCGAACAAGCGACATTGTTTCTTTTGCACTTCACACAAATATCCCATGATGTGTTGCCCTAAATGGCCGGCTCAGGTGGCGAAATATCCGCACCATTCCATCCAAACTGCTGTGTACACAAACTCGCAGTACACCCCACCAGCATCAGAAATAGCACCACTGCTACCCCCAGTTTCTTCGCCGCCAAAGCAAAACCAGCAGCAGCGATGGCGAACTGACGTTCCGGTGGCTGGTACTATAAACATCGTGATGCAGATAGGAGATGCAATTCATTCAGCGAGTTGTCGTCACCTCAATCCAAAATGATGCCCTATTAGGTTCTGATTTTCTCAGCGGCAGTGAAGCCATCATTCACTGAAGATAACAGAAATTTGACATACACAGCCATCGCATACCCCATGGACCAGAGTCATCACTGCACGACACGTGTGCGTTGATATTAGCTTCTACAGCAACAGTTGAGCTGGGACAGGAGGAAATTCCATGGGCCACCACACCACAGTTAGGAAACAATACACATATAGCTATGCTGGAACCAGACCTTGAATACATGATCGCCTCCCAATGTGTGAGGTCCACAACTGATAGTTGACACCACCAACGTGAACCAAATACCATTCAGGGTATTCAATGGAACAGCCGACCCCACAACGCTTGTCACCGACATTCACTGTGGCCATTTGGTGGACATGATTTCACTGGAGACAACCCCTACTACACCCACAACAACGACAGCTTCTGATGGCGACATTCCAGAACACAGTTGGACTAACGCAATCTCATAAATGAGTCATAAGACGGATACTGTTTAAATATCAGGAGCGTTTTTCTGCAGGAGTTATGGACCTGGGAGAAACTGACCTCGTGCATCAATCCATTGACACTGGGAACAAACGACCTGTACGACAACTGTTACATTGTCTTCCCATACACAAAGAGGCAGAAGCACACGAACAGGTGAATGACATGTTGTGGATAGGCATAATAGAGCCTTCAGCATCCCCCAGGCTAGTCCCATAGTACTTGCAGGCAAGAAGGACGGATCTCTGCAGTTTTGCATTGACTACCACTGTCTTAATGATCTAAGCATCAAAGACACGTATCCGCTTCCACAGATAGATCAGGGGTTAGATTTGTTGTCCTGGAGCCTAATTGTCCAATAATCTTGACCTGGTAAGCTGATACTGGCAGGTAGCCATGGATGAGGCTGATCGGGAGAAGACTGCATTCACTTGCAGAGACAGTCTTTCCAATTCCGCAGGATGCTTTATGGCTTGTACAATGCTCCTGGAACATTTGAGCATCTCATTGGGCAGGTATTAACCACCCTGCAATGGGAGATCTGCCTCTATTACAATGACGACATTATTGTTTTTGGCTCTTCGTTTGAGCAGACTTTGTCCAACTTGGACAAAGTACTGGTGCGGTTTAGTACCGCAAACCTCAAGTTCAAACCAAAGAAGTGTCATTTCTTCAGACAAGGTGTCGAGTTCCTGGGACATATAATATCTGCAGATGGACTGCCCACTCAACCCTCAAAAGCTCAAGCAGTGGCAAACTGGCAAACGCCAACTTCCCTAACAAATACTCGAAGTTTCCTCGGGCTCTGTCAGTAGTATTGTTGTTACATTCATTATTTCAGCGAGATTGCATCCCCTGTTCCAGATCACTGATAAGGATCGACCATTCGAGTGGACGAGTGAGTGTGCAGTTTCCTTCAGGGCGTTGAAGGAAAAATTAATGACTGCACCTATTCTTGCTCATCCTAACCCTAACCTCGAATTCATCTTGGACACTGATGCATCTGCTTATGCAATAGGTGCTGTTCTATCACAGGTCACAGAAGATGGAACTGAGCAGGTACTGGATTATGGCTCGCATACTCTGAATAAGACAGAAATGCTATGCAGCCACCAAGCAAGAATTGTTAGCTGCGGTGTACTTTGTTAAGTACTCTAAACACTTTCTGTATTTATTAATGTAGTTATCCGTGAAAATCTCCTTAAATTATCTTTAAAATATTGCTTTTGACGTCGTAATTGTGTGTATGCATAAATAGATCTAGAATGTTCTCGAACGTGGTAAATATGTCACTAATCTAGCTGCATGCTTATTGGCTACTGCTCGGCCGCTGATTGGCTGAGGCATCTGCTTCTGACGTCACGAGTAGTATAAAAGAGGTGAAAAATCTGGAATCAGGAGCATCGCCGGTGTGGAAGCTGGCCCGCGCAGGACCTCTGGACCATCAGGAGGATGGATGTAACTGCTGACCTACAAGTGATTCTCACATCTACCAGTGTCTTATGGGTAATAGACTAAATTTAAAGTTATATTTTTCGCATCCGGACTTTTCTAAAGGAGCCTTTCCGAGAGCGGGCCATGTGGGCCCGGGATGTGATTCTATGGAATGTAGAGCTTGTGGTGTTTCTTGGTGGATGACTCACCAGATCTGCCAACCACGCTGAAAAGTGGACTTCAATTATGCATGTCGTGTGTGTTTAATTAACTTTTTGACCACAGTCTGGTGGAACTTTGCTGGGTGCGCCACAAGAGCTACGCGACGCACCCCACACTGTGTGCCAAGTTATGTAACTGCCTAATGTTATATTCAGCCCTCTCTGTTAATGGGCAACCTTCACCGTTACTACTTCCATTGTCAGACGGCTAACTTCCTCACTTCCGTATAAATTGTATACTAGTTACCAAGACTTTCTAATAGACATTCATCACTGCTTTGTTTCACTGCCCTGAGTGTGTACCGTGTCTACCCTGTCTGGAGGAGTCAGCTTGCCGAGACCAGCCTGTGGAAGCCAGCTGTGGAAATCGTCTGCAGAAATCTCTCCAGCTTCAGAGAATGTGTCGTCTCGGGCTATGAATATGTTAGCACCTCCATTTCAGTAACATAGTAGCCTGTTCCGTACCGATGACTATTAGGTACTCAAGTAGCTACACTATTGTATTTTCAATTATCATTTCCGTATAAGGTACTGATGACTAATAGGTACCTCACCGGTCTTAAGACCGCAATTTATAATTTCTGTTTTATTGTGAATATTATCCTTGTTTACTGTAGGTGCTTTCAACTAGCCGAACCATCTAAGTTTAGCGACCTACAATACATAGTTACCTCATATAATTATAATCTATTTATTGCAATGCTTAGTTGTATATGGCAGTTAGCCTTCCAGTTAGTATGTTTTGTTTAATTGTAGAAAATTTTTGACTGCAGTACGCTAGGAAATACTATACAGTAACAGATATATCTGCATCACTTTATTCCCGCCATCATCAATTTTACACTGAGGTTGCTGACCGTGCTCTAATTGTTTGAGCCTGGCATGTTACTGACTAAACCTTACTATCAGCTCGATAGGCTAGGTTAAATTGGTCAGGGACAATTTCTTCATTAGAGACACATAGTGTATGCCTCTTTCCCGGTTGTTGTGGTAATGTAGCGCCGCACTCCAGCAAGGTTGTGTAAAATTGGCCAGTTACCTATAGGGCCTCATATATTACGTTATTGTCTCTTTCCACGATCCACCAGCCACATGGCTTACTAATTGATTGGACTTCCCATCAGCACGTTGATTGGATCCGACCATGGGAAACTATCGGAGGTTTCAGAGTGGTGATGGTTCAAGTGCTGATTTACATACATCTTCCCCGTATCTTCGGATACTAGTTAGCGAAGCACTGCGAAACCATGTAGTTATAAATGTGAATTATTTTACCGGCCCACATTGCATATTTGGGCATATTCGAATTTAACCCTAACGACAGGTCAACTGTTAGATCCGTGACACACGGTGACAGACGAGATGCGGATCTCCATCCAATTTGTTGCAGTGTCTGGATGAAGCGTTGTAGCTCATCACGCCCTCACGGGAAGGATGCTCGCGATGGATAAGGTAGCCGGATTTTCATCGAATTCGGATGCCTTGTGACATAACATGTACGCATGCTATCCTTGGAGGTAGATGCTATTCCAGGCGACCTACGGGAAGCGAGGCGTTTGCGCCCATTGGGCAACTGTATCTAAAGTTAGGTAGGAATTCCTGCCACTTGTGGTCAAAACTAGTTTATGTTTCTAACAACTAAATGATAGGTTAGACGGTAGCAGAAGGCCCGCATAAATAAAGTGGCATTTACCAATACAGTATCTTTGAAACTGCATGAAACGGTGACTTGGGAATTCCTCGGAAATCGTTCGTCCCATCTTCACGTAAACCAGCATGCATCACATTAATTATGGTTTCACTAGGATATTTACTTAAGCATTTTTCTGTTGAACAAAATAGTGGCCCTTTTTGCCAGCTCTTTTCCTCCGCTTTGGCGTTGAAGGAATTTTCCTGTGACGGAGGCCCGTTCGAGGCACTTACATCTCGCAAACAACAATATTTTCTTTGTGTGTTTGTGTTAGGGGTATACTAGTTTATATTAAACTACCTAGTGACTTCGTTGCGGATGCTTCTCTTGTGGGGGATACTTCTGTGGATTCAAGAACCTGCGTGGTGCCTCAGGCGACACCACATGGAAAGAATACCATATAGCTCTATGTTGTGTTTTAATGTGTGCTCATTTACTGCCAAACGATTCACCTTGTTGGCATAGTATATAACTATTTCTACTGTTTAATTATAAATTGTTCCATATCTCTAAATTAGTATGGATAGACACTAATAGTTGGGATGACACTGTGTGGTTCAATCTTGGTGGCAATGGTCGCACGGCCCCACTGGAACATCAGTGTTCCACCGGCTTTAGAAGTCGGTCTTTGTATTAAGAGACGACGACAACCGCTAACACCTCCTCCATCCACAACAGCTTCTGCATACGCGTCAGCATCTACATCAGCAGTAACGACAACAACAACAGCCACCACACTGACAGCACCAGCAACTTCCGCAATGGCAGCACCCACAATTTCTGCATCAGCATCATCTGCAGCATTTACATCCGCGTCAAATCTGATCCCAACAGTAACATTACCTACATTAGTTGTTCCACTTAGAGACATAACCCTATGTGAAAGTTCCGCGTCACCACCAGACTTAATGATCAGTTTCGATCCAAAAGTAACGGAGGCATCCAGCACCACAGCCACTCCATCGTGGAGCACCAGCACCGCCGCCACCGACGTCAACAGCACCGCATCCAGCACCCGCATCACAGCATCAGTCGATCCAGCTATCCACAAGGCCACCACACCAGACAGAGTGTATTCGGGGAAACGCCACATTGCGCATCAATCAGATATCCAACCCATGCCACGTACCACCACAAGTAAACTCATACTGGCCACCAGGATAAGGAAGATCACCACCACTACAGCAGCAGAATCTTCGTGCACAGTCACCACCTCCAGAACTAGCCATTCCGCACAAACCTTGACCACCACAGCAACCATCACAATGATGACAGCATCCACGTCTGCAGAGATCATTCGCACAACGAATATCACCACAGTCACCACCTTCAGCTGCACCTCAACACCGCATTCAGTCAGTTTCAACACATCAATCGCCAATCCGTCAGCCACATCTTCAGACAACAGTTTAGAAACATCAGCCGGACAGATATCAGCACCCAGAGCACACTCACCATGACCAGCATACATGGAGCGCGGTACCCAGACTCGCTGGGGGAACTTTTCGCCAGATACTTGTGGCCATTACTGTCATATGTGCAGCAAAATGCATAACTAATTCATGTGTGCGGTGATGTGAATTTTTGCTTATTTTTAAAATACTTTTCTTCTTATTATTAAATGTTGTTAAAAAATTGAAAACCCGACCCTAGGCTCACCAAGGTCATCCTACACAGCTGTGCTAAATATCACATAGCTGTGTATCATCAAAACAACCGTTGCGGATCCCTATGCTGTAAACACACCTTATGCGGTGTAGGTACATAGCATACCACAACGAATATGTCTTTATTAAGATCATGCGGTCCCAGCTATTGCTTGGGCTGCTTGATTGACTTTTTCATTTTATTAGTGGCATAGGGAGGCATACTTTTAGTTTTCATTTTTGATGTGGAATTATCTTTCCAGCCCTTTTTTTTATTACGTCGTGCGTGCTGTATCTATATTTATTAACAGAATTAGGCTAAACAATAACTCACATGGGCGTTCTCTTGGGTGCGGATAATTATTTCTCCGCAGAGAATGCCCAAGCTCCAACATACCTCAATCATTTATAACATAAACCAAATAAAAGAAAAGTATATATAAAAAGATATGTACATATATTAAAACACAGTAGTAATATCACAGTAATATGTAATTACTCATGCACACAGAATATATGCGGGTATGCATGGAGTGCGGCCCGTTTTGGCGGGTCCGCACGGATAGCTATCGCTATCCACAATCCGTCCCGACATACTAACGCGGGAAGAAAAATAATAAGAAAAATATTATATAATAATAAGGTAAAAGATTAGTTCATCAGGCAGCCCCAGCGTAGCTGGGACGTCATGATGGGAAAAAGACATATTTACTACGGTGTGTTGTGTGCCTATGTCGCACATGATGTGTTTACAACACAGGTATCCGCAGCGATTATTTGTGCGCGGCTATGTAGGATGATCGTAGTCAGCCTAGGGACTGGGTTTCAATTGTAAAAACATATATAATAAAAAGAAAAATATTTCAAAAATAATAAAGTAATAAGTTCCATTCTTCAGCACATCTACCTATAAATTCTGCTGCAATCACGACAGGGTGTCCTTAGACGTCCGCCGTAAAATATCGCGTGGTGGTCGGACATGGTGGGTGGACCTCTGCTGCCGAAATATCACTATCTATAATGTCCAGGTCGGTAATGATAAAACTGGAGGAAGGTGCTGAAGTGTCCATAGATGCGCTAGTGGTGGTGGTGACGATGATGGGTGCGGTACTGTCTGACGGTGGTGTGGAGACTGCGGTCATTACTGTTGTCATGGAGGTCATGGTGGTGGTACATGCCGCAGGCTGGCCGAGTGTTGTTAACATGATTTGTGGTCGCGGTGTGGTTGCTGCTGCTGTGTGTGCGGATAACTTCCGGATTTTAACTGCTTTCAATAACTTGCTGGAAGTCATCCTAGGAACTGCGCGGATATCCGAAGGCTGATGTGCTATTCTTCGTTTTCCTGAGTATGGATGATCTGGTGAAGTTATCTTACAGATGGCTGGATCTATTGAAATACCGGTGATGCACGTGGGTGCCAGAGTGCTGGTCTATGGTGCGGTGGTGATGGTGATGGCCTCCGTAAGGCGATTCTCCTCATCTATAATTAAAATGCACGGAGAAATGGATCTATCAGAAATGTCCTGTAAACTGGGTTCAGAAATTGTCATCGGTGTAGAGATCACAACTGAAATGGGCTGGCCGATTATGGATGCTGATGCGGATGCGGTGATGATGCTGCGTGCAGTCGGTGGTGTCACTGCAGGTGCTGCCAGTGCAGAAATCACAGTTGGTGTTGATACTGATGTTGTGAATGCTGGCTGTGCTGGTGCTGCCGATGCCATGGTGAGAGATGCTGGAACGCCGCTTGCAGAAGGCTGTGTTGCTGATGCTGTTGGCCTAATGTAATGCTGAAAGTCAGTTTGCCTCCGTTTAGTACATTTTGTTTTTGCCATTTTTCCCGTTGGTAACACAGTAACTGGTAAGCGGCTTTCAAAACGTGTGGCGAGAATTTCCACATCTTCATTTTGTTCAGCAGGTACGAACGTTACTACTAAGACACGATGTTTGAAATTTAACGCATGTGTTACACTGTACCACGCAGCTGAATACAGGTACTTGCAGGCCGCACAAAAAGCATGTTGTAGAAGATGATCACGATTAACATGAAGCATCAAGTCCGAGTTTCTAGAGAAGGCACGCTTACAAGGCTGTCCATTAGGCTGTAACGCACTACCCAGATGCTTCTTCCCAGGAGGAGCTGGTGCTGACTCCTCTGAGCTGTCGGACAAGGCGAGATCTTCCATAAGTGACATCTTATTTCCGCATGGTGGTAAAGTGCGGAACCGCCTAACCTAATTTCCTACCCCTTCATAACTTTCCCCGGCCAATAATAGATAATAGAGTAATAATAAGAAACAGCAGAATTTGGCTTGCGACACGAATGTAGCCTAATGTTCCATCTTCCCTTGTGTCGAGTTTTGATGGGAAGATGAAGTTTCGGTGCACGCTTTCCTCCTTTTATACTTTTTGGTGACGTCACAGGAGGGCGGATGGCCACACCCGAAAGTTTTAGGGTGAGCCGGTCATGCCTACTATGGAAAGTTTTAGTTTTAATTCTCCTGGAGTCAGATCACAAATTCCCCCTGTAGAAAGGGAGTAATTATAAATATAAAATGGAAGGAGAGTCGTTTTCATCCCCACTTGGTGAAAAATCGAGTCTCTGATCAACGTAAAAATCTGGAACTACTTATTCCTGTGGAAGCTCACCTTTTAATTAGCGTGAAGTGGTTTTGCAGATTGGACGCTTATAAACTCGCCTGTTAAAATTTCAGGCTGGAACGCCAGATGGGGTGTGGGAGAGTGCAATGACATCAGCGGCCGTGGCCCGACTCACCACTTCTCGCCTCCTCCATCACGCTGTGGTAGATACGCGTTGGGCGGTTCTTGTGTTTATATAGCCTTTGATCCAATTTACTGGAAATTAGAAGTGCTGATTACGTGGTTCTTGTTTTGGAAAGCACGTGGTTGATCGGAAGCTTAGGCAATCTATATGTAATGGCGAAGTTTTATTGCCACTGATTTTACGTAGCCGATGTGAAAAATGGAAATATATGTTTTCAAATTCTGCTCCTCAGAACAGCATCCTTATGAATGCACGTGATCTTATACATGCACCGCCTCTCGTCTGTAATAGAATTATTCCAGCCTGTGTTGATTAGTGACTGGAATATGTATGTGGAAATCAAGTCTACTGATCCCGCGAAGCTGAACTGTGTTTTCCGGGTGGGTGGGCTGCCAGGAAACATCCTCTGTGGGTAAGACTAGCCTCATCCCTACCTAGACCAAGCTTAATTATCACAGTACAGCTCGGAAAATGCGTGCCTCAGTTTTACAATTACAATACCGTTGTATGAGGTTCATTAAGTGAATTCTATCTATTTTGTAGTATTGGTGACTCTGAGAATATGTTAAAGTGTTTCTTCTACCGAGTGTGAACTCACTGTGAGGGCATGGGCTACTAATATGGATGCTTTTCAGATGGTTGGCAGACTAGCAAATGGTCGCCTCTTTGCACATGATGCAGTTAATCATAAAAAGTGTATGACAAGATATTACGCTCTCCATAAGTCTTGTTTGTGTAAAAAGCACACTGAGTGTAAGATCAGTCAGTCCGAGCTGGAGGGCATTGCACTCGCTGAGACAGTGGCATACGCTAACGAAGATGAGGGTAATGGTCCGTTTTACATTGTAGACCAGGCTGAACTGTACAAAACTAAACTTAAGGAGTTGGGTGCCATGATTCCTACCAGGATACACACACCTCGTTTCCAGGAACGTATCCATTCACAAATGGCATGGATGAAAGGCGAGAAAGCTGGTAAGAAGATTTAGATTACATGTGAAGATGCAATTGGAAAGGCAGCTGCTCAAGAACTACAGCGAAGTCCAGACTAAGATGCATGCAATAAGGCTCGAACTGCTATTCACCTCAGCGAACATATGTTTGATTCACAACTTCAATTTGATGGCGAGTTTACACACAACGCACATAAGAAGTCCGTTCCACACAGATTAGCAACATTTCTTGAAATGGTATTGTGTGGACCTTCAGCAAATCATAACCCCGAAGTTAATGGTAGTAGGAAGTCCGCAGCCTAATCCATTGCACAACTTTTGATATATAATGCTGTCCAGAAGACACCCACCAAACAAATTACCAATATTTGCCATATGGTTGACAAGGAGACACTTCTTGCAATCTATATAGCACTAAAATTATATGGTGCAACTGAGCACAGTGAGGAAACCCTGAACTGGTTGCGTGAACTTGGAGTGTGTATATCATATGCCCGAGTGAGAGATATTTCAAATGAGATGGCTAATTCGGTCATTAAATTGTTTGAGGCAAAAGGTGCACCATGTGGGCCCGTTCTAAAAAAGGGATTGTTCACAGTAGGCAGTACAGAAAACATCGACAGAAACCCATCTCACTGTGATGCTAAAGAGGCGATGCATGGTACTGGTTATGCTCTCACCCAACTACCTACCTTGAACAACACAGGCACTGTGGGGAGTGAGGGGCAGTATCGTGAAGCTGCTCGAGTTCTACCGACCCTTACTCGTCTACCTCAATTTTAAACAGATATAAAGGTCAATATTGGAACGATCATTGCACCAGCCGCGTCTGGTCGCTGTAGGTCGACACTATCTCACAATGCTGACACTCCACCGCCTGTCCCGTCTCATAATGCCAACAATCTATCAGTAGACCCATCTCAGACCACCGACACACCACCATCTGTTCCAGCACATACCACCGTCACTCCACCATCTGCTCCATCGCAGACCACTGACACTCCACCATCTGCTTCATCTCAGATCGCTGTTCCACCTCCAATCCCGTCTCAGATCTTTAATACGTCACCATCCCTTCAATCTCCGATAGACGACCCACCATCAGTCACACCTCAGACTAACATCACTCCACCATCTGCTCCATCTCACACCACAGTCACTCCACCATCTGCTCCATCTCAGACCACCGACACTCCACCACACCATCTGCTTCATCTCATACCATCGACACTCCACCATCTGCTCCATCTCAGATCACTGACACTCCACCATCTGCTCCATCTCAGACTATTGGCACTGCACAATCAACAAGAGACACAACCTCAGTCAATTCAGTAGAGGAGAATGGATCGCTCATGCACAATGGCTTAGAGAAATGGGTGACCTAAAATGATGACATTGTTTCATGGACGGCCTTTAGTGCTTCTGATCAACCAAGATTAGACCGGCCACCATGCATCACTACAATGCTACCCATCTTCCGGGACAGGGTTAGTACACCACATATGATCTACCATGCCATGTCCATAATCAAAGCATCGACCGACCACTTGAATCCTGGAGAGACACCTGTCATCTCACCGGACATCTCCCTATATGCGATCGCCAAAGCCATTCAATGGGATCCAGCTATCGAGTTCAATGAAAACAACTACTGCGTGGTCCTCAGCCCTCTCCATTCGGAAATGCTCTTGGAGAAGTTGTTACGTGATTGGCTGCGGAACAGTGGTTGGATTTCGATGCTTATTGGTGCTGATTTAACAACTCCAGGTCGAGCTGATGCCATAGTAAAGGGCACACACGTGACACGGACGCACTATTCACCATGCGTTACAGTATTGACACTTTCGATTCTGCGAGAGGAGGCATACACAAAGTACAGAAGTGAGTGTCAGGAGAAAGGAGGCGAACTCCTATGATTTGAGTCATGATGTAAACACAAGGGAGAACCATGCCCTCAGTTCAAATACTGGCAGACAGCTTATGATATGGAGATGTGCCTGCTGTGCTTTGTGTGTTCTATTCGTGTCGGAGACTGGGATATGTATGTCAGAACTTTGGAAGAGATCGCAGATTGGGCATCTATTCTTGATCACTACCATTGCATGTGCGTGATATGCTAAGCATCCGTATAAAACATCCAGACGTCTACAAGCAGTTTTCTGAAGGCTTCTTCACCATTGCCAAGACACAAAATCCATTCTCTCTGATCGGATTTGACCAGAACCACGAGCAGCAGAATAAGGAACTGACAATTCATGGTGGTACCCTGAATCTGAATGATGAGTGTGTTTTCACAGAGTGGGCCATTATTGGTCCAGAAGTTGCGTGCGTCATCGCAGAGTTTAAGGCTAGTTTGAGTTCACGCAGGAGCTCTGTTTATAAGCATCATGATCAGAGTCCAAGCGTCCAGAAAGGTTTGCAACAGACACCAAAGGACTTGTCGCAGCATTCCAAGATGCAGGAAATCCCTTTGATGATGACAGTGACGAAGTCATCATTCCTGACACTAAAGAGGCCATGTCGACGGATGCCACCCACAGTATTATGTGTGCTCGTGAGAAGGGAAAGAAACAGCATTAAGCTTTCGTGAAAGAGAGCCTGGAGTCTCAAGCAGTTCAGCAATTAAAATGAACAAAATCCAGCTTCCCAGCAAGTGGCACAAAAAAACAAAAGCAAGCACGTCAATAGCCTCAAAGAAGACTTGAATCTACTAGGGCAGCTCTTATCGCAATGCAAGTCAGGGAAGGAAATACTGACCGCCTTTCTGAAGTGGAGAATGTTGATGCCCCGCCATCCGTAGCAAAGCATGGCAACCTGCGAAGTGGCCAAAATTCTGGTCTACTACCATCCTTAGAAACAGACTCGCCATCTGACTTTGATAAAGCTGACGTGAAACTTATTGATGGTGCTGGTATGGTAAATTTACTAAAACCTGAGAGAAGCATCAACACATTCAATGATTATGCTAAGAAGAAGGTTATTCCGTTCATTGAGAAGCATCTGGCCACGGCCAAACTCATTGATGTCATCTGCGGAGGGCATTTATCAGACAGCTTGAAAGCGACAACCAGGCAGAGAAGGGGATCAGGACTCAGACAGCCCTTACCTAGTGATGGGAATGGGAAAATGCCGAAGAACTGGACCAGCTATCCACGCAACGAAACCAACAAGGTAGAACTGTTCCAATATCTATTAAAATTGATAGCACAGTCCATCTTCTGTGACGGGAAAGTGGGTATTACAACTATGGATGAGCTCGTTCCTTCAGAATCCTGCACCATGCGATGCCCGCGATTGGGTCAGATTATTCTCTCAGCCAAGGCAACCATGATGTGTTTGATGCTAGAGGTATGTTGCATGCAGCGAAGGCAGCATCAGAAGGCTACAAACGCACACTAATTATCGCAAACGACACTGAAATCGTTGTCTTGGGGATTACTTTCTTTACTGAGATTGGGGCAGAGAAACTATGGGTGTCATTTCGAATGGGCAAGAAATTAAGATATGTTTCTATCCACGAGATCTGCAATACCATGCATCCTGCAAAGGCATGCGTGGTTCCCGCATGCCATGCCATGACAGGGTCTGAATACACATCCTTGTTTTGTGGCATAGGGAAGAAATCAGATGTGTCAGATGTGACAATATACCTTTTAGCCAATTTCTGTAAAAGCAGTGACTGTGTGTTGAGCAAGATACACTGTTGGATCATATTCTGTCTCGATGTGTGACAATAGCTGTTTTTTGGGTATAATATTTACAATGGATGCAGAATCCTTTATGATGTAACGAATAGCTTTTCCAGATGTTCGCTTTTCTCTAGTCTGCTCCGTAAGATATGCTTCCATGTATCTATTGCAGACTAATGGAATCGCGGTTAATCCTTCACTTTTTCACATCAGTTTATCGATGAACACATACTAAAATCTTTGCATGTCTTAATTTCTTTTGTTTTCACAATCTGATTGACTAATGACATACCTTCAAATATAACTACTTTAGAATCATTGGTACATGACGATTGTGTTGTGCTTAATATTGAATCCTCACTACTAGTATTTGAAGACTGCATCATAGTTGGCTTTGACAACAGTTTTGAACAGGTCTTCTCCAAAGAGCCTGTGATTCACCATATCTGCTTCTGCTTTGTCCGACAATACTGCTTTTGATCGCAAATTCGAGACCAATTCTCAATCATTAAAATGACATCAAAGGTCTCAAGAATTCCATTCAATTGACTAATATTGGATATAATATGAGCATTCATCGAACCAGTGAGTTGATAATGATGTGTTATCGCATAGTTCATCACATTGTTAGACAAGCAAAATACATCACATATCATGTTTTCTTTTGCATGCTGTTGCATTGCTTTGGCATAAAACTGGAGATCTACGGTAATTATTGTCTTACCCTGCTTTAATGTAGTAGTAGTAGTAGTAGTAGTAGTAGTAGTAGTAGTAGTAGTAGTAGTAGTAGCACCAGCAGCAGCACCAGTAGTAGCAGCAGCAGCAGCAGCAGCAGCAGCAGCAGCAGCAGCAGCAGCAGCAGCAGCAGCAGCAGCAGTCATTAAAATCTGTGCTGAAATTGACTCTGCTAATTCTGACGAATATTTTCGTCACTACTGCTCATGTAGTTTTTAATTTTCGAAAACTAGAGTCGCCGAGTAAGCTATCATTGCCTTGCATTGGTAGAAGTCTCGTTTCATTTTGTACATAAGTTTAGTTGAGATCTTGTCCGCCGTATTTATGTTATTACCAAGAAAATTTATACTTGGCGGCCTCGGTCTTCTATTCAGACGTCTTGCTACCTAGCTAGCTAGAGCGCATCGTACATGCATTTATATTCACTATAGTAGACAGGTGTATACGATAATCTAGGTCAATGTGAACGCTCGCGTCAAGCATATCAAGCCGCTATAAGCAGCTACTAAGCCTTCGGCTTAACACTACTGGTTTGAATGTGGGCGCCATTGATGTCTATCAAGGGATAAAAGACACTGTGGACGCTGGACCAAATATACTAAAGGGGCTAATTAATATTAGCAGAAATGTATGGCATTTAACCGTTAGCTCACAAGGAATTAAAGAAAGGTTTTTGGAAGAGGGCCTGATTGTCAATGGATAAGTATATAAAAATCGAAGAGGTTGATTCGGACAAGCTGATTGTGAAAGTGAAGGCGCATCTAAAAATTCCGAATGAACGCATTACAGCGGAAATGGGAAAATATGGGCAAGTTGCGAAAATTGAAAGAGAGACGTACGCCTTCAATAGGATGCTTGAAAATGGTATAAGACGGGTGTGGGTGGAGAAGATAGACAAACCAATTCCAGGCAAATTGTCTTTTGATGGGAGCATTTCCTTCCCTGTGTGGTATAGAGGCCAGGTTAATGCAGTATCTGCTCTAGTACCGACCACCTAGCTAATACCTGTCCTTATAGAAATAAGTGCCTTTTGTGTGGATCACCTGATCATTTTAAATCTCGATGTGACAAAAGATCAACTATGAATGATGCTAGTAGGCCTAATATGCAAGAAGCCAGGGCTAGCTATATGACGCAAATGGCTGCCTCTCTCAATTTCAGTGAAGTGCCCACTAGTAACAATGCGCCACACACTGATGTGCATGTTGTTAGTAGGGCTGTATGCCCCATTGATAGTAAGACTGTGGACTCCAATGTTAGTAAGACTGGGGGTTCCATTGTTACCAAGGTTGGGGATGCAGTATTGGCAAATTATGTTAATGAGATTGAGGATCTGGAGACAGGCATATTTGCTACCCATGCAGCAACGGTTAATGACATAACCCGGGGAAATTATGACGCTGACGCTGCTGATGGCAATCAAAGTTTAGTACTGAGACAAACAAAATTTGCATCTCAATCAATGGAAGTTGATGTACCATTTGATTTGTCACCACTAGCTAATTTGGTAATAAAAGATTCTACACGGGTGGTTGGACATGATAAGGGTGCTGGTGGTCTTAAAAGAGTGATAGAAGACCTGAGCTCTGAGGCCGGTGAAGATGAGGATTTTGACGATGCCATCTCTGTTGCAGAGTCTGTCACCTCGACCTAAACACAGGAATCCAAGCAACCTGATGAAATGGTGTTATATCGCTCTGAGAAGGGCGAGGTTTTGGGTCCATACATAACATGTGTAGGCGTTTCCCACATACACTTGCACAGTGATTCTGATATTTCCCGGTATCAGCATCTGACCATTACTGATCTGACAAATTCAGAGTTTACTATAAAGATTGGTAAATAGGCCAAATGGGATACGAATAGTAAGAAGACAAAACCAAACTAGGCATTATGAGTATTATTTATAGATTTTTAATCATAGTGATAATTTGCTCACTCAATTGCTGTGGTTTGAATGATGGATTTAAGCAACGCATGTTGCTAAAGAAATTATCTGATTTAAAAGCTGATATCGTTATGCTTCAGGAAACTATGTTCCATAATGTTGAAGTACTAGAAAACTTCAAACAACTTTCTAAGGGTGAAATATTCTATTCCAATGCCACTGGTTTAAATACGGGAGTGGGGATCTTATTTTTACCCAGGTGTTTGAGTTTATTAAATATCATTTCATCGGAAGCTGATAGTAATGGCAGATGGGTCGTGGTGACTGTTGAAATGTCCGGTTCAACACACACTTTGATGTCTATTTATGCCCTCGCATCCCATTCTCAACGAAGTCCATTTTATTCAGCTATTCGCCCAGTAATTCATGATAGGTCAGAAAATCGTATTATTGGTGGAGATTTTAATTGTGTTTTAAATCCAGAGAAGGATAGGCATTCGTTATCGATATACTCTGATACGTCTCATCGGCGTTTACAGGAAATATGTGACAATGAGCACCTTTTGGATAGCTATAGAGTATTAAACCCTGAATGTTGTGAATATACAAGGGTCACAGCAAATGGTCAGCCAGCCTCTCGCTTAGACCGGATTTACGTACAGAGAGGGCTAAACGTGTTAATTTCGGATACTGGTATATATCCCATATCTTTTTCTGATCATTGCCTAGTTTCCACTGTGCTAGATAATGCAGAATGGGTTACACGTGGTCCAGGTTTGGGGAAACTTATTATTTCCTTGCTGAATGATTTTGAGTACCATCGATGTATTGAAAGTTTCTGGCGTTTTAAGCTCCGCAACACATCAGAATTTGAAAGATTGATTTCTTGGTAGGAAGATGTTAAGCTAGGGTTTGTTAATATATCAAGGCAATATTCTATTCAAAAAGCAAGAAAAGTGCACAAAGAGGCAGTTTCAAGCGGCGATATTCACTTGACTGAGGTTTTGGAGAAGACCATGTTAAAATTATCACAAATAGAACTGTACAGAGAAAAAGGCTCAAAAGTAAGATCAAAGGCCCAATTTTATTCTGAAGGTGAAAAACCGACAAAATATTTTTGTGGGCTAAAAAAGCCTAGAGGTGTAGAAAGGATAATTATGGGCCTTAAAATAAATGGGTAAATTGTTAATTCAAATAAAGATCTACTAGAAACTGTACAGACATTTTATGAAATTTATATATGTCTGAAGAAAGTGATGAAGAGTTGGCAGCTGAATTACTTGCTAATATTAAGGAAACATTGCCTCCTCCGTCAGCTTATATTTGTGATAAATAGTTAACCTTAGAAGACCTGACTAAATCTCTCAAAACAATGAAGAATGGAAAATCGAAAGGATGAGATGGCCTGCTTGTTGAGTTTTACGTTACATTCTGGCATCTCATTGGTCCAAAATCACAGACATTCCCACACTGTTAACAAATCCTTAGCTCATATATATATGGATGCTGTGAATATAATCATAGAGCCAAAATGTGACACTAGAGACTAGCACATTACTTAATTTGGACTTAAATCTGACTACTTGGGAGGTTTTTTGAATGCCCACGACAGTTCATCAGCTATTACAATGTCCCTCCCTTTAATGCACACAACTTCTAGACCATAAGGCTGTAAGAGCATACTCCAACGATAAACCAGTTGCATTTGCCTTTCACTCTGTTAATGAGTACTAGATGATTGTGATCTGTAAACACTTTGATGGTAAATGTGCTGGAACACAGGTACACATTATAATGCTCTACAGTCATTATCAATGCCAATGCCTCCTTTTCAATTCTAGAATACCTTATCTCGTGTTCATTGAATTTCCGTGAAAAATAGCTAACTGGGTGATCATCACCTTGTTCATCCTCCTGCATCAAGATTGCACCAACTCCTAAATCAATAGTTTCATTGACTTGTTATAATTAGGATTTGAATACAGGGTAGATTTTATTTTTTCAAAGGCGATTTTGCATTCAAGTGAAGGGGACATTCCTCTTGAGCAAATTGGTCATAGGTACTGCTACAGTGGAAAAGTTATGACAAAATCTGCGAAAGAATCCAACCATCCCCTGGAAATGCATTAATTCCTTTTTGTTACTGGGTGGTGGATAGTCATGTATTGCTTCCACCTTCGCAAATCTAGGTCTGACCCTTCCCTAACCAACCTCATGGCCTAAATATGTCACAGTCGCCTTAGCTATGTCACTCTTTGCTAAATTAATCACAAGACCAGCATCTTTCATCTTACATGTAGAATATAAGTCTCTATCGCATTTGCTTTGAAAGTGACAGCTATTCTTCCCAGTGCATTGTATCTACATTTCAGCCTTTAATTCCGGTTAGTCATGGCTACTGAAGCTGGTGGCGTCATGGCTGCTGAAGTTGATGACGTCATGTCTGCTGAAGGTGATAGTCATGCACAGATGCTGTCTGATAGACTGTTTGATGCAATTTACAATAACAATATGGAAGAAGTAAGAATTTGCATCGACCAAGGTGTGAATGTGCTTTCTTCAGTGGGATATGATTATGATATCAGTCCTCTTGCATATGCGTGTTGTCTATGCCATGAGGAGATAATGAAAGAGTTAGTAAAACCTGGTTTAGATCCCAATCAAGTTTCTGGAAGATATAGTATCTCTTTGTGATTCAAGTATGAAATTTGGCACACAGTTACTATCACCCATAATAGTTTATTTCAAAACTGGACCTAACCGGATTTGACCTATGGTAGCGTGGCGACAATTTTTCAAAATGGCCACCATACCGATTTTCAATCTCTCGTATCTAGACTCATAATAGAGATAGGAATTAAACTTTTTAATCTATACCTACATTTTCAGGGTCAAGGAATTCAAATATAATACAATCCTTCAAATATCATGCATTTTATGTTATAATCGATAGATTTCTTAATATCTTGACTCAAAATAAAGACATAGACTGGATTCTTGTCTCTACATCAATGTTTATTTTATATCCAAATATCTCAGAATTCTAATTGGATTAGCAGTTTGTTAAAAGCGCATGCTGCATGGCTGTCTTTCAAGCATATTTGGCTCAACATCTGAAATCGGAGTATGCTAATTCCGGTATAGGACTTTGTAATTTCGAGTTAAACTATAATTGATTCATAATGGCTTTATTTGAATTATGTCATTACGGTATTGAACCATTTCTAAAGATTTTCCTGTATGTAGCTGGGGCTATTTCCCTTGTCATAACTATCTCCCTTGTCATAACTATTTCCCTTGTCATAACTATTTCCCTGGAATATCATGGCTTCATATGGAGTATTTCTTACTTTTTATGTGTTATTTAAGGCACCTAGTATTCAACATGATTTAGTCTTTAATTCTGCCATGACAATCTCAAGGTCATCAAATGTGTATTATAATTTTAAAAGGTCATTAGTGTTCAAGTTCATATAGCGGAACAGGATGTATCAATTATGACTATCTATTAACTACCAGTAACTTAATTATGTTTTTGTGTGCGTTACGTTTAGTGTTGTAATGTTATTATTTATAACATGTACAGTAATTCAATGTTGTAATGTCTCTTTGTGTAATATATGTTAGGGGTCCATCACTACATAGGCTTTGCTTTTGATGGACTACCTGTCCTTTGCAATATAAATGTGAAATGCTACTATAAAATAAAAAATATTTGAATTGAATTGAATTAATGAGAGGTTACAATCAACTATCAACAGGCTGTTGTAGATTTCGTGTGAATATTATGTAATCAATAGTATATCCTGAAATCATGTTCTAAGTTAGACAGTGTAGAACATGTTAACATGAGAAGTATTTCCAAATTATGAATGTTCATTCAACTGCATTGTATATCCATGTCCGCATAAGTATATGTCTACATTTATATGTATATTTATAATTAAATATATATGTGTATACATATGTTTATGTTTATATGAATATACACATACCAGTGCATAGTAGTAGATTAGAGGAAATAGAATGTTATTTGAGATGATGAATATTTAATATATGTTGTTTTCTCTTTTTATTCACTCACAATGTTAATTTAGGGCTTTATCCAGAGCTTTAACTTTGGGTTTGACTATATCCAGAGCTTTAACTTTGGGTTCGACTATATCCAGAGCTTTAACTTTGGGTTCGACATTATCCAGAGCTTTAACTATGTAGTAAACATCTCGGGCTTAGACTCCGACTTCAACTTCGACCTAGTTGAGCTGAGCTTTGCGCTATATCCAGACAACTTTGACCAATGTTTTGCAAACCATAGAGTCCAATAGAATGTTGATTTCTCAGAAAAGAACTATGTTTAAAAATTAGAATATTCTATATTACTGATCTTTGTCAGTCTCTAATTCTGTCAAAATTATTTTATAGGTTGGATTTCAATGTAGTAACTTATATATATTTTATGTCGTCTAATTTATTTATTTATATATTTATCTATTCTGGAAGAAAAATTATTATATATTCCGAATTTGAGTGTTTGTTGACAATATGAGCTGAACCTCACCAACATCATTTAAAAGTTTCTTGTGGAGTAGGCATTCCCCACTAGTTTTCATGTAGCTTCTGCCCACTTACCATCTCAATTTCAAGCATTCTTCATACTGGTGAAGAAAAGTGACTCATCATTTCCAGGTTTATTCTTTAGGCGATTATTTTGAAACTTGAAGCTCCCTACTGGAAAAGAAGATCACTCATCTTTATCGGGCTATCCTCTGGTATAGAAAGTCACTCTTCTTTACCAGATTCCTTCTAGCTATTTCAGAAATCGGTCAACATTCTTTAAATTCATTATAAATTAATAAGTCCTTCGCTTATTTGTGTATTATCTGTAGGTTACTCCCTTACACCTGCTTACGACATGTATGCCCCAGTGTTGTCACCTTATGCACAGCCAAGCTTAGTCTCCAGTTCACCAATAAAAAGACCCCAGCCGTCAAGATTACAGATGTCATCTCTTCATTTGTTCAGTCTACTGGCTTCACGCAGGAAGCTACCATCTATGCCGTATCGATGGTTCGAAATGATGGTACCTTTTACACCGACTCCACATAGGAAGCTATCTGCGATATTAGCTCCACATAGTTTGCTCATAGAGCAGAGATGAGCTCCCGAAAAGCCAACACTGCCTCCTGACAATTACTCATCGAATCGCACACTTGGTCCACATAGGAAGCCAACAGCCCCACCTTCCCTCTTCTCCGGGACATGAACTCTAGCTCTGTGGAAGAGGAAAAAGCCCACAAATACTGATAAGGTGAATAACGCAGGGGGACTATCCAAGAAGACACAGTGCCGGGCGTTGTGAAAATTCCCTATGCAATCAAGACCTACCTGCGAAGTGGTTTTTACATGGCCATGTGGAACATATATAAAAGCCTTCTTAGCCGACAACACGACAAGCTCAAGAGATAATGCTGGTAGAAAAAGGGCTTGACTTAAAAGGGTTGATGCTGTCAGGGTAACCCTGCACAAAGAGAAGAATGATGGAACAGATGTCACGACTACTATGTGTACTTTATGGAGAAAGACCTCAGGAGTGGTGTGTCGAAGGCTCGTAAATGCGAATGCCAACAACCTGCTGACACTCAGATACGACCAACAACTGGCGACAAGCCACATGCATTTCATCTATATGACTGGACAATAAGCTTCCACCTACCTACTGGAGGATTTGTATTGGTGGGGAAAATCACTGAGACTGCAGAGATTATGCAACATTCTAACGATGCTAATAATGGCTTCATCGCGGATGGGGACATTGAGTACACACATGGGATGCACGATATACAAAATGGAGATCTACTTTCACAAGAATAGATGAAGGTGAAAAAGAGTGGCTGTCAGTGTACGGGGATGCACTTGTGGCTCCAGCGGTAGCTGCAGCAGCGCAACTGGTACCAAACATGAGGGACAATGCCTGCTAAATGCTACACTGCCACAACATCAAGCTGCTCTACCTGAGTTTAGGTATGAGCTTCAAGTAGGTGCACATACAGCTACTTTTAAATCGGTCACCATGGATGGAGCCCTGCATCATGCTCAACACAGAACTCCTACAACATGCCACCAGTGATTTCGGGCAAGGCCTCTAGAGCATAGGGAACAACTCCGTCTTTCTGCAAGCCGATGGAGAACCTACATTAGTAGGTGGATGTTAATCTGGTCGAGCCATCCTATGTAAACAGTATAAGACAGACGTCTGAGCGCCAAGCCCAACTACACTGAAGCAAAACTGTTTGATAATGACACAGCCAACATAACTATACAGTACGTCAACCTTATAGAAGCACAGTGTGTATAAAACTACAGCGAGCAGATGCTATAGTGTGCTTAGCAGCATTCTGCTGGAGGTGGAGGCAAATGATATCTATGCTGACCTGACTACGAGGGTTGACCTCTATGAGAACACAACTACCTAGTTGTACACCCTATGCACAGCAATGGCAAGAAGACATCAGTACGCAAGATGAACGATCTATGCGTTGGTGTGCCCATCCAGCAGTTCATCGGCTTGTGGCTAAAGATATACTCAGGCTAGCGCTCAGATGAACAGGATCTTCATGTGGCAAAGGACATGATGGAGAGTTTTGTCAAGAAAGGGAATCGTCATGAACCGTAAGGGGAATCTCTCTTTGAGGGAAAGGATTTCCATAACGACATGGACATGTTGTTAAGTGAGTGATACTCCATCTATGGGGGTCCACCAGAGTAAAGCAAACATCAGCCCGAGGGACACCAAGCGGTAGATAACTCATATAACTCCGTAGTGTACTAATATCCTGACATCTGGCCACATTCATCTCTTAGAGACGATCACTCCAATGAATACCTTTATCGAGAAGCCTTTGGCAGCTGTGTGCCAGCAGGGATCAGCTGAAACTCCTCTTGTACAAATGGCCACTAGCTGGCAGTACATTAAAGGCTGACCTGTCTTTTCCGGACTCATGCTGATTCTGTGCACATATATTGGCCTTTTATGGTCTCTACGGGTACTGAACAAGGACACTGGATGGAATACTGTCCTACTTGAGGCACGGACCTCATGGCTGGACAACAGAGGAGCGCTGCATAGACTTTGGTGTTCTTTACGAAATCAAAAGTGAGTAACCTCTGTGTTATAACTCACCACAATGACAGGCAAACCTCTCACCAAGAGTCTTCTTTTGCCTGTCATCCTGATATGAGCAACCATCTTCTGAGCGTATTAATGTGGGAACTGCCTCACTATAAATATCTGGTTACACTGCTCGAGGATAGCCTGAACGCGGTGATGTTCCGCCCTGCCTTGTCTAACCAATATACCGTGTTTCCACACGAGGTCAGTCATTTCACCTATGAACTCCTGATCCCCATGCACCTGTATCAATGCTGCACAATGGAGCAGCTTTTGCGGATCACGATAAACACTTTGACACCTAGCCGTTACTTGACCTGCTGTTTTATCCATGAGAATTCTATCCACTGTTCACATTGACAAGGCTGAGATATTAGTTTCAAAGTATTGAACAGATTCCCTGCATAGCTTTCTGGACATTGATGGTCAAGAAGTTCAGGCATCGATCCCAACACGGGCGAAGCGTGGGTGAAGCTAAACTATGGATGGGTGGGGCATAGCTTCCTTCATTTCGAGCATTGTTGGCGATCTTGCAGAATGTCTTGTCAGTCTATATTATAAACAGAACGAACAGAGCTCTGGCTGTGGCTATGGGACCGACGGAGCCATTCACGTTGATGCAATAGATTCCGTTTTCTCAGTAAATCCCTATCCCGTTTCCTCAGTAGAATAGCCTGCATGATTCTGGCTTATCATAGTCGAGATCACCAACATCATAATCGAGATCATCATCATAGTCAGCATCCTTTTTATAGTTTTTCTAATAATCATCATTATACTCCTCATCTACATTCTCCATGAAAGCTTCGGGTTCAGACATCGATGGGTGGAATGATACAACAGTGTTAAAATGAAAACTAGTGACCGGATGTAATGTCGTGGAGAGGTCATCATTACATCTACGAGATGCTCAGTGTACATCCGGAGGAACAATTTGTCCTGCATTATGGCCAGATTCATGTTCATGTTTTGAGAAGGGGGAATATGGGTACGCACACAGGCTTCTCTGTACCTGGAGCAAGGCTGAATAGAACTTTCCACTTTATCAATGCACCCCATGACGTCATAATCAACTACGTGGTGTGTAGAATGGCATCATAATGAATGACGTCATGAATGACGCCGATATGTACGTCACGAACGCATATTTGAAGACAGACTATGCGTTGTTGTACGCATTGTATGTCTTTACTATTTAATAAATATTCTGTTGAATATTTTGGAACAAATTTGACTGGGCGCTGTTTTCTGCCATAGGCAGCAACAGCACCCAGTCAAATTAGGTTCAAAATGTTCAATAGCTTACCTGTATAGTTTTCAGGAAGCTCAGAGATCGATCGAGCCCAACACAAGCGAGGTGTGGGTGGAGCCTAGATAGAGATGGGCGGGGCATAGCTAAAACGGAAAGGTCCATTGTGTGAAGGCTTCGTTGCGTTCCACAGCATGGTACCATTTTACCTTTTCATAAAAGTAGGTCAGCTCAGCCAGTACTTGGTACTCGTCCTTCAGGTAGGTAGGGCCTACTTTGGAGTTACTCTACACGATCTCATCACAGTTCTCATCACGGATACTGGGCCACATGACCGTCAGACAGTCCTTCCAGGAATTGGTACTATGCGAGGTAGTGGGTTTAATGGACCAATCTGGATGTTGTACATACGGTGTTACGTATAAGGTTGCTTTATAGACGAGGCATTACATGCCTCATATTTGGCAAAGTTCTCCAGCAGAATGTATTCTGAGAGAACAAGCCATCTGCCAAGCTGGCAACCATGAAGGTGCTACCAACTCGCTAAGTAAAGAGTATGCATCCCATTTGATCAAGGAGCTATTGACCAGAATCTTGTTCAAAGGATTCGGTATTGCGCAAGGGTCAGGCGCTGAAACTTCCAAGTCTAGTCTACAGACGTTTGTGGGGTGACCTCATCAAAGCATACACGTATGCCCATGGTATGTGCTGCTTGAACCATGAACAACTACTACCACTAAATAATGGCGGGCGTACAGGAGGAAACAGTTTCACGATTCAGTGTCATAGCCATAGGTAAGTTTTCAAAGTATTCAACAGCTTCCCTGTATAGTTCCCTTGAGAATGGGATTCTGGGGAGTCATGGTTCAAAGTATATCAATCAACAGGCCCAAAGCATTGGTGGAGCTTAGCTACAGATGGACGGGGAAAAGCAAGAAATGGATCCGTCAATGGACCTTTCCTTTTTTAGCTATGCCTCGTCCATCTCTAGCTATGCTCCACCAACACCTCGCTCGATCGATCTCTGAACTCCCTGACTATCCATTTCCGGAAAACTATACAGGTAAGCTATTGAATATTTTGGAAGTAGTTTGACTGGGCCAGTGGCGTAGGGATAGCCCCCGCAACTGTAGGGGGGGGGGCAGGCTCGGAAAGGGGCCTTGTGATTCAATGGCGACAAATCTTTTGGAAGAGAGAGAGAGAGAGAGAGAGAGAGAGAGAGAGAGAGAGAGAGAGAGAGAGAGAGAGAGAGAGAGGGAGAGAGAGAAAGAGAGAGAGAGAGAGCGAGAGAGCGAGAGAGAGAGAGGGAGTGAGGGGGGAGGGAGAGGGGAGGGAGGGGAGGGAGGGAGGGAGCGAGAGCGGGTCGAGGGAGGGAGAAGAAAAGGGGAATTGATTAGAGAGAGGCACAAGCCCAGAAACAATTTAACTTTTGGCGATAGGTTCTAGATCATATTATGAACATAGCTTTAACATTAGCTACAAATAATCCAGCATTACACAGGGAGGATATGGAGAGAACTGATAACAGTGGTAATTTCTTGGCATTAGTAGAACTGGTAGCTAAATATGGTCCTGTACTTCAGAAGCTTTTGAAAATGCCGGATCACTCAGTGAAATATCTTAGTCCAACAATTTAGAATGAAATTATTGACCTATTTTAAAATACCTTGCACCACAATGGAATACCCAAATGTCTTTAATTCAGGACATTAAGAATGCCCCCATTCTTCTCGATAATAGTTGATACAAAGCAGGACATTTCAAAGGTAGACCAACTGAGTCAGATTTATAGATATGTTAAGTTGAAAAATGATGATAATGGAGTCCCATCTGGCATTGAAGTGTACGAAGTGTTTCTTGTTTTTTATTGTGGTGACGGACCAATTTGCTGTTCGTATTGAATGTGACATTTTACAGCAAATGGATTCCAAATGGTTGCATCTTTCAAAATATCATGGGCAGGGATACGATGCAGCAGCAACAATGAGTGGGGTATACAATGGCGTACAAACACTGATTAACAAAATACAGCCAAATGCCACATATATTCACTGTGTTGCACATAACTTGAATTTAGTTCTAAATGACGCAGTGAACAAAATTCCAGAAATTTGTGACTTGTTTGTTACACTGGAGTAAGTAAGTGTGTTTTCTTTGCCAACAGCTTAAAGCGGTGGGATGGTTGTCTAAAATGATGGTCGCATCTAATTTAACCCTTAAAAGACTAAACCCTACTTGATGGTCTTGTCGGAATCAGTCTTTGACTGCCATTAGGCATCAGTATCTTCAAATAATGAAGACCCTCAGTGCAATATGATTGAACAGTAAAAAAGCTGACGAAAGAGAAGAAGCGTTGACCATTAAGAAACAATTAGTGCAGTTTGATTTCGTGTTTCTAGTAATTCTAATGGACACAATTCTCCAAGCAGCTGACACAGTGTCCAAGCTTTTGCAGTCCAACCAGGCTGACCTTATTACTACAATGACACTTTTGGAAACTGTTATGAAAGAGCTCTCATAATATAGAGAACGCTTTGACGAAACGCGCATCACTACTACTTCATTGGCAAGACAATGGAGGGAGCTGAGGAAAGGTTCCGCATGTGTCGAATTAGGAGAAAGAAGAAGTGAATCAACGGTTAGATGACTGTGAGGCAAATTTAGGGTTAAAGTGTTCAAGACCTGTTTGGATATTGTAATATCTCAGATAGACCATCGCTTCCATAGTCTTCGTTCGGTAGTGCATTCATTCAACTGTTTGAACCCAAGCGCTTTAATGTCTGAAACAGATGATGTTTTGTTCAAAGAAGCTTGTGAACTAGCGAATCATTATCAGGATGACTTAAGTGATGATTTAGCCAATCAAATACTCCGATTCTGAACTGCACTACGGGATCAGATTGGACAAGAGAATAACCAAGGGCTTGGCACAGTTATTAATTGTTAGACACTATACTTTGTCTTCAGGCTTCCCTGACATTTGTACAGCTTTGGTGTTATTCCTAACCTTACCGGTGACAGTTGCCAAAGCTGAGAGATCATTCCCAAAACTAAAATTAATAAAGAAATATTTGAGAAGCACGATGTTACAGGCAAGGTTAAAGTGCCTCGGTTTACTGAGCATTGAATCAATCAGAACGTGCACGTCATGTGAACATGGAAAAGGCCGCTGATGCCTTTACACAAATCAAGGCAAGAACATGGACGTTTTAAAATAGGTACACTGTAACTGATGATTGGTCAGTGAACAGATTGATTGAACTATTGTATGTTTGCAATTCATATTGTCTTGACCTCGAATGAGAATAGTTTTCTCTTCTCAAATTCTATGATTCATCCTTGATTGCTTTTGAAAAGCTTCAAAGGCAAAGCCATGCCCCACTCCTCTAGTCCTATTTTACAGCTGCATGGTGACCACACACGCACGCACGCATACGCACACACACACCATTGCTAAATTCCCCACTTACATCTAGAGTTCGGAAATGCAAGAGATGCTATCTGAGGCCATATAGATTTCATACTTTTGACATACATACCCTCCAATTTTTGGTTTGGATTTGAACGGAGGTTGGTGGAGAGGGGATGGGGGGGGGGGGGTGGCTTGAAATAATTCTTGCAGGGGGCCCTGGTCAACCTAGCTACGCCACTGGACTGGGCGCTGTTGCTGCCTATATTCAACAGAATGTTTATTAAATAGTAGAGACATACAATTCCTATAACCTGCCAGACTATTAAGAGTTAAAGACGCGTCATATAGAATCATTTATGACGTAATGATTATGCCGTCATCCTACACACCACTTAGCTGGTTATGACGTCAGATGATAGTTGGATACTCTGGAAACGTGAATTGTATGTCTTTTGTGGATTTACTGTTTAATAAGCATTCGGTTGAATATTTTGAAACTAATTTTACTCTGGCTGCTGTTACTGCCACAGGCACCAATAGCGCACAGCCAAATCAGTTTCCCAATATTCAACAACTTACCTGTCTAGTTACTTTGAAAATGGAATTTTAAGAATTCAGTGTTCAAAGTATTTAAATCGACCCCAAACACGCATGCGCAAAACGTAGGTGGAGCTTAACTAGAAATGGGCGTGGAATAACAAGAAATGGAATTCCTCTTTTGGGTTACCTCTTTGGGCCCCTCACAGACCTTTCCATTTTTAGCTATGCCCCGCCTATCACTAGCTAAGCTCCACAAACACCTCGCCGTGATGGGATTAATCGATCCCCAAATGGCCTAGCTATCAATTTCCTTTAAACTATACAGGGAAGCTGTTGAATATTTTGTAACCAATTTGAATGGGTGCTGTTGCTGCCTATAGTTTCAAAATATTCAACAGAACATTTATTAAATAGTAAAAGCAAACAATTTGTACAACAACGCATATCCCGTCTTCAAATATGCGTTCGTGACGTACTTATCGACGTCATTCATTATGATGTCATTGTACACATCACGCAGTTCATTATGACGTCATATAATGGGTGGGTACACTGGAAAGGTGAAATCCTCTTTTAGGTTACCTCTTTGGGACCTTCACAGACAAGCTTCCGTCATTGTTTGGAGAAGATCCTTCTCAGTCCACCATAGTTATCGAACAATGTCTTAAGAAGAAGCATTCCACTCTCGCATTAACCCTTGCATCTAGCGACGCGAATACAATACTCGCCATCCTCCACGTTATCCTGAAGCATTAACATTAGAAAATATTTAGGAAAACTCAATGACGATCGCCTTTTTCTGAGCCGCGATTACACTTTGATATTTACAGCAGGCGCCATTATTTGGGATTCTATTGCTCTCGCCTCTGCCCAATGCTCGCTATAAAACCATTCCCGTAACGCTACTGCCAGACATTGCGCTGAAAGGTGAGCAGATCCACCCGCATAGCGTGTAGTAAGCCTATGGCAGTTCGATTCTAATTGCGTATTCTCAATGGTAGATGTGAAGGTGGTAGATATTTTTTATAACATGTTGGCTGGTAATTGTTGCTGGCGATAGCCGCACCAACCTTCCTTCAAATTATTTGCGTAATACTCAGTAGCAAATACTAGTAGTTAACGTTTTGAAAACGATTTGACTGAAAATCGTTGCTACAACAACTTTCAACCAAATTGTTCTCAAATTAATCAGCAGGATTCCAGTGTAGTAACACATTCGGAAAATATTTGTAGTAATGACAGTCGTTGCTGACTAATGCAGAAGCAACGCTATCAAATTCCTCTCAGAATAATTAGTGCCGAGCTGTAAATATCGTTAGCTAATACTTGTTTGCTCAATTAAAGCTCTTGTGTTCCATTAAATATAGACACTTTTGCTTGAGATTGCAGGAAATTTCAATTTCCCTTTCTCCGAGATCTAACAATACTCACCATTCTGTTACTTCTGATATACAGCTGGCCCTGACAGCTGGCTCTAGGACTATATACTTAGAAAGCTTTACCGACTCCTTGGAACCGGGTACTCGGCTCCCAACGGCCGAGTACCCGTCTACCATAGAGCTCATATTGTTTGCATAGCCACCAAACAAGAGAAAACCATGGCTTGCCTCCGTGGGGCTGGGAGGCTGGGTCCGTAACAGAATGGTGAGTATTGTTAGATCTCGGAGAAAGGGAAATTGAAATTTCCTGCATTCTCCTTCGATCAATACTCACCATTCTGTTACTTCTGATATACACCAGATTTGATCAGTAACCTGGTGGGAAGGGGCAAGCCATAAATGCTACTTTTGCCCCTTAGAGAAAGATTTAGACTTAAAACTTGACTAACGGAGACCTAAAAGGACCGTCAAGTTATCGGAACCGAATCACTTTCGCATCACTGTCCACCCCCTTTTTCTCCTAAGAAAAGGGAGAGAACTCACGAACATGCATCTCGCCTGAAAACACAAATATGCCAAGAGGGTTAACTGCTCTTTGCATATATTAGCCTGGGAATGAGCATGAATATATAAGATGAATCATCATGATATATAGACATAATACAAAACACTCTCAATTGTGAATTACCTCATGATATTTGGAATTCAGACCTGGCCTCCAACCATTCGCTTGTCCGGCCAACAGTGACACAACTGGTTGATATCCTCTCGCTCGACCATGTCTGCTTCTTAATTCTCTCTTACAAATGCCTAAAAAGGAAGAAGAGCAGTGCGGTCATATAGCCATCGTCTCAAAACAGCTAAAGCGAGTGGAATGGCGAAGTCTGACACATCCCTCATATAGTAATCCGTGAAAGAGTACTCACAGTGCCCTTGTGCGACAGCCATGATGTCCTTAACCGGAACACCATTGTAAAGGGCGGAAGAGGCGGCTATTCCTCTAACATCATGCCCTTGCGCCTTGAACTTGGTGCTCAGTCGTAATCTCACGGGTAGTCTGAATGCATTCGACTACCCAATGAGAGATAGAATCCACGGATGCGGCGCCATATGGCTCCATATGGCAGATCCACAGATGTCTATCATTCGACCGTAACGAGTCTGTCCGTTTTGTACTTAGTCAAAGGACGGACTGGGCACCAGACACTGGCATCACGATCCAACCTACTTAGTTTCGGTATAACGATCGGTTTGCCGGGATATCTCAAAGATCCAATCTTTGACATAAACTCTGCTCTTGGCAGTAGATGCAGACCCTCTCTGGAGACAATAATCGGTCCCTCTCTGCCGAAAGTGCATGGATCACACTGCGCCTTCTAGCTGAGGAAGCTGCCAATAGAAAGACCGCCTTTAGAGTCAAATGCTTTAGACTAGCCGAACACAACGGTTCGAAAGGGTGCTTGGCTAGTACCTTAAGCACTAAAGATAGACTCCAGGCTGGAATGACTACCGGTTGTCTCGGTCGGGGATTGCTCATTCCCTTCACCATCACACTCAACTGGGCCACCTCTGGACTATCCCTGTTGGCTAGACAAGGGATAACTGATGCCAAAGCTGACTTGTATCCAGCAATTGTGACAGGAGCTAGTCCTGAAAAGAACAGCTCACAGAGAAAGTCTGCTATTTGCTGACTAGTGGAATGAAAGGTAACAATACCCTTTTCCTCACACAAGTATGCAAATCCGTTAACCTTGTTGTTATATGACTTGAAGGTTGACCTCCTCTCGCAACTGCGATGAAATCTGCAGCATGTCGAGAAAAGACCGCCAACGTGTAATGTTGTTTGACAACAACCACGCAGTCAATAACATTTCGGGATGCTCGTGTAGGAAGCGTCCCTCGGCTTGGGAGATTATGTTCGGAATCTCGGGCAACCGCACTGGATTTTCCACCAGCAGATCTTAGCAGATCCGTGACCCACGCCCTGCTAGGCCAATACGGCGCTATTAGCAGGACCAGACACGGTTCCTCCCTGATCTTCACCAATACCCTCGCAGAAGGATGGTGGGTGGGTACGCGTAAGCGTGCATCCCTCTCCAGCTCATCGCCAGAGCGTCTGTATCGAAGGCATTTGGATCTAGAATCGGCGAGACATAAGTCATGACTTGAGCATTTACCCTTGTGGCGAACAAGTCCACGTTTGGTTTTGCCCCAATGCTCGAAGATCCTTCGTAGAACTGGAGGGTTGAGGGACCATTATGTTGGCAGAATTCTCTGTCTGTGAGACAAAGCATCCGCCAGAATGTTCAATCGGCCAGGAATTTGAGCTGCTTTCAAAACAACCGAGTAATTCCTGCACCATTGAATCAAGTGCCACACTTTGATACACAGTGTGGGTGACCTGGTCCCGCTTTGGCGATTTATGTATGATACTAACGTCGAATTGCCTGACCATATCAATATCACCTTGCCCCTGATCATCGGAAGAAATTCTTCCAACGCCAGTTCCACTGCCATCATTTCCAACAGATTGATATGCAGCTGACTCTCCAGGAGAGCCCATGTGCCCGAGACCTGATGTTCTCCCAGGCAGGCCCCCACCCCTCTAGCGATGCATCCGTGTACACGGACAGCTGGGGTGGGGTAGGTGCAGCGAAACCCCTACTTGGAGATTCTGACGCTGTTTCCACCATACAAGATGCGATATTATCGGCTCCAAAACTGGCACCAGTTTTGACAGGGGTTCTGTTCTCTGTTTCCACAGAGACATCAGATACAACTGGATAGGTCTTCACATTAGAGCAGCGACCGGGATCACTTGCTCCATGGAAACCATCATGCCCAGCATCTGAAGAAACCGCCTCGCCTGAATGTGGTTTCCCACTCGAAAACTCTTGAGGATGGCTAACAGAGACACCATTCTCTGGGCTCTGACAGGTAAAACCTGCCCTCCTCGAGATCGAATCGCATCTCTAAATAAACGAAATGTTGAGTGGGTGTCAACTCGGATTACTCCTTGTTGACTATCCAGCCTAGATCTGAAAGTAACTTCAGAGTCAGAGCAGTATCCACGTTCAACCTGGCTGCAGAGTCTGCTTTGAGCAGCCAGTCGTCTATGTAGGTGTGTAGCGCCACGTTCTCTTTCCTGAGAAACGCTGTCACCGCAAGGACCACTCTTGTGAAAACCCTCGGAGCTGTCGACAGGCCAAATGGGAGAACAGTAAACTCCCATTCTTGATTCTGAAACGCAAATCTCAGAACCCTGTGCCAACTCCGGTTCATAGGAATGTGGAAATATGCATCTTTCAGATCGATCGACACACACCACATTCCCTTCCTCAATCCTGCCATTACTGACCTCGGTTTTTCCATCTGGAACCGAGGCGTATGGATAAACCAATTTAATGGCCTGAGATTGAGTATGGGTCTCCATCACCCCGTGCTCTTGGGGACAAGGAACATATTTGAATAGAAGCCCGGAGTGATCTGGTTCGCTGGGTTTATTGCTTCCTTCAGAAGCAAACCCGACACTTCGTTTTGAATGGCTTCTAACTTGTCTGGGTCCCGTGGTATGGGTGTCCAGACAGGTGCCAAAGACAAATTCTGCGGCGGAAAGTCCCACCACTCCTGTATGTACCCCTGGGACAACCATACCAGGACCAGACTGTCTGACGTCACACCTCGCCAGGCCTCGACGAAACGCATGAGCATTCCACTCACCATAGACGCCTCGACGTCTAACGGGGTTGTCCGGCTCACAGTCCGCTCCCCCCCCCCTTTCTTAATGAGAGAGAGAGAGAACCATTTCGGTCTCGGCACAGCGGGTATAACTGGCACCGCTGTTCCTGTCGCACAGGTGTGGTCCAGGCAGATACGAAGGGAGCTCTCGTACCCTCAGGTACAATCTGCTCCCTTCTTTCCGCCCTTGGAGGACTTACCCTTACCCTTCCCCTTGCCCTTCCCGCCCTAGGGCGATCATGAGCAACATTGGGGAGGGTAGGGGCCTCCACAACCTTCCCGGCTTTCTTAGCCGGCGGCGGCTGAGAAAATCCAGACGAAGCAGAAGTCGCAGTAGGCTTAGCTTTCGCCTTGCCTTTCCGCTTCTTCGAAGGTTGGACAGCTAACAGTTTCGTTACAGTCCCTAGTGCGTGCGCTTTCCGCACTAGCTCCAGCTGTAGGTTTACCGCCAACCGATTCTGCGCAATGCTGGCAGTGTCCTCTAGGATGGCCCACGCCTGGCCACCGAAGATGCTAGGCCCTGTCAGGGGTGCCCCAAGAAGACGCTCCCTGACTCCCGTAGCCGGATGCATATGGTCAAGAACCATTTGCCTCCTGGACTTTGTCACACGCGCCTGCACCCTTGCCAGTGCGTCCATAGACAGCACCAAGCCGTCCTTGACGCACGAAAGCGCCACAGGTGGCACAGGGTGGCCTGCCCCCGCTTCAGCCCACACCGACTGAAGAAGGTGATACGAATGGCTGACAGCACTAATAGCTGCCCTCACACACTCATCGCATAGGGACAGGACTTTATCCTGGTGTGCCTG
This sequence comes from Chaetoderma sp. LZ-2023a, assembly GCA_034401795.1. Classification (NCBI taxonomy): domain Eukaryota; kingdom Metazoa; phylum Mollusca; class Caudofoveata; order Chaetodermatida; family Chaetodermatidae; genus Chaetoderma; species Chaetoderma sp. LZ-2023a. The sequence continues at coordinate 72,014,908 of CM067361.1, read as the reverse complement.
GGACTTGTCCACAAGTGCCGAACCGGGGCCACCCGCTCCAGCACTCTGAACACCCAGTACCCAGCGGTCATCTCGGTGACCGACGGGACAACACCATACCTGTCGTATTCCCCCCGTGGAATACGACCCCTCGCCCGCACCTCCATGGAGGCCGCAAGAAGCTGGCCCTTGTTCATGCGTTGTTTGCTATAAATAGTATCAAGCAACACCATAAACCATGGATCCAGTCCAACAGACTGCGGGCAAGATCGCCATCCTAATCGATGCACCGATGGACGGGGTACATGCTCCTCGGCCGTGGTCGAAACCACAGACGGGTCCACCCTGGCTAGCCAAGCCAGAGCCTCAGACCAATCCATCTCCGAGGAGGACACTCCTGTGAACACGTCACCCGTTGACATGGTCACAGCCCTACCAGCAACGGCCTCCTGGCTAGGAGCCATTGCTGATATGCCAGGAACTCCGGTACCGTACGGTTCCACCGCCACCCCATGGAACACACACAGTCCATGGAGTAGGCCTGCACGGAAAACCGTGCAGACCCGTAGCGGTTGCGGAACCGTGGCCAAACACGGGCGCCAACGGCACCCCATGTCTGACCGCCGGACCAGGCGAGATAGGTGAGTAGGATGCCTGGCCGGCCACACCCGTCACCGTGTTGGTTGGCAGCAAACCAACCATCACGGGACCGGTGCCCGGTACCGGGGTGGCCTCAACCATGGGTGGAGCCGCTGCCCTGGCTTGCGCCAGGCCAGACAAATGGAGGACGGGTTCCATCAGGACGGAATCGACCTCCATGCTCTCCACCCGCGGCCTCACAGGCAGCAGTACCCTCTCCTCCTCGGCCTCCTCATCTTCAGACCCCTAAGAGTCGTCACTAGACAAGGAAAACCGCGGAGACGTCCTGGCGGACGGCTCCCATGCCTGACGGAACGGCCACCGCTACTGGACCACCCGGAGGTGGCCGCAGAGAGACAGAACCCATCAGGCCGGAGCCCGACGGGACTGCCAGGGGGCCGTACGAAATGGCTCCCTCGGTGTCCAGTCCAGAACCCTGTCCAAGGACAGGGTCCGAATCAAACATGGGGAGAGACTGCCCTACAACTTTTGGCAGCAGGGACGACACCAGCGTGGGCAGAACGCTATGCAAGACACCTTGCCTAGCCGGACCAAACCACGCCGGCGGTGCCATCTCCGCCACCTCCGGTTGCAGACGTGGAACGCCCCCACGGGCCGAAACGGACGCTCCATGATTTACTTTCGGACCGCCTGACCCCGCGTCAGACCCTGCCCAGTCCTTCTGGCAAGGAACTTAAGCATCATATCGACCGACCACACAACGCAAACGTTACACCTACTGTCAAGACTACACTTAGTACAGTGGAACAGACATGGTCCTTATACAGGACCCGGACGAATTTGTGGCACACGTCACATGATGGCGGGGTTGGCTTGGCCTATAAATAAGCACAAACCTACAATAAGCAAGCGGAACGACATACGGATGGAAGGCAGACAATTAATTGTCAAATAATTTGACCATAAATTAACTGCAACTCTCCCGCATCCCACCCCGCAATGTTACAGCAAAGATCGCATTGATTATGACGACAAGAACGAAGCGGGCATAAATACACCCATAATTAATCCTCCACGATGTATCACGGCTCCAGGAATCATATCGCATAGCATTCGGGGTATATTTACCAATCAATATAAATTATACTCCTAACAAAAGCCAAAGCGATATGTGAAGAAACAACAAAATGTAAACAAACTGCTGTAGCACACGGTAAAACCGCAGACCACGCATCTACTCAAGAATTTTGAAACCACCGATCGTGATCACACGTAAACTTGAACATTCCAAAGTTTCCGGTACCATTTTTAGTACGCAGCACCCAGCGCGAATTAATGAAAAATTTTCTTCACATAAAGATCCGAGCACCACGGGTGTGACGTCACCCGCTCGGATCCTACGGAGAACGACGTCAGCCGATATTCGTGTTAGAAATACCGTAGCAAACACCTTTTTTCATATCTGCCGATCGCCTGTTGGGGTTTAAAGAAGGCGATCATCCGGCATATCTCGTTGTTAACACACGTCCCAGATTCTTTGCGGTCAGAAATTGGAACATGCGACACATACCAAATTTTAGAGACCTAAGTCTTTTAACTATGGAATAACATGGTGGAAATATACGACCTGATATCCTCGGACGCGTCCATATTAATCCAAAATATCCTTTTGAGAACGCACAAGCTATCACAATTAATCACAGTAAAAAGACTTAGGCTTAAACAATCTTAAGACTTTCCAACTGCAAAAAGCATGTATTCTCTTGTCGCTATGCAAACAAGAATGAGCTCTATGGTAGACGGGGTCTCGGCAGTTGGGAGCCGAGTACCCGGTTCCAAGGAGTCGGTAAAGCTTTCTAAGTCTATAGTCCTAGAGCCAGCTGTCAGGGCCAGCTGTATATCAGAAGTAACAGAATGGTGAGTATTGATCGAAGGAGAAATGAGATGCCTGTTCAATTTACCCAGCATGCAATGCTACCAGGCGTGCAATGCTACCCAACATGCAATGCCCTGACTCCATATTCGTTTAGTCTATTGTCTGCACAAGCCAGGATTTCTCAAACAAAATCAACCTGCTTGCACGTGCAAAGTGTAAGTATGCGCGTAGGGCGTATTCACGGCAGTACGTTCAACAGTCTGTATTTCAATACTGTTCAACCAAAGTGTGTCAATGTTCAGGAGAAAAGAGGAGAAAGCTTTTATATTGACAGTAATTTGCGACAAAGTTGTTGCTATCAATGACAGCACCAACATTCAGTCAAGTTTTTGTCAAAATATTTAGTATGTAATGCAATTACTACCTGCTATATATTTGATATAAGTTTTATTGAAGTGTTGCTGCAACAGCTTTCAGTCTACGTATTCTAAAATAATTATCATAAATTTCAGTCACCACTTTCTACGGATGTGCAGAGCAATTTGCCTAAGTTGTTGCTGATCAAGGCACCAACAACGTTATCAAATTGTTGTCCATAGAATCATACGGCGCTTAGTGTTACTATACGCTTTGCCTGCACGAAGGAAATATTTCGCTACCGTGTGTACGGTTCTGTTCGAGCAATACATTTCAAACAAATGCAAAAATCTCAACGAAACATCCACGCCGTTTGCTAAGCATTCATTCTTGGCGAGGAAGCTTATAGAGGCCCACGCTCACTTTACCTAAATAGTAATATATTGATTGCACGTGTGTGGATAATAATTCGACAATGTTGTTGGTGCCGTAGACACCATCAACTTAGTCAAATTGCTATTCAAATCCGTAGCGAGAGTCGACTAAAAATTATGATGATTATTTTAGAATATAGAGACCGAAAGCTGTTGTAGCACCAATTTTCATTCATTTCAAATTAGTATCAAATCTGTACCAGGTACTAATCGCATTACCTAATAATTATTTTGACAATAATTTTATTGAATGTTGTTGCTGTCATCGATAGCAATAACTTTCACGCAAATTATGTCAAAATATTTATAAAAGCTTTCTCTAATTTTCTTCTGGAAATTGACGCAGTTGGGCTGAACAGTATTGAAATGTAGGCCGTCGAATGTACTGCCGTGGATAGTACGCCATACGCGCATGCTTACGCTTCCAGAGCTGGAGGACAAATGACTATTTGCACGCGTCGGCAGGTTGGTTTTGTTTGAGAAATAATGGCCTATACAGACAATAGACTAAACGAATATGGCGTCCAATAGGTACAACGATTATGGAGTCAGGAAATTGCATGCTGGGTAGGGTTGCATGCTGGGTAGCATAGCATGCTGGGTAAATTCAACAGAAATCAGAAGGCATCTCTTATCGCGTGCAAAGCGGTCTATATTTAATGGGACACGAGAACTAGCCCTGTGCCATAAACGTAATGGAGATCCTCCGTGAAATATATTTCCATAGATGAGTAGGTCAGCGAAGCACCTGCACGAGCTGTCATGCAGTGACGTGCTTACCTACTGACTGAACAGTTTTGAACATATTTCACGTCTGATCGTGACAACTTATACGACACAGGTCTACCAAATTGTACATACATATGTTAGCTAACCACATTGAAAACCTGGCAATGGACAATCTGGGAATAATTTGATAAAGTTGTTGCTGATTTATTCAGCAACGGCTGTCAATCGATTGCTCGAAATATCGTCAGAATCTGTTATTACATTGATAGTCCTACTGATTATTTTGAAAACAACCTGGTTTGAAATGGTTACAGCAACGATTTTAAGCTAAATCATTTACAAAACATTAGATAGTAAAACTTGCATTTTCTAGTGATTATTTTGCAAATAATTTGAAGGAAATTGGTTGCTGTTATCGGCAGCAACAATTTTCAGTCAACTTGCTATAAAATATTTAACTTAGCACGTTTCACGTTTACAATAGTAAATACACATGCAGAATCTAACTACTCTACGGCTTACTACACATTTATACAAGTAGATCAGCTCACCTTGGAGACCAACAGTACAATGACAAGCATTAGTGTTACGAGAATGGTTTTACACTGTACTTGGCGCGACAGCGAGAACAATAGAATCCCAAATAATGGCGGCTACGAACCTCAAAGCAAAATGGCGGCTCAAAAGAAGACGATCGTCACTGAAATTTTCAAATACAAATATTGTCCTAATGTTATTGCTTCAGGATAACTTGCAGATTCGGTTACACTCCTGGGTCCGTCTGTATTCATTAAGAGGGCGTAACATACGCCTGGCGTAACATATGCCCTAGATTTACGGCTCATAGTTACGGCGTATTCACGAAGATGGGTGTAAATGAATACCTCACTGTCATTCATGTAGACCAGAATTCGCTGGTCACATTGGCCGCTTACTGACGTAGTACCGTATGCGTCAACACTTGTTAAAATTCGTGGCCTTCATTACAACGTGAAATACTGAATAGGCTAGCTACAGTCGACTCAAAATTTTGTATGTATGCTTAATAGATAAATAAATAAATAAATACAAAAATAATATTCATTCGGACCTTCTATCGAGTCTGACTAACCTTGCATATAACCATCTCATTAGTTTGACATTACAAAACTATAGTGCTGCGAAATGCGTAATTTTTATATTCTTACAATTTTCCGTGGCTTTCTCAAGCTGTTTTGGATTAACTTGACTTGAGCCCAAAGCGTCATTCAGGCCGTTCACGCGCGCTCGTTGCCAGGCAATAACATATCGCTCTACCGTATTTACCAAATTGTGTCAGCTTCACATTCGGCGCACCCTGGGTGTTTTTAATACAGAAATTGGAAAAGTATTCAGCTAAAATATGTAAAAAGCGGTTGTTATGGCTTCATATTAAATAACAGTTAATATTTACAAAAAGCAGGTAAATGCAAATTCAATATATAAAATCCGTGATATCCGAAATCTGACTAAAATTCCACTTAGGCCTTGTAGTTGGATGGCATAAGTTACTCCCGATTTTATGGATGGGCGTAAGCTACGTCCTTTTCGTGAATACCGACTTAGGCCACGGGGGGTGGACTTAAACCCTAGTTACAGCTCTTCTAGGGCGCACACCTCTGCGTGAATACGGTCCCAGTGCTTTCAGGCTACGCAACAACTATGTGAAATATTACATAGTACACCGCAATTAAAATACTAAACGGGTTGTTTTTTTTGCGGTTTCCCAATATATAGGTAATAAATACGTCAGCAGATGTGCTGAAGTATGCATTTACGTGCCACATATATCCAACAACATGGCGCTCCGGAACGGCGTCAAATATTAGAACTCAAAATTAATAGTCGATTGAAAACGTAATTTTAATATCAGCGGTACAGTATAATCTATTGTTTGCTATAATTTTAGCGGTACACCTATGGTCGATGTTTTGCCTGGTGCAGGTATGGCCGATTATCTACCACATTTGTTACCGTACACCAATGGCCGTAGTTTTAGCATGCGGGTCATAGGTGTACCAATTCCAAAGCTATATCTTTTGTCCTTACAGTTATTTACTTTTTCCTACTCCAGTGTTTATAAGATGAGTATTTGAAATAAGTTTAAACAAACTTAGTCAAGCTTATCCTGAAATATAGTATCGGTACAGCTATGGTCGATGTTTTGCCTGGTACAGCTATGGTACCAAAGGTACTTATATATTGACCTACCGACCGACCGACCGACAGACCGAAAGACCAACAGACCGAAAGACAGACAGACCGAACGACAGAGAGAACGAAAGAGAGACGGACAGACAGACAGACAGCTATGTGATGATTATATGTAAATCGTTATCATTGCATGATCAACGATAGAGCCGGTTATATCGGACCATCTGCATTCGGGTCATCGACATCGACATCAGCCGCGACATCAGCCGCGGATCGGCGTTCAATTTTAATATCATCACCCTGAAAAAAAAAAAATAAAAAATAATACTACTAATAATAATTATTATTATTATATTGCTTATAGTAGTAGTAGTAGTAGTAGTAGTAGTAGTAGTAGTAGTAGTAGTAGTAGTAGTAGTAGTAGTAGTAGTAGTAGTAGTAGTAGTAGTAGTAGTAGTAATACAATTACAATACAGTAGTAGTAGCGATGTTGCAATATTGGCCTAACGTTGGCTGTGTACGTCGGCCCGACATCAGTCTGCTCCTTGGTCCAACGCATCCACCAAACATTGGTCTGACATACGTTACATAACATTGGGCCAACATTGACTGTCTAGGTTGACCCAACATCATTCTGCTCATTGGTCTAACGTTGGGTCAACGTTTTAAATTTTAAAAATATTTAAGAAATCTTATTTTAAAATATTTTTTATATGTGCAATATATTTAACACATTGGCAAAGTGAGGGACGCATTTAAAGAAATGTGCCAAATCTGTTTGCCAGATCTGTGTGGTAAAAGAAAATAATGCACACAAGCACCAAAACCAAACCTGGCGGCCATATAGGTAGTTTTCTTTAAGTAAAAACCCATGGGTGTTTTTTGTGCGTGTGGTAACAGAAAATAATAAACAAATACATATGATTCAGTGCAAAAGCACCGAAACCAAAGCCTGCCTGGTCTCTGGAAAGAGCACCAGACCGGCGTCCAAAGGAGTGGGGTGGGGGGAGGGTGTGTTAAAACACACCTACTGGCCATATCTGTCTCCGTTCAAAATACTCAACAGGTTAGCTCTAGGTCACAGCGACCTTTGTTAAAAAAATATATAAATAAAATAAAATAAATAACAATTTGCATAGTAAGTAATAGTCTAGGTCACAACGACCTAGACTGTATAGAGAATTCCAGTATACTCCTAAGACAACTTCCAACCATCACCTCCCTCAGGACAAGCCTGAGGTGGTGCCCCTACACCAGCTGCCACTAGGCGTTTTTAAAGGTATTATTTCACACCAAACCATTTTATTTCCAATAATTCAATACATAAATGAACACATTAAATATAACTAATAAAAACAGATAATAATGCAAGAATAACTGAAAACGTACCAATTAATAGCACTGTACAATTCACCTATCCAATCTATAAATCCCACAATTCCACCCAATGATTCAATACTTATAACCCTCTGTACATATTCACCACCCGCATGCCCATATTTACAAACTCGTCCCCATTTAGCCAAATAATATTAATAGTATATAAACATGAATAGAACATGCAGACGCAAGATTAGTACCCGACATTCCTGCACACACGCACACCCGCACGCACGCATGCACGCACGCATGCTCGTACGCACGCATGAATGCACGCACGCACGCACGTAAGTACGTACACACGCACGAACTTACGCACGTATGTATGCACTCACGCATGCACGCACGCACACACGCACCCACGTACCCACGCACACTTATGTAAGCAACCCCTAACACCACCGCCAATGTACCGCAATGTCAGAAGAGTGCCATTGAAAGAAGGCTGTATATACGCAGCGAAATGAGTGTTAAGTTCAGGGAACCAACTTACTCATGAATACATATTTAAATAAAACCATATTTATTTCCCCTGAATACAACATACTGGTATGGGATGTATATGAACACAAAACCGGCCTCTGTAGAGGCCTTTAAGTGTCCTTTCCCAGGCCAAGAGAAGACCACGCCCAGGATTTCAGCCCCGGAATGACGCGCCTGTTGTCCTATACCGGCCCACAAACAGACATTCAACAAGCCAAACATTCCATTTTCCTGACCAAATTCATTCAGCAGATGATTAAGTGTCAAAATATGCATCATACTACTGAAATACACACAACAGCAGCATAAACATAAGCACACACACGCACGCACGCACGCACACGCTCCTACGCACGTACACAGACATATACGCAAGTACGCACGGACGCACGTGCGCACACACGCGTGTACGCACGAAATCACCCTCTCCGACGCCCCCCCCCCCCCCCGCCCCCCCCCACCACCACCAAGGCAGTGAGTGAGAAAGTGACGCCAGCAAAAGAAGACTGCATTCCATAAAAGTGAAGGGCGCACTAACTACAGGCGAAACAATATAAGTATGAAATTCAAGGGAAATAAACTAGTCCCAGTCATTGTTAAGTTAAAAATATAATCATTCCCCTTGAACACACAACACTGGCATAGAGATATAGGCACACGCCACATTCCGGCCATACTTAGAAACCTTCCCATAAAAAACATAGCATATACACATTAATAAAATATAGCCAGACACAGTTGAGAATGATGTCACACATACCCACACACCCGCCCATGTACGCACACACATGCACATGCACGCACGCACGCACTCACGCGCCCGCTCACACACGCGCGCACGCACGCACACACGCACCTTTCAGACGCACCTAAGATCGATACATCCAGAAAAGGGACAAATGGACGTATGCAATGTATATTTACAATCCATCCCCAGTTAACCCATAAAATATCAGATTAATAAATAAAAACCTGACAAAGATCTGCAAAAACCCATCTCGAACCAAAAAGTTGATTTGCATGGTATTTCACAGCAATACCATTTTTGACAAATTGACATTATTCATAGGAGATTACCAAATTTGTATGATGGATGTCGCAAGACATATTGAAATTGCATTACAGGATAGCAATATTTAGAGGGGAAATAATATTTAGTCAACATAATTACTTTCAGATGAAGGACAGCTTACTAAAAAATAAGCTTCATCGCGTTAATCCTAACATGGACTTAGCTTAATCTATTAAACAATGGGCAATCGAGTGGCCGAGTTACCTCACTGGAGAAATGAAGATATAAAACAAGAACGCTGAAGCGCACAATGTCTCGCCTCATGGATACTTGGCATGGTTTGTAATACACCTATTCAGTAATGCACTAACAAACAAGTGTAACCAACCAAACACGGAATTTTTTTTACCAAACTGCGGATGGTCTGATCTTGAAACTAGTAATAATGCAGATAGTACTCTTGCATAGTATAAAACTCTGCTGTAAAATTTAGTTGACATCTGGTGAGCCATTGTTGAAAATTAGTGGTCCATAAAAAAACTACAAGAAAACAAACATGAAACAAGAGGTATCAGAGGATACCAATATCTCACATTTTTAAGTTACCGCAGGATCCGGCTGCCGCAGGACCCGGTCTACCCAGGACCAAATATTCTGCAAAGAAATAATGTCCAAATGTCTATAGAATTAGATTGCCCATTTGATCCCTGTCCACTGCCCTCAGATTGACTCAAGAACAAAATAATTTGTTGTACTCAAGCTTCAAAATAAAATGTGACATGACCACATTTGATAAAATTTATTTTCTGTCCACCATTTCCCCCACCCCTACCCCTGGAGGTGATATCAAAATTCCAATGTGCCATGCAGATCCCTGGGCATATGTGTAATATATGGCTACTACAGGCGAAACAATATAAGTATGAAATTCAAGGGAAATAAACTAGTCCCAGTCATTGTTAAGTTAAAAATATAGTCGTTCCCCTTGAACACACTACACTGGCATAGAAATATAGGCACACGCCACATTCGGGCCATACTTAAAAACCCATCTTTAACTCCTAATAGTCCGACATGTTGAATGAATGGAATGCCTCTACTATTTAATAAACATACCAAAGGCAGCAACACTGCCCAAAAGGCAAAAGGCAGTAAGTGACCTTACCACAAAAATGTGAAAATGGGGATTAAAGTCTTTGTCTTGTGCATCCATCTGGTTAAATCATATGTGATGATTAATACTATTAGCATAAAGGGGTATGTGTGCCAAATCTATGCCTACATTCCCGTGTCCTTAGAGTGTCCCAGTTCCAAGACATCGCTGATACTGATGTTTCTCTCGGTTCTGTTGATAATTCATAAACTCGATAACTTTAGTACCATTAGTGGCATAAAACGTATCATAATAGATCATTGCTAAGGTTGGAAGATCTTCCAGTCAATTTCAACATGTTAAAGACAATTTCAACAGATTTTGTTGCCAGGTTTGTGTTAATGGATTAAGTATACGCTCTTTCAACTTAGTAATGCATTCAGAGGCATGTGTTCTATATTTTAAAACTTTCTTGCTCCAAATTTTGTGAAGTTCTATCCAACCAATCACATAGGCGGTTGTCTTTATTACTGGAGTCAAATTTATTTGTATCATACTCATCAATTCCAAAATGTCTACTTCATTTCTCATTCACCCAGCTATTAATTTTTTCTTCCAACCTGATATCGCGCATGTGTTCTATAGAATCTTGGACACAAATAGCATTGGAAGGGATTAGAAGTGCCACATCGTGTTGAAAGAAATGACCGCTTTGTGATTGATGAGTATGGTGCGCATAATCTTGACGACCAAACACATTAAAATTGAATCTCAAAGGATGTGGAATGACACAATTTCAAAATATAAGCCATATGCTTGCCCAATTAGATTAAGATTGGTTGCATACCCGTATTTACTGAGAGCTAGTCCAACAGTTTCGGATCGTTTTTATGCATCACCCTATATATCGTCTTTTGTGCGAATGACACTCAGTGAAACATCGTCGTGTCGT
>CM067361.1:71966992-72001992 GCA_034401795.1 Chaetoderma sp. LZ-2023a | reverse complement strand
TCAGACCAGTTGCAATGAAGATGAGCTATAACTAGTGTGACTACTGATTGTCGACACCAAGCTGAGAGTACGAGTTAAGCCAGTGAATTCTGTCGAATTTGAGACATCAATCGGTTCCCCACAGGGAGATGGTTTATCTCCGGTTCCTTTCACCTGCTATCTTGCTGCTGCATTGAAATTTGTGCAGGAAAGTTCCATTAGACGACCCCCACCCCACCCCCAGTGCCAGTACTGGGTAAGCCGATAGAGAAGGAATATGCCGACGATGTTGAGTTCATAGACGAGGAAAAAATGCCTTGACGAACTTCTCCCAATAGCAAAAAAACTGAAAATTTAGAATCGCTTTATGAATGAATCCAAGCCAGAGTTCACCGACATATACCGATTTACAAAGTATGGTACTAAAGTAAATGACAATCCACTTCGTGGCGACGAACCATAGAGGAAAAGCACAATCCTGGGCTCACTGCTCTGCAGTACTGCCGACATTGATGCACGCTGCGTCATGGGGAACATAGCTTTCCAGTCCTTCTTGAAGCTATGGATTCGTAGATCGAAGATGCCCTTGATAAAAAGGCTACGTTTATACAGTGCAACCTACGTATCCTTGATGCTGTATAACTGTAACAGCTGTGCAGCTCCAAAGACAGCTCTTGACAAACTCGATGTCTGCCACTGCAAACACCTACACACCATCACTCGACACCGATGGCCAGACAGCCTAATTTCCAATGATGCACTAGTCAAGATGTGTAATACTTCGCCGCTGTCTGTAATAGTCACCCAGCAAAGTTGGTCAATGGTTGGCCATGTGATACGTATGCCGGAAGAGACGCCAGCACATAGAGCCTCGAAATTCGCCTTACTCGAAGCCAGCAAATACAAAGCCAGAAGAGGCCGCCATTGCGTGGATCTGCTAAGTGTGCTACGAGGTGACCTCAAGAAAACAGGACTTGGTACTCTCAAGTCAAGAATGGATCAGTGTGAAGCTAATAATTTCGGCTGAGGACAAGCCACAGTGGGCAAAAGCGGAGAAGGACAGTTTGCAGTTGTATGCTATTTCCACTACCACTACAGCCGTAGAATACAGTAATCATACATGCATACATCAACAGGAACAGAACAACCAACAAAATTTGCAGAATTCATTTTCACTCAAAATCATAACCGCTCCTGCCTGTACTTGAATTCTTCATGTTTTTAAAATTTTTGAAAGTAGAAAATCACCAATCGTATTACCCATCCATTGCTACAGAGGTAATCGATAATTTATGCGTGTCTATTGCTCGGCCAATCAGATTGTGTGTCCATCGCTACAGGGGTAATCAAAAATGTATTACTGTCTATTGCTGCAGTGATAATCGAAAATTGTGCATCAGTCTCTTAGGCAATGAGAGTGTGCATCCATCGCTACAGGTGTTATCGATAATTTATGCGCATCTATCATTACATGGGTAATCGATAATTGTGTGTCTATCGATATGCCTATCAGATTATGCGTCCAACGATACAGGGGTAATCAATAATTTGTAGCTGTCTATCACTCAGCCAATCAGATTGCGTTTTCATCACTACATGATTAATAGATAATTGTGGGTCTATCGATAAGCCTATCAGATTGGGCGTCCATCACATCTTGGGTAATAAATAATTTATGCTTGTCCATCACTCACCCAATCAGATTGCCCATTCTTCGCTACAGGGTAATCAATAATTTCTGCATGTCTATTGCTAAAGGGGTAATCGATAAGTTATGCAAATCTATCACTCAGAACATGATACTGTGAATCCACCACTACAGGTGTAATCGATACTTTGATTAACAGGTGTTCCTATAATGTATGCACGTCGATAGCTACATTCATGTTCGATAATTCTCCATCTATAGCTCTGTCAATCAGATTAAGCATCCATCACTACAGGTGTAATCGATAATAGGTTGTTTTGAGTGATGTAGCATTTTCTTGAAGTTGGGCAGCGTATGCACCCTCTGAACAATGGGATGGATCGATAACTCATCCATTACCGACCCTGCTAAAACAATTTATCATATAAACAAGCCTTCTAGCCCGTTCCATATTTTTCGATATGATCACACGTGCCATATTCAATGGCGTATGTTCATTGGCTATTGGGTGGGCAACCCATTTAAATCGACCAATTAAAACATCGATTGATCTGAGCGTGACGCGTTGGGATTACTACGCGGTACTGTTTTATTACGATTTGTTTACTATGATTTGCCATTCATGAAACGTCTTGGCAAAATGTCATCGTTTGACAGTTTATCAGTCGGCAGCGAAGTAACGATTGATGACCGTGGCTATAATTTTCAATGACCAGTTAAAATACTATTTAGCGACTGACATCGCCAGATTTTGTGCTTGTCACTGTATTTTGCTGCGCGTTCAGTATCTGTTATCAAGTAGTGGTGCGTCACAGCGCCGGTATCGATTTCGCGAAAATCACCGATGAGAAATTAGATAAAAGTCACATCAGCAACTATTGGCAAATATTTCATTTACAGTTTATATGATAAATAAAATCTCAAACTCGGTCACTTTTCATATTACTATTATGAACCTCGTTGAAAATTATCAATTTTGATAATTTTCAACTCGGTCCATAATGGTGATATGAAAAGCGACCTCGTTCCAGATTCTCTATTTATGGACCACACCTCCATCCTCCACACTCGCCAACCTTTACCCACATTCCCCACACAAAACACACACCGTCACTTCAACGACTGTTATCCTAGGTATTGTGACAGCCAGTATTTTCAGCCAATTTAGCCTTCAAGTTGATAAAGGACACATGGTTAATTCGTATATGACATGAATTATAAAATGGAACAGATTGTCTAGCGAGACGCACATATTACCTTTTCGATGCAACCCGTCCGACAATTTGTGTTCTCGTTGTCTTGGCCATCTACAATTAGCACCGCTGATATGAGCAGCATTGCAGCCAGAAACATAGCCACTTTACCCATCTGTAGAGAAAATGTTTGAGCTTAGGCATTGTAATGAATGAATCCATGTTTGGTTACACTCCTCCCTTTTCCAGCTAAGCTGTGCCAATACCCAGAATACCAATATCATAATAACTATGCAGGTAAGCTGTTGGGTATTTTGAAACTAATTTGAATGGGCGTTGGTGCTGCTTATGGCAGCATCAACACCAAGTCAAATTTTGTGATAACATACAATTCTTACACGTGAAGGACTATTAAGCGCTCATGGTGAACTTATATATGCCATTCATTACGTATTTTGATTCTGACGTCATCCTACATGTTGTGTAATTGATTATGACGCCATATACATGAGTAACAGATTGAATTCATCTATTCCATCCTTTCACGTTCAGATATGCGATACAATATCTAGAGCACAATAATTTGAATTTTATTATCAAAGGTTGGGCCGTGTGTGGTAGTAGAGGACCGACGAGCTGAAACAGATTTTCACACTTTTTCTTTTGTTCTTTCCTTTGTTCTCTCCTTTGTTATTTTGACACCTTTTTCCTTTGATCTCCGCCGCCTTTTGAAAAGGTGTGAAACTCCGTCCCCAGCCCCCCACTGTTTTGATTGGATGTTAGAGGTAGAGGATGACCATACGCCCTCCACCTCATTAAATCAGGTGACTCCTGTCATCCAATGAGGTGAGCTTAAGGGTAACTAGCATAATGTCTGACAAGGGTTAATGAGTGTAATTAAGAATGATTGACAGGTTACGTGTCTGGACTCGTATTTTCCTGACTCTGGGAACTCGTTCAATCAAAGTCCCACGCCCCCCCCCCCCCTCCCCTCGTTATGTCACGCGCGTCCTGGTATCCGATGAGGCGAGCTTAAGGGTAGTTAACATAATGATTGACAAGGGTTAATGAGAGTATTAAGGACGATTGACAGGTTACATGTCTGGTCTCGTTTTTTCCTGGGAACTCGTTCAATTACGAAGCCCCACCCCTCCTTATATCACGGGCCTCCTGTCATCCAATGAGGTGAGCTTAAGGGTAATTAGCATAATGACGTGCATTAATCTATAGGCGAAATCATATAAAAGCGGTTTAAAAATCTGATTTATTAAGCTTTAACGTTTTGATTTTGTTTAAACTGTTTGTTCAACGTTTATTATAATTATGAATACCACATATTTTGTGGGTTGTGATGTGTTATTGCGCTCGGTAACAATGTGCATGTACTTGTCACGAAACGTAATGACGGATTTGTAGTAGGCATACGCGAGTTTAGTGTCGATAGTGTCTACCCCACGGTGCGAGGCATGTTTATGTATGGTAATACCTTTCGAAAGTTTGCGGCTAGGATTCCTGCATTCGAAGAAACTGTGCTTAGGGCTAGATTTTCCGATAGTGTAGAGCAGATTAATTACATATATGAATTAGACCCTCAATTAAAGGCCACTATCAGCACTAAATATCCGTGCGTCAAGTTAATGTGGTACTTTACTTCGCAGGTCAAACTGAAATCAAACCATCGTTCAGGAGTGCAACATTACCTAGAGACTCGTTGAGAATTCTGAAGGAGAACTTGCATGAAATTCTCGGAGCTATAACAAACTCTACGTTCGTGTGTGTGTTTTATGCCATAAAAACAAAGATGGCTATTACAGTTAACGTGACCTAGTGCAGTCACGCAATATTGAACAAGAATCTACACCTGATCGTCATACGGCCCATACAGCTTTTCAAGAAAAGAGGTTGACAAAGGCCAGATCTCTTCTCTCAGCAGCTGATACGTACTGCAACATTGAAGTATGTGCTCTGTGATCTGTTCTGCTTCTCCACAAGGACAAGCGAGCGATGTCGTAAGGTGGAACCGCCTGTACATGTATTGGTTTAGTCTGTTGTGTCCAGTTCTGAGACGAAAAATGGTCACTTGCTCTGGCCTCGAGAGATAATGGTAGGCATCTTCTGATTGAGGTGTTCTATAGGGTGACTTGATGATAGTCTTCATCTCTGTATGGGTAACTTACAAACTTGTTGAATTTAGCGATCCATAGACTAACGATTCTTGACTGCTACGGTTGTCAACATGACAGACCATCTCAGCGTGAACACCAGTGTATGGGTCTCGATTATTTCTTAAGACCGATCAACAATGTAGAATTACATTACTTAAATGCATTAAAATGTGTACGTAAAATCGATTTCTTTCGGGCATTGTCTACAGATCCGAATTTATACTGGCATGTATACAAGTTATACAAAGCCTGTAAGACTGAATGGCTAATCGGATAATATATATAATTATAACCTAGTATTATAGACATAGTTATAACATATAATTTTTGAATTCGTTTGGGTTTTTTCAATCAAATCTCGCTCGTATTACAGCTATTGAAATGATATAAGACTCAACCTAAAAAGCGTTTCTCTATTTGCTAACAGCCTACCTATCCCAACCCATCCCCACACCAAGTCCCGCAGGGTAAGCCACTCGCCACGCCTTACCTGCACACCTCTCACCCTCTCAGAATTATAATTTTAACGTAGTTCCCTTAGAGTTACACATGTCTGACGTAGTCGGCTAACGAACACCCAATCTAAACCCATAACGACTCTCCCCACCCACAGACCACGCTTATGAAGAACTATCAGCAAAATGTCTCTGATGAGCCGTTCATTCAGGCCTTTAATTTGGTATGGGCCATTAGCCCGCTGCGTCAGACATCTGTGGTGAATTACGTCAAAATTATAATTCTGGAAAGAAAAATGAATGCAAAAATAGCCTTTGAAATCTATTTTAACATGAATATTGTAAAAGCAAGCTTAAACAATATCACTAAAATAACATTTGCAGCCGTCTAACTTGTAAAAACAAACAAATCAAAATTTAGATGAACAGCATTTTTTATTGTAACATTCCACGTTGAAGCGCTATAACCCTATACTCTAAATAATTAATGGGCTAAGCTTTGGATGATTCGATCATTTTTTGGGTTAAATTGAGTAATGACTCTATCATTGAAATCCTTGTCAGTCCATGAATCCTATGATACAGTAAATATATGCAGAACTCTCGGCAAGGAGTCGATAATAATGGCTGCACAGTCACGCCATTATATATACATACGGGTTACATAATGTCACTGTTTTGAACGTTGGTTCAGGCCATGGGGTACGTCCGAACGAGTCAAAATATTCAGATTTTTTGTGTTTGGGGAAATATAACCTGATCCAATGAGTACCTGGAAGGTTCTCAGGATCTGTATTAACGATGAGACATGAGGGTCTTCTGATATGTTTATAGGTATCTAGTCTTTAGCGAAAACAGCTAGGAACATCCGGCCTAATCTCCAGTCTCCTGAGCAAATATTTTCGAGATCTCTAGTAGTTAACATAATAATAATAATAATAATAATAATAATAATAATAATAATAATAATAATAATAATGAAATGCTCAGTCACGAATACAATTGGATTTTCTTTTCTTTCCAAATACCTATACAGATGTATACGTCTGGTATACGCTTGATGTGTGCACTCACACATACGTGCATGCACTCGGTGTGTGTGTGTGTGTGCGCGCGCGCATGCGCGCGTGCGTGCGTGCGTGTGTGTATGAGTGTGTGGGTGTGTATGTGCGCGTGTGTGTGTGCACGTGTGTACATGCGTGCGTGCTTGTGTGTGTGTGTGCGTGTGTCTCTGCATGTGCACCTGCGTGCGTGCATGCGTGCGTGCCTGTGTGTGTTGATGGGGTGGGGAGGAGTGTGTTAGTTGTTTGTGGCAACATTACGATCACTGTCAATACTTATAATGTTATCAAATTCCACATAGCATATTACATTCATAGTATCAGACAATGCTGTTTTAAATTTTAGTTGGAGACGTAGACTTCCTTGCTTCGTAAGGTAGACATGATCACCTGTAGCGAGGTCTGGAGTGTACTCAAAGACAAAAACTTGTAACCTGCCTTATATGCATCGATGTTAATCCCTTTGCATATGTCATCGAATAACGTACCAGTTCCATTAAACAACGTCAAGAATTAGTCTGTAAAATTATAACCAGAAGTTGTGAAATTTGGTGTAGGAGTGTCTCCAGACACTTGGTCATTATCCATATAGCACGAAATATGGTTAGCATCGCAGTATTAAAAATTCTACGGGTTTGTATCGAAATCTCCGTTATAAGCTCTATTACTAGCTATACAGAATATATCTCTACTTGGTAGGTCTCCGAGAAAAATATTGTCCCTATTCATGCTACTAGTCACTGCAAGAATGGTGAATGATTTGATGATAACTCTTTTAATAGGGGATTGAGTGGGGGGCCTTTAGCAATGTCGACGTGTGAGCGTTAATTACCTCTGGAATAGGCTTAACCGTACGTAAATTTAATGTAGCTTCGTGCAGACGTATTTCGCCACGAATTGGGTTAAACTATGGCTTACTTGACGTAAAACGTAGCTTTAAGGAAACCCCATTGATTAAATATTTTTCCTGAAGAAAAATGTCGGAATGAATTCTGCTGACTATTTCCACAGGGTTGTACCATCTTATTATCCATAGGTCCTGATGTATCCTTAAACCATAATGCAGCCATTAATTATCTCGATTTATGCTCTGTCGAATAATTAAATAGTCTTTCAAAATAACTGTGAAAGCTATATGTGTCGTTAGCATCAGAGACAAGTTTTTCCATTTAAAAAGACATCTACTTGAGAAAACATAGATCAAACCTATAGGTTAACTGAGGCCATATCGCTGTTCACTGTTAAAGGAGTTTCCGCACACTCAACCAACTGTACAATGCTAGCCTTAACGTAAATGTAACTTTGAGCTAAATCTATGTCTTCATCCCCGCTTCCAGAGACGAAAAATTCCAGACTTCCCCCAGAGTTACACAAGCTCGTGACTGGTTGATAGCTTTGCCAGCGAGCCTGGTCCATCGTAGTCATTAAAGGTTTCACTGTAAACAAATCTAATTCACTTTTAGTGCAGTGACAAGTTGCCATCTTATTAGTTAACTAAATATACCAACCTGTTTAGAGTGTCTGATGCTTCTCCCTCTACGGTTATGCTTTGAAAAACTTCTACGATGGTTAGCAGATCATTGACCTCTTTTAGTATTTCTGTTTCTAGGTTGTGAATTAGCTCCTGAAATATTGCAACGCGTTAGGGCTATGGCTTTTGTCATGATTACTCTACCAACATTCAAAGCGCTATTTTAACCAGATGTTTTCAATTTTTTACTGGCTAAAACATATTCAGCCACGCCTAAACCGGCTGACAGTGCACGCTTACCAAAGCGTTGTCCTACGCATTTAGCTAATGGCATGGCTGCCTTGAAAAGCGAACCTATAATATTTCCTAACCTGTAACCCTTTTGACTCCTAGCGCCTACGAATACGGGTAAGCGCCCGCCAGCTTGATTAGTGTAATAAGCTCTCACCATGGCTGAATCAGATTTACACATATACTTCATTTTTGCTTTGTTTTTAGTCAAAACGTAAAAATGTTTAGATATAGCTAGCGATTACGCGTCAATTCTAAAATGTAAACAAAGTACGCTCGGTGATGCGCTGTCTTCAAATGGTATGTTCTCTCCAGTCCTAGCGCATTGATAGAACTCAACCAGTGGAGGGTCAGGCCGCTAATGATATGTTTGGGACAGCCTAAGAATTTACCTATGGCATTGTCAAATTCAATCGCGAACATGTGCTTAAAGGTTAATGTTACGAGGTTGATTCAATCTGTGAAATAGTTGAATCTAATGGCATTTTTATAACGCCTGTTGCTATTAATGTGATTATTTATTAATTCTATTAGACTCTTAACAGTACAAAAGCTTCTAGGTATTTCTACACGTTGGATGTTTAGGTATTTCTAGATTTCTATGCTGAGTCAGTGAATTTATGGCTGATTTTAAAGTATCAGGCTGCTTAAATTGATTAAAAAACTCCTTGTGGCAGGATCATCGAAGACTTTCCTAATGTTGCTAATGTTAACCAGCTTCTCGGATATAATATAGATGACAAACCGACTTCCCATTCTCCAGAGAATCTTTAAGGCGTTTGAAGATGCATTTTGAATTCTGAAATCTTATTATCCGGATAGTAATCCATGCTATTGTTACTCTATAGAATAGTATAAAACTGCTCCATGTTTCTAGCTATTCTTTCTAAACTGGTGACAGCGCCAACCTCTCAACTTTGTGTGTTTTTATACTCAGCGATGGTAATATATACCCCCAAACACCCAGACGCTAATGCAATCCAAAACCCCTTTATCGCCATTTTGAATGCTCAGATTTATTAAACACGTCACAACTATAATATAAATAATTATAGCCTGAGCGAGATATCTTATCTCATCTCTGAGCACCGTTCCACCACAAAATGACCAACGATAATCATTATTACGAATTTCTGGACTGTTTAGTGACATTTCCACAACCATCCCTCTAGGTCGGGGTGTGGGTTGGGTGTGGGAAGAGGAGAGGGGGGGGGGTAGCTGGGTGGCGTAGGGGGTATACCTGTAGCTTGGTAATGATTCTAAATATGTTTAAGTTCTGAATAACCTATCCACGAATTAAACGAATTAGGATAACCCTGCCATTTGATGTAGGCTTTTTGCTTATTATATTTCGTACGCCTGTTAATAATTTTTTCTACTCGATACAGTTGCTGGTAAGCGTCATTTAAACGAATTGTCTGTAACTCTTCGGAATCAAATTTATTTGAATATCTCCTCGCTCCATGCTGGTCTATAACCCTTGGTAAACAGATCTTTTAACTCTCACACTCTTACATAATCGCCTATGCTCAAACTTTCGACTTTACCGCTGCTCTTGGATTCTCTTTCGAGTACATATTTCGCCAAGCTAACACCTCTGTACTGCGGTCAACAGCTACAGGTTTCATTTGTATACCACAGTGTACAGTTCTATTGTATGAGCTTACCAGATTAGGGAGCGTATCAATATATATATCAGTGTTTTTGTAAGTCATATATTGTCATAACATAGTCTTTATGGTGTGTTGAACACGTTCAACGATCGCAACCTTCGTGCGAGAGTTCCGAGATGTGTAGAAACGTATGCCCTTAGATGTTAATACGTGTCTAATGGTAGTGTTTGCAAATTCACCCCCTTTATCGCTCTGAATCGATTCGGGTCTTCTAGAGATAGTCTTCAGAAAAAAATCCAATCATTGAGATAAGGTTATTGCAGTTTTATTCATTAAAGGGATTATCCACAAAAATTTTGATAGACAATCTATTATGAATAGTAGATAATTTATAGCGTTATTATGTCTGGCTAAACTAGTAACATCACTCAGATCCATTTGCCACAGCTGATCAACACTAGCTACTTTGAATCGAACTCTATTAAACTTCATTCTCTTAGTATAAGTAGGTTGCTCAGCTAACCAGGCCCGTATTAATGGCTTGGATCATGCTCCATTAAACGCCTGATGTAGTTTTTCCAAACCGCTGAAAGACGCAGTGTTTGCTATCGTAATATATACATTTCAATCTGTCAGCTGCGCTAATAGGCTTTTTATTTCTTACGGTTCTTTCAAACTTTATTTTCACCATAGTTTAACCAAGTTTTGGAAAGCTTAGCATCTCGCGATCTCAGATTTCTAGCGACAGCACATGGTACAGCTGTACTCCCTCTATTAATGAGTGTATCTCTTAAACTTTTAAACCCGGGTTCACGTTTTCTTTTTTTCGTTTTAGCACCGATACGTTGAAGCCTCGGGCTTTCAACGCTTTCGTCTGCATTATTAATCTTAGCCCAAGTATTATGAGTGCCCATGACTTGTCTAGGTATATTAGCTTCCGCTTAGAGTCTATTGAAGTCTGCCAGTAATTTAACTTCTAAAAAATCCTTAGAACTTGTATAAGGATTCTCCGTCACAGTTGAGGCTACTAGATTGCTATTCAGATAGGCTGCGCCATCTATGGTGACCCGATTAGAGTTGTCTAAGGATAAGCCGGGTATCCTATGATTTAAGATTTCAATTAATCTCTTGCCTTTACTTCTTAAGCTATGGCTCAACAAATGAATTAGAGCTTTAATTCTAGCATTATCCAAATTTAAATCGTGAGGCGCTGAGGTCTGGAGATTCCATAAATGTTGCGAATCATCTGACGACTTAAAAGCTGAACCAAATTGCTTAGACTGATCTATATGCAGTTTAAACATTTGAAGCATCTGAGAATACAAATTTGACTTTTCTCTAGTCGTCAAGTCACTACGATTTAGAATTCGTTCCATCTAAATTCATAGCAGATCTAATATTAGGATTGCTATTTAGAATATTATTCTTAGATGTCGTGTTTATACCGTCTATCATATTATGATGTACCAGCGCCATTTTCTGAACGCATTCCATCGCTATTATCTGAATACATTTAGAAATAAGTCGTAAAACTGCTGGTAGTAGATGTAAGAAACCTCCGCGTTGAATAACCCGTCATCTTTGATATAACAACGGGTTGCATTTACTGAGTAATCTAATGTAATCTCGATATCGGTGCAAACATTTATATTGTATTCAATTTAATCTATTTTTTCCATGAATTAAGTTTAAGCAGCATTCAGACACAGCATCCGCTAAACCCATGTTACAGAGTTCTACTATTATCTTGTGTTGCTTAGGCTTGGCTTTAGCTAAACTTTGCAAGACTGACAATTGATCTGAGATATTAACCATTCTACGCCCTATTTTAAGCTTAGACCCTGTCTAACTGACGCCCTAGCCTATCTACGATTATTATTATTATTATTATTATTATTAGTGTTACCCTTCCTGTTAGCATTTTGACTTTATTAATCTTTCTTATTCGTCATAGGGACGTATACTACCCAAACTTGCTCCGGTAAAATATTGGTATGTAATCTCAGGTGTTCAGGTGTCTGACAGAGGTCTCTGAGTAAATAGCCATGATCTTGTGTAGTGGCATCAATATATGAATCCTGTAATGTTGAGCTACGACTAGGATACATTTGATGCGCCAATGTAGTTATACTGGATGCGTCTCTAGGATTTTAAAATAGGATTATGTACGGACAATTCAGCGAAATATTTCTATGGTGCTTATTTTTCGAGAAAATATTCTGAATCAAATGAATTATCATTGAATTCTTGTGATGACCTCGTCTCATAAACAATGCAGTAACCCTGCTATCTACATCCTTCATTAGATCGTCAAGGATAATTAGATTAGCGATGCTGGAATCTATTTCTAAATCTTGAATTCCTGAATACAGTTCTACATCGGCTCCGAATCTTTCGTAAGCTGGTTGCTACAAACCATAGCATAATATGATTCGCTCAGGTGTTTTATCGAATAGCTGAGCTCTGAATCTAATTATCGTGCTTAAACGGGTGGATTTTCCAGCTTAAGATGGCCAGCTAAGTAAGATATTAGAGGGATGTTTAAATTGGGTATACAATTGTTTTTTGTTTTTACTAATCTAGCATTTCAAAACTCTTATAATATTATCGAAATCATGGAAGCATATGTTCGAATGTGTATGGCTGAGATCGTCGAGCTTTGTGACGGTAATAAGGATAACATTGCGATGTATAGAGTACTCCAGTTTACTCTAGCTTCCTGAGCGAATTTCTGTAGAATATTAGTTATATTAAGAATGTGTGAAATTCTATTAGAAGCTTATAAAATCGACTTATTCCCTCAGGCTTGTGGTTTGAAGCTTAGCTATTCAATTTTAGAAAATTGACCGAAACTCGTTAGCGTACTAATCCTGCAGCTGTGTGTCTCAATATTAAGGAGCTTACTGGTTATTCAAAAAAACTCATACAGATGTGAAATCGTTAATGTTCTTCTTCTTCTTTTCGTTCGCTGATCATACCGCCAGTCCTGTAAGTGACTATCGACCTGCTTATAAGCGTTAAGTGCGTGGGTCCATGGTTTATTAGAGTGCGCCGTGCGGCCTGGAACCTCCGTCTTCAGCACTCGAGGTTTATGTCAGGGTTACCTCACCCTTACCTCCTTTAGTCGCCTCTTACGACACGCAGAGGATACGGAAGGTGTATTCTAAGCCCCACCTACAGGGCATATCGTTAATGTTCAATAACTGAGCCGTGTACACAGGGTCTGAGTCAACGTAACTGCATTAACAGCTTAAAAATATAAAAAACTCGTTAAACAATGGACACGCGTGTTTTAAAAACGGATCTATCAGAATAGTATATCGGTCCCTGACACTTAACACGTGTTCGATGAAGCACTCAAATTTTGAAGTTTACCTAATCAAAAGGCAGGGCTTACCGCCTGGCTATCGATTTTTTCTTTGACAGGCGTTTTTCGCCCTATATAAGAGCCATGTATCGAAGTGAAAATCATTCGAACGCTCACGTTTCAAAGGTCTACACATACTTTTTAAATGCTTAGACTCGTTGTTATTTTGAACTGCATTTGGAGAAATGGAGTGTAATAGCAATATTTCGTAAATTGAAGCTATCGTGTCACTGCCGAGAGTTAGCTGCTTCGCTACATACGGAGTTGTACCGGAGACCCCTATAGAGCTAAAAGACTCTCCAGCAAATGTAGAGGTAATTATTATTATTATTATTATTATTATTATTATTATTATTATTATTTTGTTAGTTTTTTACTTATTTCAGCAAGCCTTGACACGCGTTGAGCGGCTGAGATAACAATTTGTTCATATTGCATAAGCTACATAATTATAAATCGTATATTCCCCATATGTCATTTTGAAAATAACACATGTGTAAATGAATGAATGAATGAATGAATGAATGAATGAAGCGTTTCAAAAAAAAATAATAATAATAATAATACAGATTCTGAAAGATAATGCTGTCATTCATTCAGTTTGTTTAAAGCACCATATTCGCAGCAAAAAATGTCTGAGTAAACGATTGTTTAAATCAGATGCGTTAGAGGTTTAGGTATCGCCCGAGCTAATATAGATAATTCTATTTCAAATTCACATATTCACAAATTATATATATATATATATATATATATATATATATATATATATATATATATATATATATATATATATATATATATATATATATATATATATATATATATATATATATATATATATATTTATTTATACAAGTTGGATGTCCGTGAAAAAACTTGTCTAGAAATATAAAATTTAATCTGTTTTTATCCTTTTGCTTTGCAGGTTCGCAGACTTACTGGCAATCTACGATGTCAGCAATGGTGGTTGGAGCGACATCGGCTCCGTCATCACTGACAACGACGATGACGACGATGACGACGGCTCCATCGATGAGGGCTTCAGGGGCATCGAACCTTGGAGCCACTTTAACCTGGAGGAGTGATGCGTCTAAGTTTGCGCGGGGTCCGGAGACTTCGAAATTAAATGATGACGTAGAGCGGGATTCAGGTGAGGTATTACGTGAAACTGATTTAAACACTCTAACCGCTTTGGAAATCTTGGGAGATATCTTTCATTTTCATGTTATTTGAAGAACAAAATATCTCCCAAGATTTTCACACACGGTTCTAATTCTGTAGACGATACATTGCAACAAAATATAAATATTTTAATGCACGGTCTAAGCGATACTGAACTCTTAGCCACTATTCCCCATTATTAACCAGTAATCCCGCCCATTACATCCCCAGAAACTCAACCCCTAAATTCCCTGCCAACATCTAAATGCTCAGATGCTACTGTAAGATTTTGAAGACCGTTTGAGTCTCCGATCTCCAACAGCGCTAATGCTACATTCCGCCATCCCACCTTAGCTAACTCAAACACACCCACCCACCGCTACCAACCCACCCACAGCAGCTACCAATCCCCAACCCAACTCTAGTAACTAATAATAATAATAATAATAATAATAATAATAATAATGATAATAATAATAATAATAATAATAATAATAATAATAATAATAATAATAATAATCGTTATTTATTGAGGGTAAATCTTCAAGTACCCGGCCTGATCTAACAGAGGCCCTCATTAACATATATACATAACTCTGTTAGCACACCCTATAGAGCCGTTAAGAAAACTAGTAAAAATAATTACAACAATTGCAAGCCCGCAGGGTTAATTTATTTGAAACAATGATATGGAGCTTATTAATATTGCGGAGGGGGTTAATATGATCGGGGGAGGGGTTAACGTTGTAGAGGGTGGGCATGCTGGGGGTGAGGGGGTGACAGACATTCTAATGATGTTGTAACCACTATGCCTGGACTCGGCCCACTTGACATCGCTGATTTGTACAATATAACTCTCACGCACACCTTTCAGTCCTGACGTTTTAATATTACAGAAATTCTTACTCTGTCAACTTTAATCGGGACGCCATTATAACCGAGAATTTGGTTGACGTTTCAAAAGAATATTAGAGAGCTTTTATGCTAGCGTGAATGCATCGCCTCAAGATTAAAGCAAGGTCCACAATAAATCACACTCTAAACACCCCGATCCACATGGACTTTGGCCAATTCCGAGATTTTACAGCTACAGAAATACCGAACGCAATTTCTGAAGTGAGCAAATCTCAAAGAGACGTATGTCTCGATGGGGACTTTTCTATGGGAGATATTTCATGTAGGAATGCCTAGCGGATCGGGGTCGAAGTCACGTTGAGAAAAAGCTGGATCACTGTAAGGAATCTAGATAATATGTGTATGGCCCGATGTATAGTGATCGGGCTATGTTATCTAGATTCGTCTGCATCGAAGGCCGACAGCATGTGGATTAGAAATCACCCTACGCCCCTAGCTAGCTGAGTCTTAGGAGATAATCATCATCAATCGATGAAAGCTCGAGAACTGCACGCTCAGGCATGTGTGTCTGCTAATATAGCTTGTGGGCCCGACGCTTGGAATGTATTCCAAGACATTTTGGCTCCACTTGACATTTCTCTAAGAGTGCACAGCAACGCTAATAATAAGCATTACGTGTACGGGGTGAGGATAATTGCATTAAAATTCTACCCCTATATCTGTATAATGATCATTACGCATACGTAACCAGCGTTAAGTCCTTGAAATGTTGTGGTTATCACTGCGACGAATGCGATATTGTTTACTCACACCGCGATCAACACTCTTGCATAAAACTTGGTTGTTTCTGTCAAGAGGCTCCACCCTGCCAGCAGATCACTAATAGCTATTACGAAGCTTGTAGCAGATGGTTTAAGAGCGAGGGTTGCGACAACAATGGCAGCAACAGCGCCCAGTTAAATTAGTTTCAAAATGTTCAACAGAATATTTATTAAATAGTAAAAGCAAACAATTTGTACAACAACGCATAGACCGTCTTCAAATATGCGTTCGTGACGTACTTATCGACGTCATTCATGACGTCATTCATTATGATGTCATTGTACACATCACGCAGATCATTATGACGTCATGTGATCCGTGGGTACTCTGGAAAGTCAATTAACTTTCCAGTTTTAGCTCTGCCCTGCCCATCCAATCATTGACAGTATGTAAATTAAACATAAACATCTATGGCCAAGTTCAACTGATCATAGGTAGATTGATGGTTTACTGAACATGCACATTTATTATATCCAGGCGAACGCTGCAAAGTTAACCACAGTTCATTGGTACCCGATTTCCCATTGAAGTACTATTTTAGAAAATGTTGAGCTGCCTACTATTCTAGATTAACGCTTTCTATCATATGCTTGATGGGCTATGAAAGTGGGTTGTTTTTCTCCACTAAGATGTCAAAAAGGTTACATATGAGATAAAGTGGGAAGGAAATGAGCCTTGGGAACATTGACATACAATAAGAAAGTATAATTTCATCACCTAAGTTAAAATATTTAGCGATATATTTACACTTTTATGTGCATTATTTGTGGCAAGCGAGGGGTGTCCACGATTTTGCTTTTACAACAATTTCTTACTAGCCATTTGCGACCGAGCTCGGCTGGTACTGCCGACTATAATTAACTAGCTAGTTAGCTATTTCAAGTTCTACTGGGATTTAGCTAACTCGGCTAGCTATGGTTAGCCACTCGAAGGTGATTGTAATGAAATTCGGAGTTAACCAGTTCTCCCTGGATACATCAGCGGGCGGAGCCTGGATCCGTATTCGTGGTATGCGTGCGTGTATACTCTCTTCAAGCACGATGGCTGGAAAACGGTTCCCATGAATGGCATACCATTTTAACACCAACTGTGCACCTATTCACACTCTTCCGATACACAATTTATCGGGCATCTCGAATCTGAAAACTGCTTCAGGATCGGCTCGATTTAAACTAGGTTATACAAAATTGAAAATTCTTCAGACACCGTGCAACGGATTGTTATTTATAGGAAAAGTTCTTGGCGTGGAGACATTGGTCACGTGGTTGATTTCCTGCAGCATCCCAGACGTGTTTATTGGCCCCTTCTTATTTGAGCGCGCCTTTCTGAAAGCAAGGGCAGCTGAGAATAAAAGGAGTTACTTAGGCAACACCCGCATGCACATTTTAATACAGTGTTGATATTGAGGGGCAGGTGGGGCTGTTAGCATTTGTATCTGAAGAACTGCAGTTCCATCTGGAGGCAACGGTTTCCACCTTCGCCTGTCTTTCGGGTGGCCATTATCGTGTCACCAAATTAATATAGCTAGAAGAGTGTTAACAATATATAAAGTAAATTTAAGTGGAACATTTTCCCAATTATTTGAAGTCAGACAGGCTGATGGTGCCTGAAGAAATTCAGTGACATCGTTTGTTCGTATCAGTTTGGCGTAACCGGCCATTGAACAGTGTTTCAATAGAAGAAGAAAGTCGGACAAGTTAGTTCTCAGTGTACAATTTATTGATATTTATATTCAGCATTTTTTGGGACCTGCCAGGAATCAGTGTTTCTTCGTTAATATAGATCTCTCCATGCTACGTGTACCTGAAAATGGTAACTTACAGAGTGCATCTCTGGAATGAATTTTCTGCCAACCAAAGAGTTGGGAACTTGCTATCGAAGTTATTAGCTATAAATTGCTTCTAGTTAGGTATTCCAGGGGATAACGTTCATCATTGATTTCCTTGTTATTTGGGCGTTAGGAGATAGGAAACCAGTCACTCAAGTATGGTATGTTAGAAATCCGGTTACTCATGTATTCACTATGTGCAGTGTACAGAATTCTGTGAAATTGGCAGCAACGACATTAAAATTACCCCTCTTATACCATCAAATGATGGTAACTGTTTCTGTTCCGATTTTCCCCAGAAGAATTTCTCGCATCAATGCCACTTTCAAAAACAGTCCTTTTTCAGAGCAATAACGCTGGGAATAGTACGGGATATTTGACGTTATTTATTTATTATTTCACCTTTGTAATAAATTAACCATTCAATGAAATCCAACATACAACATACGGGTATTCCAAATTATAAATTATGCTCCAATTAATAAACTTACATCCCGCGTATTACTGGATTATCATCCATGCAATGCAGATATATTAGTAGGAGTTACATAACTTGCTTATTTACGTCATGTTAACTAGCTATTCATGAACCTAAGTGCCAAGTTTAATATACATATATGATTTTACTTCTCGACGTGATGGATACCCCATTCGATAGATCAAATCCAGAAGAAAGATGTTTCTACTTCCCTACCCTCCATTAAACTTCCTTTGGTTCACCAAACGCCAGGTTGTTCGAAGCAGGGCTTTGGACGTCACAGTGGAAATAACCCTTTATGAGCAAATGCACGTTCGAATGCATGGGAAACAAGAAATTCCGCCATCTCACTTCACAGCCATCAAATGGTGGTCCATGACCAAGTCCCGCCCATCCTTATGAGAGCCAGACACATTCCAGTGGCACTCGGCGGTGGAGAACACACGGGCGGACATTCCATCGAGCAGCAGGTTCAGCAGTTGAGGGCCAATCCCATGTGATTGAAGCAATTCAAGCAGCAGTGGAGGACGCACAGGGGCGACGTAGCCCTGGTGCACGACATGATCCTAGTTGATATGATTTGAGTAGCATTTTTATGTTTTTTATGTTTTTAGGTGTAGTATTTGTCATAGTGGTGGCATCGGCATTTCCATGCAGCTTGCCAGGTCTATGAGCAACGTTGAAGTTAAAGGCCTGCAGAGATTCCTGCCACCGCGCTACCTGGCCCTCTGTGTTTTTAAGGTTTCTGAGCCAGCGCAGCGAGGCGTGGTTTGTACATAGTGTAAATGGCGTCCATACATAAAGTGTTTGTAGTTCTTGACGAAATACACCGCAGCTAACAATCCCCTATTGGTAGTCGAGTACCGTTTCTCTGTCTTGTTCAGAGTATGCGAACCATAACCCAGTACCTGCACCATTCCATCTTCTGTGACCTGAGACAGAACAGCGCATATTGCATAAGCAGACGCATCAGTGTCTAAGATGAAATCGAGGTTAGAGTTAGGATGAGAAAGATTTGGTGCAGTCGTCAACTGTTCCTTCAACGCTCTGAAGGAAACCTCACACTCACTCTCGATCTTTTTCAGTGACTTGAAATAACGGGAAGGCAATCCCACTGATGTAACAGATGTATTGACGATTGTACTGGCGGAGACCGAGGAAACTCCCAGTGTTAGTGACTGATGTAGGAGTCTGCCACTCTGCTACAGCACATGTTTTCGCGGGTTGGGTAGCCACTCCATCTGTGGATATTACGTATCCCAGGAACTCGACATTTTGTCAGAAGAAATGGCACTTCTTCGGGTTGAGCTTGAGATTTGCAGTCTGAAACTGCATGAACACCTTGTCCAAGTTAAACAAGGTTTTCTCACACGAAGAGCTAAACATGATAACGGTGTCTATGTAACAGAGGCAGATCTCCCATTGCAGGGTTGTCAATACCTGTTCAACGAGATGCTCAAACGACCCAGGAGCATTACACAATTTGTGCATTGGGAGATGACGCACCAGTTGACATACTGGTCGGTTGTTCCAGGTATCGATGGAGTGCCGTACAAGATGAGTTTCTACTAGGTCCATGTCTCCTGTGGAAAACTCTCCTGATATTTAAATAGTAGTCACCGTATGTCAGGCTTGTGAAATTGTGTTAATCCAACTGGCATGCAGATATAAGTCATGCAAATGTTCGGGTAAGTTGTCATTAGAATCTATAGCTGGTGTGGGTGTGGTGGGGTGTGTCTGCAATGATATCACATCCACAAAATGGCCACAGCGAACGTCTGGGACAAGCATTATTGGATCAGCTGTGCCATTAATTACACTGAATGGTATTTGGTTCTTGTTGGTGGTGTCCGCGATCGTTCCTGGACAGCACATTGGGAGGCCATCATGTATTCCGGGTTGGGTTCCAACATTGCAGTGTGTGTGTTGTCTCCTGACTGTGGTGCAGTGGCCCAGATAATTTCCTCCTATCCCGGCTCAACTGTAGCTGTAGAAGCTAATATAACCGCGCCATGTGTCGTACAGTGATGATTCCGGTCCAAGGGGTATGCAACGACCAAGTAATTCCAATTCTTGTTGTTTGCGCTGAATTATGGCTTCACTGGCGCTGAGAAAATCAGAACCTAATAGGGCATCATTTTGGATAGGGGCGACTACAACTCACTGAATGAATTGCATCTCCTCTATCTGTATCACGATGTTTATGGAATGTCAGCTCCGGTGGATGTTTGCAAAAATATGTTAATAGGCCTAAGGGGTGGCTTTTGATGAGGTGGAATGCTCTCATACAAACGCCTGTTGAAAACGGTGATGGAAGCTCCATTGTCTACTGTAGCATTGGTAGAAACATCACCGAATAAGCAAGCACACTTATATATAATCTTGCGGTGTGCATGCAGAAGAGTTTCCAAGGTCGCTGCCTGTGGAACATCTTTGAATGTGGTGGGGTCTTGTATGTAGACCACTTGCTTCTCTATTGCTTCCGTGAGTGCGGTGGGTGGCTGAGTGTGGAAGGGACCAACTTGTCATCGCTGCTGCTTGTTTTGCTTAGGTGACGACGGAGCTGGGGTAGTAATGGTGATGGTTCTGTTGCTGGAGGGGGTAATCTGTGAGTTTGTACAAACAGCGGATTGGATTGGACTGGCGGTGTGGTTACAGTGTGCTATCTGTGCCATCCACCGGGGACAATACATCATCATGTGTTTTGTAGATACACAGAAGAAACAATGTCGTCGCCACTGTCCACCTCTTTGTTGGTAACGGTGACGTTTTCGGATCCATGATGCGGAATTTCATGAATTTTCTGTATCACTACTACTGCTTCCAGATGAGGTGGGTGATGATGGAGGGAGTTGTGTGTTGCATGCAACTGGAGGACACTGTGTGTTAAGTGGCTTTGTGGTGGGTCTTGGTGCTTGGATACACGTTGTTTCAGCGGAGGTGCTACAGCCAACCACTGCCGTTTTACGAAGGAACGAGAGGTTAGTAGGTGCGGTTAGTATGGTGTCACAGTTCACCATAGAGGGAGGTGATGCTGGTGCTGCGGAGGCAGTGTGCATCGTAGGCACTGACTTGGGTGAAGCCGCAGATTGTGTACTATTTTGTTTTGTAGAGCTAGTGTGTGTGGTTGTGTTTGATGACTCCATCTGACGTTGTTGTCCATGGACCGTAGTTGAGCCGCGTTGCAGGAATAGGCACTGAAGTGACTCTAATTAGTGCCCGTTCTAGTTTGATGGATGCTCAGGCTGCAAGGTGTGATGGTCAGCGACGTTCGAACACCATTCCCTCCAATGGACTAGGTGACCACATCCAAAACATGCTCTAGGTGGTTGCGTATGCGATGCGACCATTGCTCGATGCTTGTCTTGTAGTCTGTTGGGTCGCTACCATGGTGATCAGTGTTGTCAGCAGATTGGTGAGAACGGTGATTTGTTTTGTGATCCCCTCTAATTTCTCCTGTGTATTCTGACGATTGTTGTTGTTGTGCTGGTTCCCACATCCTGGGGCATTATTGTGATTAGGGGCTAGTGCATTTTGCGGTGTTGTATTGGACTCAGCTGTTGTAGCAGAGCCCAGTGCGGTGTCGGTGGCAATCAGAAGTTGTGCATCATTTACCTCATTAATGGGATGGGTTTGCCAGCTGTTATTTTTCTCTCTTTCTAGAAAGTTTTCTATTCTTACTTCAGTCGCTGTGAGAGATTGTAAATTTCCGTGCTCAACGAGGAAGAGTTTCTCCTTTAGAGCCGGTTCTCCACTCAGCGCATCAATGAAAGTACCAAGGTGCAAATGTGTCACCACTTCATGATTAGTGCTTGGATAAGCTCTTGTGACCAATCGTCGGATACGACTTGCCAGTTCTGGGAGGGTCTCTTCAGCCCATCTCCACACATTCTTTAGCTGGAGTCAGCTGGTCCCTCCCAGGGCCATGTCCCCGAATCTCTCGGACAAGGCATTATCTAGCACAGTGTAGGTTGGCGTCGTATCTGACCCAAAATCTGCCAGGACCTGTAGTGCTTTGCCTGGCAATTTGGCGCCCAGATACTCTCCCATCTGTTGATCCATCAATCCGTTGGTGCGACTTATTATTTCAAACTGGCACTTATAGTTAGCCCAGTCACCCTCCCTGCTGAACTCAGGTGGTAGGATTAGTTGGCTAGTGCCATGATATGGAGTAAAGGGCGGAAATCCAGGTGGCGGTGTGGGAGATATTGGTGTGAATGCTGATGTTGGTGATTGATGGTGACGTGTTGGTTTTGTGCAGTGCTGCTCTATCCACATATCTGGGTAATGGTGCATTGGTACATGGGATTTCCGTCTGTGTTGATATTCCGTGTGGTGCATAGGCATGGTGGATTCCCCATGCTTCCTGACTGGTATTAGTCAGTGAACAGGAGGTGGTGTATCATACATCCATCATGGCCGATCTGCATGTTATTGCGTGGGTCTTCCCGCATATGGCGGTGGTCCATGAGAGAAACGTGGACGGTGTGTGGTATGGGTGTGTGGTCGTGACTTCTGACAGGTTGTTGATATTGTGGCTCCGCATTCCAATGCTCATACCGTGGTAACGATGGGTAGCGTTAGGTGATGACGTTCTTATTGGTGAGGCCGCTGACCGAGGTGCATGCAGGTCTGGCCACTGGTCACCTTCTTATTTATAGGGTGAACGCATTGGGCGTGATGTTTGGTATTGCCCCGATGGGGGACTTTCATGCTAATGTCCATGACCCAGCAAGGGTGTTGTGCGCCTGTCACGGATGTCAGACAAAGTAATATAGGACATATCCGCCTGTGAGCCATCATGGAAAGCCTCCTCGTTGATCGGCGAATAATCCTGTCTGTTTGGTGCTAAGTTTCCTGTACCAAGGAGTTGCTGGTGACAGCATGCGCCGCCCTTCAAGCTAAATACTCTACCTCTAAATCGGGTCCATATACGTTAAAGTGGAATGGAGACTGGAACATATGGGAACGGTAGTTGGGTGAGGGTTCTTGTTGTCGTCGAGCCCCACATCGGGCACCACTTGTACTCGTCGACACCGAGAGGGAATGGTGCGTCTGATCATGGGTGCTGTCTAGCAAGTCTCGGGGTTATGGATCGGGATTCACGTCTCTCCAGATTATACAAAGCCAGGCCTCTGGGGTTTGTGGAATGTTCACCTTCCAGTGGGGTCATGCGACCATCGTCGCGGAAGTTGAACCACACCATATCATCCCTGCTGTTCATGTCACCGGTGTGTCGGTCCACAGCAGCTTCTCAACCACACCCAGAGGCTGCGCCAGTTCGTCTGGTTTGTTCTTATATCCCTTCAACTCTGTACAGGAGATGGCATCGTACTTTACACGCTGGGCCATGTTTAAGCTATGGTCCTCGAGTACCGTCCCGACTGGAGGACATAGATGACTGGTCCGGTTTATGCATACGGATATCTATCGCTATGCCATACATGGCGATATCCATGTGCACAAACCTAATCAGTTAGCAGATGTAAACTGGGAAGATCTAATTATTTCTCTCATTCTGAAACGTGTGTATTAAACTGTGTTGTATGCTCAGCGTTTGGAGAATGTTGTCAAGTGTAGTGGCTGTTGCCATGGCCAAGATGAGGACAGTGACTAATGCAGCACATTCCAAATATCAACATCGGTGGTGACTCAGGCAGTGAATGTAATGCACTCCCCATCCTAACAATGGAAGAAGTCATGCTTGGCATGGCTACACGTTCTATGGTTAAAATCAACATGCTATATTTTAAAGGTTACTGATGGAAACCTGCCGCTTCCACAAGACACAGCCTATGATTCGAGTCTCCGATGTATGAGAATGAAGGATAGCACACGAGGCATGTCCATGCAGACAGACCAAGTCTCCTGAACATTACGTACAGCCTCAGGCCAACTATGTAATGGCCAGCCTACAAACACTCCTCGAGGATCTCAGGAATGGAATATCTCAAAGGGGCTAATATCTAGATGACCATCATCACCCACCTCGACACCCTCGAGTACCTCACCACTAGCAGAGTGTCCAGTACCGGGGGTGTAGGTCGTCATACAAGTATTGTGCAGAAAAAGATAAAGCACAGCATGTTGTTCTTCCATGCCATATGTGGACGACCAATGCTGAGTTCTGGAACGAGTTCGTAGGTGATGGTGATGAAGCTGGGACACGGCTAATTAATGGCATCCTGGCAGCCAACGGCAGTATGGCAAATAAACAGAATGATAAGGCCTATTTCCCGGCTGGAAGACGGTCCTAAGTGATGCCCAGAATAAGGTCATGTGTGAGCGCTTTGTCCAGTGGCAGAAAACGGCCATGGAACCTGCTCCCACCGTTAGTGCTTTGAACGAGTAGCATACAGCTGACATAGAGTCCTGGGTCTCGAGTATCGTCCAGACTTGAAGAGATTGCCTTGGTTTAAAATCCATATATAGCGAAGCAGCATGCCTCACTCACTCACTCACTCACTCACATGCCTAGAAAACAAAGAGCTTCGGGACCTTGTCACTTGAATGGCACTATTGCCCACGTCTTCTTCCTAGACTTAGATGAGAAGAGAGAACCACTGGAGATCTGATGCACTATACCACCCAAAGACCTCCTTTCTGCGGACTATATTGAATGATTGAGTGGGTTGATTGCTGGATGATTGCATAGGTGGATAGGTGGGTGATATTTGGTGGGTTGTCAGTGAGCGGATGGGCCATCCAGCCAGCCAGCCAGCCAGCCAACCAGCTAGTCAGCCAACAAGTTAACCAGCCAACCAGCCTGCGAGCCAGTCAGCCAGCCAACCAGTCAGAGGGAGAGAAAGGAAGGTATCGATTGAGATTGCATGAGCTATTGGTGAATGGGTGTTGATTGGTATGAAGGAGAGAGAAAGATGTTCTTCAAAACGTGGATTATGGGGACTAGATTGAATGAATTGAGTGGGTTCGTTGATGCAGGTGGGTAGGTGGATGGTTTGGGTGATGTGCCAGTGAACAAGTCAGCGAACCAGCCAGTCAGCTAGTCAGCCAGCCATCCAGCTAACCAACAAGTTCACTATCCAGCCAGCCAGCCAGCCAGCCAGCCAGCCAACCAGTCCGTCAGCCAGGTAGACATCCAGCCATCCAGTTAACCATCCAACTAGCTAGCCATGCAGCCAGCCAGGCAGCCAGCCAGGCAGCCGGCCAGACAGACAGACAGACAGACAGTCATACAGACAGACAGACAGACAGACAAGCAGAGAGTCAGGCAGTGAGTGACTGAATGTGTGAGCGAGTGAACAAGCGAGCGAGCAAATGATTTCGTTGCTGGGTGGTTTCACAGGTGGTTAGGTATATGGTTTTGGGTGAGTTCTCAGTGAGTGAGTGAACTAGCCCTCCAACGATCTAGCCATCACGGAAGCCAGCCAGACAGCCAGCCAGTGAGGCATTTAGAGAGTGCCCAAGTGATCGAGTGATCGAGCCAGCCAGCCAGTGAGGCATGCAGCAAGTCAGCGAGCGATTGATCGAGGTCACGAGCAGTGCAGTCGAGCGAGGTAGTGAGGTACTGGTGACTGAGAGTCCATTCTTATATAAAAACGTGGTTTCGCGCGACTGCATTGGATGAGTGAGGGGTTGGTTGCTGGATGGTGGCACAGGTGTCTAGGTAGGTGGTTTTGGGTGGGTAGTCAGTGAGCCAGCCACACCACCAGGCAGGCAGCCAGGCAAGAATGCAGCCAGCCAGCTAGCCTGTAACCGATGCGGCCAGCCTGTCAGACAGATAGGTATCGAGTGAGCGAGTGAGCGAGCAAGTGTGTGAGGTCGAGAGATGGGGGTGATTGGGTGTTCATTGGTGTGAAGGAGAGAGAAGGAGAGGTTGCTTCCAAATATGGTTTCGCGGGACTATAATGAATGAGTGAGAGTTTGGTTGCTGGATTGTTGCGCTGGTGTCTAGCTAGGTTGTTTTGGATGGGTTGTCAGTAAACGAGTAAGCGAGTCAGCCAAGACAAGCAGAGAGTCAGTCAGTGAGTGACTGAATGCGTGAGCGAGTGAACAAGCGAGCGAGCAAATGATTTCGTTGCTGGGTGGTTTCACAGGTGGTTAGAAAATGGTTCGTTCAAACGTGGTTTATGGGAATGCTTTGGGCGAATTGTCAGTGAGCGATTGAGCCACCCAGCCAGCAAGCCAAGCAACCAACCAGCTAGTCAGCCAACCCAGCCTGGCAGCAAAGCAGCCAGCCAACTAGCCAGTGAGGCATATAGCAAGTCAGCAAGCGAGCGATCAAGAGACCGTGGTAGCGAGTAGACCAACCGAGGTAGTGAGGTACTGGTGACTGCGAATCCATTGTTATGAATGAGGGTGGAGGGAGAGGTTGTTTCAAAAATGTTTTCTGGGTACTATATTGAATGTGTGAGTGGTTTGGTTGCTGGATGGATGTATATGGCGAGCGTTGTGTGCGTGTGGGTGTGTGGACGGGTGTGTGAGTGGTGGGTGTGGGTGGGTGGGTGGATTTGTGGGTGGGTTGTCTGTGGGTGGTTGGGTGAATAAGCGAACGAGTGAGCGAGCGAGCGAGTGAGTGAGCGAAGGCGGGAGGTAGGGAAGAAGATAGATAGAGGCTGAGCGAGGGAAGAAAAGTGGGAGGAAGGGAGGGAGAGAGAGAGGCATGAGGTTAGGGAGTAAGTGAATGAGTGAGTAAGTAAGTGAGCGACTGAGCGCGGGAAAGAGGGTGTGGGGGAGCATGCGAGTAAGTGACTGTACAACTGAGTGACGGAGTAACTGTGCTGACATACCATGTATTGGTATGAGGGGAGAGGTAGAAGTTGTGTGCGTGCGTGCGTGCGTGCGTGCGTGCGTGCGTGCGTGCGTGCATGCGTGCGTGCGTGCCTGTAGGAGTTTGTTTGGCCATGTAGTTATATGGGTGGTTTCCTATGAGTGACTGATGGTAGATGGATCGCCTAGAGAGCAGATGTATGGGTGGTTTTATAGGTGAATAGGTCAGTGGAAGGGAAGGCGGGTGATTGGGTGGGCGGGCGGGTGGTTGGATTGGTGTGTGGGTGTGTAAGTGGTATGGGTATGTCGGTTGGTGGGAGGGGGTGGTTGTGTGTTGGTGGCTGGGTGAGTGAGCGAGTGAATGCGGGAGGAAGAGATGGACGGACAGAGAGGCGGGTGAGGGATGGATGGATTTGGTTCGGGAGTGAGTGAATGAGTGATTGATTGAGCGCACGAGCGAGCATGCGAGAGAAGGGGTTTGCGGGGTTGGGGGTGGGGTGTTGAGGGGCAGTAAGTGACTGCATGACTGAGTAATGGATTAACTCTCTGACGCACTGGCATACCATTTATTGACATGAGCGGGAAAGAGAAAAGCTGTTCCAAAAGTAGATTGACTGAGAGATTGCGTGTTGGTAGGAGTTTGAAGATGGTTATGCTTGTGGTTTCATGAGAGTGAATGATAGTAAATGGCTCGTCGGGTAGATGAGTGTCTGTTAGTTGGTGGGTGGGTGGATGGGTGGGTTTGGTAGGTGGATGTGTGTGTGTGTGTGTGTGTGTGTGTGTGTGTGTGTGTGTGTGTGTGTGTGTGTGTGTGTGTGGGTGGGTGGGTGGGTGCGTGCATGCGTGCGCGTGTGCGTGCGTGTGTGCGTGTGTGTGTCTGTGTGTCTGTCTGTGTGTCTGTCTGTGTACGCGTGCGTGCGTGCATGTCTGGGTGAGTGAGTGGTTGGGTAAGTGGTTGGTTGACTGGGCGAGTGAGTGAGTGGGTGGGTGGTTGGGTGGGTGGAGGGAAGTAAGGGTAGCAGAGAGAGAGAGAGCGAGATGGTGAGGTGGAAGGAAATGTGGGAGAGAGGGAGGGAGGCATGAGGTTAGGGAGTAGGTGAATGAACTATTAAGCAAGCGAGCAAGCAAGCAAACACGCGAGCGCGGGAAAGAGGGTGTGGGGAACATGCGAGTAAGTGACAGTACGACTGAGTAATGGAGTAACTGTCTGACGTACTGACACACCATGCATTGATATGGTGGGTGGGTAGTGGGTGGGTGGGTGGGTGGACAGTCGGGCGAGCGAGCGAGCGAGTGAGTGAGTGAGTGAGTGAGTGAGTGAGTGAGTGAGTGAGTGAGTGAGTGAGTGACTGAGTGACTGAGTGAGTGAGTGAGTGAGTGAGTGAGTGAGTGAGTGAGTGAGTGTGTGAGTAAGTGAGTGAGTGAGTGATGGACGGACATAGAGGAAGGTGAGGAAAGGATGGATGTGGCTAGGGAGGGAGTGAATAAGTGATTGATTGAGCGAGCGAGCGAGAGAAAGTGGAGGGGAGGGGTGGTGGGGTGGGAGGGACGTGCAAGTGACTGTATGACTGAATGATGGAGTAACTGACTGTCTGATGCACTGACATACCATTTATTGACATGAAGGCGGGGGTGGGGGTGGGGTGGGTGTGGAGGGAGAAAATCTGTTCCAAAACAATATTGACTTAGTGAATGCGTGTGGCTAGGAGTTTGGTCTTGCATATGGTTATGCGGGTGGTTTCGTGTGAGTGAATGATAGTAGATGGCTCGCCGGGTAAATGGATTCATGAGTATCTATGGGTGTGGTACCTACCCTACGCACCTATGTGGGTGGGTAGCTAGGTGGGTGGATTTTGGGTGCGTGGATGGGATGGTGGGTTGCTGGGTGGGAGGGTGTGTGAGCATGTGTGTGGGCGGGTGAGCGAGCGAGGGAACGATGAGAGAGCGGAGCAACCGAGTAAGTGACTGTACGACTGAGTGATGGAGTAATGGTCTGACATTTATGCCCGACCATTTATTAGTATGAGAGAGAACGAGAGAAGCGGTTCCAGAATGTGATTTGTGGGGACTAGATTGCCTGAGTGATTAACTATGTGGGTAGGAGATTGGTTGGCATGTGATTATGTGGATGGTTTCATGTGAGCGAATGATAGTTGTTGGCTCGTCGAAAGCGTGGACGCATGTGTTTGTGTGCCTGCGTGCGTGCATGCATTGATGCGTGCGTGCGTGCGTGCGAACATATCTGTGTGCGTGCGGTCGCGTGCGTGCGTGCGTAGGGTGCTGTGTGCGTGCGTGCTTATATGCGTGCGTACGTACATGCCTGTGTGCGTGCATGATTGTGTAGGTGTGTGTGTGTGGGTAGGTGGGTGGGTGGGGGGGGGGGTAAGTGTGGCCGGGTAAGTGGTTGGTTGGGTGGTTTGTTGTGTGGGTGACTGAGTTAATCCGTCAGTCAGTCAATCAGTCAGTGAGTCCGCCAGTGTGTCAGTCATGGAGAGGAGGGACGTGTTAGGGGGTGGGGGCGTGAATGAGCGAGTAAGCAAACGAAACCGACCAAACGAGGGAACGGGGTGAGAGAGAGAGAGAGAGAGAGAGAGAGAGAGAGAGAGAGAGAGAGATGATGATGTTCCAAACGTGGTTTTTGGGAACTAAATTGACTGAGGGATTGCGTGTGAGGGGAGGAGTTTGTTTGGGCATGCGGTTCTGTGCTTGTCGGAAGTGTGGATGCATGGGTGATTGGATGGGTGAGCGGGTAGCAGTATATGTCATTTGGTGAGAGCGCAAGTGAAGTGAACGATCCAGCGAGCGAGTGGGCGGGCGAGCGACGAAACCGAGAAACCGACCGACTGACTAATTGACTGAATGATTGAGTGAATAAATGAGTGAGCGAGAAAGGGAGAGAGGGAGTGGTGTACGGTATGAGGACGGATGTTAGTGAGGCAATGAATAAGTGACTGAACGAGTGAGCAAGCGAGGGGAAAAGAGGGGGGGGGGGCGAGCAGCACAAGAGTGAGCGAGTGAGTGAGTGAGTGAGTGAGTGAGTGAGTGAGTGAGTGAGTGAGTGAGTGAGTGAGTGAGTGAGTGAGTGAGTGAGTTAGTGGGTGAGTGAGTGAGTGAGTGAGTGAGTGAGTGAGTGAGTGAGTGAGTGAGTGAGTGAGTGAGTGAGTGAGTGGGTGATGGATG
Organism: Chaetoderma sp. LZ-2023a; assembly: GCA_034401795.1. Classification (NCBI taxonomy): domain Eukaryota; kingdom Metazoa; phylum Mollusca; class Caudofoveata; order Chaetodermatida; family Chaetodermatidae; genus Chaetoderma; species Chaetoderma sp. LZ-2023a. Next base: position 71,971,692 of record CM067361.1, on the reverse strand, counting down.
GACGGAGAGGCGTGGTCAGTGAATGATAGTAATTGGCTCGACTGGAGGGTGAAGGCATGGGTGGTTGGGTGGGGTGAGTGAGTGAGTGAGTGAGTGAGTGAGTGAGTGAGTGAGTGAGAGTGAGTGAGTGAGTGAGTGAGTGAGTGAGTGAGTGAGTTAATCTGTCAGTCAGTCAATCAGTCAGTGAATCCGCCAGTATGTCAGTCAGGGAGAGGGAGGGACGTGTTAGGGGTGGAAGTGAATGAGCGAGTAAGCAAGCGAAAGCGACCAAACCAGGGAACGGGGTGAAAGTGAGAGGGAGAGAGCGAGAGAGAGGTGGGGGGGGAGAGGGAGAGGGAGAGAGATAGAGAGAGAGAGAGAGCCGGAGAGAGAGATAGAGAGAGCGAGGGAGAGAGAGAGGGAGAGAGAGGGGGCGAGAGAGAGGGAGAGAGAGCGAGGGAGAGAGAGAGAGAGGGAGAGAGAGAGGGAGAGATAGAGAGAGCGAGGGAGAGATAGAGAGAGAGCGAGGAGAGAGAGAGAGAAAGAGAGAGAAGAGAGAGAGAGAGAGAGAGAGAGAGAGAGCGAGAGAGAAGAAGAGAGAGAGAGAGAGAGAGAGAGAGAGAGAGAGAGAGAGAGAGAGAGAGAGAGAGAGAGAGAGAGAGAGAGATGATGTTCCAAACGTGGTTTGTGGGAACTAAATTGACTGAGGGATTGCGTGTGAGGGGAGGAGTTTGTTTGGGCATGCGGTTCTGTGCTTGTCGGAAGTGTGGATGCATGGCTGAATGGGTGGGTGAGCGGGTGGCAGTATATGTCAGTTGGCGAGAGCGCGAGTGAGTGAACGATCCAGCGAGTGAGTGGGCGGGCGAGCTACGAAACCGACAAACTGACCGACCGACTAATTGCCTGAATGAATGAGTGAGTGAATAAATGAGTGAGCGAGCGGGGAGAGAAGGAGTGGTTGTAGGGAATGAGGAGGGGTGTTAGTGAGGCATTGAATAAGTGACTGAGCGAGTGAGCACGCGAGGGGAAGAGGGGGGCGAGGAGCACAAGATTAAGTGACTGTACGACTGAGTAAAGTAGTTAGGTTGGGCATGTGGTTACGCGGGTGGTTTTGTGTAAGTGACTGATTGTAAATGGCAGGAGCGTGAATGCATGGCTGATTGGTGGTTGGGGTGTCTGTCTGTCTGTCTGTCTGCTGCCTGCCTGCCTGCCTGCCTGCCTGCCTGCCTGCCTGTCTGCCTGCCTGCCTGCCTGCCTGCCTGCCTGTCTGTCTGCCTGCCTGCCTGCCTGCCTGCCTGCCTGCCTGCCTGCCTGCATGCCTGCCTGCCTGCCTGCCTGCCTGCCTGCATGTCTGTCTGTCTGTCTGTCTGTTATATTGTTGGTTTAGTGTCAGTAAATAACGGTAATTGGCTGAGTGTGTGGGTTTGTGAGTGTGTGGGTGTGTGATGGTGTAGCCGCCGGGACTGCGCGCTGGTCCGTGTCCCCCTCATATTCTGCGGCACCGCAGGTACATGGTGCGTTGGGGTGAGGGTGCTGGTCAATTAGACTCTAGGTGATGGAGTGGAAACCGCACCTGTCAGGTTCATATAGAAACCGACTTCGTGAGTTAGTGGAACGTTCACGTTCCAATGGGGCCGGGCGACCATCGTTGCAGAAGTTGAACCACACCGTCTCATTCTGCCTGTTGGTGTCACCAGTATGACGGTTCATGCTATTTAGACTAGATTTAATATACAATTATAATTACAATTCTTGTGCTAGAAACAAACAATGGTACTTGTTCGCTGCTATGAGAGAGAGAGAGAGAAAGTACGTAAGAATATCTAATGGATCCTCGCCAGAGGTACCGCACCGATCTATGATCTGCAATGGAGGGTCCCCAACGCGGCTACTTAGTAAATTTAATATAAACCATTATACCTCTGCCATTAATATTATTTGTTTGCGAAAGGAAAGTCACTGACGCGGGGCCTCTTCCACAGGAAAATGCCTACACGGAGGAGGAGGAGAGGAGGTAAAACGGGCCGCTCTCCTATTCAAACAAAACGCTGGTTTATGTGAAGATGGGGTGGCTGATTTCCGTGGAGTTCAGCACCGTCACCGTATGTAAATCAAAGATGCTGCATTAGTAGATGCCGCTTTATTTATGCGGTCCTTCTCGCTAGATACTACCGTAAGAGTTAGTTCTTGGATAAACAAATCATCAAGGTTAGGTTGCAAAAGGCGATATACTATTTCTATCTTTGACATAAAAGCCCGACTGGCGAGGATGCCCCGGTGTCCGCATGGTCACCCTCACGGAGCATCTTCCTCAATCCGACAGCGTGCAGACAAGTCACCTGGTGGCAGCTCCAGAATGGTATGGCGATCCTGTTACATACCGCATCATGATTAGATATAACAACACCAGAACAAGTCACATTACATAAGCATTTTTGGAAAGTATCTAGTTATTACGGTGGGGAGAGAGAGACAGATATCCATCTATGGTGACCTTCCTATGAAGGCGTGGGCTGCTCAAGGCCGCACCCAGCCACCGTAGTGTTAAATGGCGATCTGTGTCTCATCCGTCACCTACGTGTTGAGGACGGATCGTCTAGGATTCGCTCCTGGGGGTTAACATTTAACCTGTCTTTAGGATTAAGAGAAGCCCACCCCCTAAAGACTGGCCAGTATCTATAAAATAATATTTTCGCAGTGATTCCTACTTTGGCGTGGTTATCTAACTAACAAGTATCCGTAGATATGGGGGTGGGGGTGGTGGGCGGGGGGGGGGGGGCTGGTGTTTGCGGTCATTGACACTTTGATTCTAACCGCTCTGAAACCCCACAATAGTTTCAAAGTCATCTCTAACCAATGTGGCGGAGGGAGTCCAGACAATTATTAGACGTTGAGGCCTGAGGAGGATAGAAAAAGACAATACTCGTTTGTTCATAGGAAATAGGAGGTCCTATGGTATGTGGCCAATTTATACAACCTTGCCAGTGCTCGGTGTATTGACAAATCGGAAGAGAGACTTACACAAATAACTCCTAGAGAGTAGTCGCCCCTAGCTAATTTACAACCAATCCTATTGAGCTAAAATAGCCAGGTTTAGTCGGCCGCCTGTCAGGTTCGCGTAGTGAGAACATGAACAGCGACCTCAGGGAAAAATTGATGCTGTGCGGGGAATAAGGTGGCGTGTTTGTTGTTGCTGTATAGTGTAACCTAAGCGAAGTGCGGCCCATGTATTTTTTGTACAATTAAACAAAACGATGTAACTCGTGGGGGGAGGGGGTAGAGGTAGGGGGAGGGAGGGAAGGACTGCATGAGCGTTAGATCGAATGACTGCATGAGTGAGCGGATGATGGTATGAGTGGCAGCTCGGATGACCGCATGAGTGACAGACTGACAGACTGCATAAGTGCTAGATCGGATGACGGCATGAGTGACAGATCGGATGACTGCATGAGTGACATACGGATGGACGGCATGTGTGACAGATAAGATGACTACATGAGTGACAGACTGACAGGCTGTGTGAGTAACATATCAGATGATTGCATGTCTGACAGACTGGTGGACTGCACGAGTGACAGATGACATTACTATATGAGTACCAGATCGGATGATTGCATGAGTGATGGATCGGATGATTACACGAATGACAGACTTGGGTACTGCATGATTGACATATCGTATGACTGCATAAGTGACATATCGTATGACAGCATGAGTGACACATAGGATGAATGCATGCGTGATTGACTGATGGACCGCATGAATGACAGATCAGATTATTGTATGAGTGATGGATCAGATGACTGCATGGGTGAGAGATCGGATGACAGCATGAGTGAAAGATCGGATGAGTACATGTGGTACGAATCGGATGACTGTGCGCGTAACAGATTGGATGACTGCATGACTGACGGATCGGTTGACTGCATGAGTGACAGACTGATGGACTGCATGCACGGCATATAAGAGTACTGCATGACTGACACATTGAAGAACTGCACGATTGACAGATCAGGTGATTGCATGGAGGACAGAACAGAAGACTGCATGAGTGACAGACTGACAGACTGCATGAGTGACAGATCGCATGGCTGTATGGGTGACAGATCAGATGACTGCGTGGGTGACAGACTAACAGACAGCATAAGTGACAGGTCGGATGACTGTATGAGTGACAGATCGGACGACTGCATGAGTGACATAACGATGGACGGCATGAGTGACAGATCAGATGACCACACGAGTGACAGACTGACAAACTGTGTAAGTAACATATCGGATGACCGTATGTGTGACAGACTGGTGGACTGCATGAGTGACAGATCAGATGACTGCATGAGTGACAGATGATATGACTACATGAGTAAAAGATCGGTCGGATGATTGCATGAGTGACAGGACTAATGGACTGCATGAGTGACATATCATATGACTGCATAAGTGACACGTTGTATGACTGCATAAGTGACGTATCGTATGACTGCATGAGTGACAGCTCACGTGGCTGTATGAGTGACAGATCGGATGACTGCATGAGTGACAGACTGCATAAGTGACAGATCGGATGACTGCACCAGTGAGAGATCGGATAACTGCATGATTCACAGACTGTGTGAGTGACAGATCGGATGACTGCATGAGTGACAGATCAGATGGCTGTATGGGTAACAGATCGAATAACTGCATCAGTGGCAGATCAGATGACAACACACGTGTCATGC
>CM067361.1:71902736-71966492 GCA_034401795.1 Chaetoderma sp. LZ-2023a | reverse complement strand
GCATGACACGTGTGTTACCGTAAGAGTTAGTTCTTGGATAAACAAATCATCAAGGTTAGGTTGCAAAAGGCGATATACTATTTCTATCTTTGACATAAAAGCCCGACTGGCGAGGATGCCCGGTGTCCGCATGGTCACCCTCACGGAGCATCTTCCTCAATCCGACAGCGTGCAGACAAGTCACCTGGTGGCAGCTCCAGAATGGTATGGCGATCCTGTTACATACCGCATCATGATTAGATATAACAACACCAGAACAAGTCACATTACATAAGCATTTTTGGAAAGTATCTAGTTATTACGGTGGGGAGAGAGAGACAGATATCCATCTATGGTGACCTTCCTATGAAGGCGTGGGCTGCTCCAAGGCCGCACCCAGCCACCGTAGTGTTAAATGGCGATCTGTGTCTCATCCGTCACCTACGTGTTGAGGACGGATCGTCTAGGATTCGCTCCTGGGGGTTAACATTTAACCTGTCTTTAGGATTAAGAGAAGCCCACCCCCTAAAGACTGGCCAGTATCTATAAAATAATATTTTCGCAGTGATTCCTACTTTGGCGTGGTTATCTAACTAACAAGTATCCGTAGATATGGGGGTGGGGGTGGTGGGCGGGGGGGGGGGGGCTGGTGTTTGCGGTCATTGACACTTTGATTCTAACCGCTCTGAAACCCCAATAGTTTCAAAGTCATCTCTAACCAATGTGGCGGAGGGAGTCCAGACAATTATTAGACGTTGAGGCCTGAGGAGGATAGAAAAAGACAATACTCGTTTGTTCATAGGAAATAGGAGGTCCTATGGTATGTGGCCAATTTATACAACCTTGCCAGTGCTCGGTGTATTGACAAATCGGAAGAGAGACTTACACAAATAACTCCTAGAGAGTAGTCGCCCCTAGCTAATTTACAACCTATCCTATTGAGCTAAAATAGCCAGGTTTAGTCGGCCGCCTGTCAGGTTCGCGTAGTGAGAACATGAACAGCGACCTCAGGGAAAAATTGATGCTGTGCGGGGAATAAGGTGGCGTGTTTGTTGTTGCTGTATAGTGTAACCTAAGCGAAGTGCGGCCCATGTATTTTTGTACAATTAAACAAAACGATGTAACTCGTGGGGGGAGGGGGTAGAGGTAGGGGGAGGGAGGGAAGGACTGCATGAGCGTTAGATCGAATGACTGCATGAGTGAGCGGATGATGGTATGAGTGGCAGCTCGGATGACCGCATGAGTGACAGACTGACAGACTGCATAAGTGCTAGATCGGATGACGGCATGAGTGACAGATCGGATGACTGCATGAGTGACATACGGATGGACGGCATGTGTGACAGATAAGATGACTACATGAGTGACAGACTGACAGGCTGTGTGAGTAACATATCAGATGATTGCATGTCTGACAGACTGGTGGACTGCACGAGTGACAGATGACATTACTATATGAGTACCAGATCGGATGATTGCATGAGTGATGGATCGGATGATTACACGAATGACAGACTTGGGTACTGCATGATTGACATATCGTATGACTGCATAAGTGACATATCGTATGACAGCATGAGTGACACATAGGATGACTGCATGCGTGATTGACTGATGGACCGCATGAATGACAGATCAGATTATTGTATGAGTGATGGATCAGATGACTGCATGGGTGAGAGATCGGATGACAGCATGAGTGAAAGATCGGATGAGTACATGTGGTACGAATCGGATGACTGTGCGCGTAACAGATTGGATGACTGCATGACTGACGGATCGGTTGACTGCATGAGTGACAGACTGATGGACTGCATGCACGGCATATAAGAGTACTGCATGACTGACACATTGAAGAACTGCACGATTGACAGATCAGGTGATTGCATGGAGGACAGAACAGAAGACTGCATGAGTGACAGACTGACAGACTGCATGAGTGACAGATCGCATGGCTGTATGGGTGACAGATCAGATGACTGCGTGGGTGACAGACTAACAGACAGCATAAGTGACAGGTCGGATGACTGTATGAGTGACAGATCGGACGACTGCATGAGTGACATAACGATGGACGGCATGAGTGACAGATCAGATGACCACACGAGTGACAGACTGACAAACTGTGTAAGTAACATATCGGATGACCGTATGTGTGACAGACTGGTGGACTGCATGAGTGACAGATCAGATGACTGCATGAGTGACAGATGATATGACTACATGAGTAAAAGATCGGATGATTGCATGAGTGACGGATCGGATGATTGCATGAGTGACAGACTAATGGACTGCATGAGTGACATATCATATGACTGCATAAGTGACACGTTGTATGACTGCATAAGTGACGTATCGTATGACTGCATGAGTGACAGCTCACGTGGCTGTATGAGTGACAGATCGGATGACTGCATGAGTGACAGACTGCATAAGTGACAGATCGGATGACTGCACCAGTGAGAGATCGGATAACTGCATGATTCACAGACTGTGTGAGTGACAGATCGGATGACTGCATGAGTGACAGATCAGATGGCTGTATGGGTAACAGATCGAATAACTGCATCAGTGGCAGATCAGATGACTGTATTGGTGACAGACAGCATACTCCATGAGAGACTGATCGCATGACTGCATGAGTGACAGATCGAATGAGTGCATGTGTGACAGATCGGATGACTGCACGGGTGGCAGACTGACAGACTGTGTGAGTAACATATCGGATGACTGCATGTGTGACAGACTGGTGGACTGCATGTGTGACAGATCAGATGACTGCATTAGTGACAGATGATATGACTGTATGAGTAAAAGATTGGATGATTGCATGAGTGACAGACTGAGGGACTGCATGAGTGACATATCGTATGACTGCATAAGTGACATATCGTTTGACTGCATGAGTAACATATCGTTTGACTGCATGTGTGACAGATTGACAGAATGTGTGATTGACAGATCACATTACTCCACGAGAGAAAGAGTGGATGATTTCCTGAGTGACAGCTCAGATGAAGGTATGAGTAAAAGATCGGATGACTACATGAGTGACGGATCGGGTGACTGCATGAGTGACAGCCTGATTGACTGCATGAATGACAGAGCGGATGACTGCATGAGTGACAGATCGGAGAACTGCATGTGTGACAGACTGACGGACTGCAAGAATGACATATCAGGTGACTGCCTGAGTGACAGATTGTGTGATCGCATGAGTGACATAACGTATGACTCCATGAGTAACAGAGCAGATGACTGCTTCAGTGGCTGATCGGATGACTGCATGCATGACACATCGGATGACTGTATGAGTGATAGACTGAGGGACTGCATGGATGACAGAACGAATTACTGTATGAGTGATGGATTGGATGACTGCATGAGTGGTAGATCGGATGGTTGCATGACTAACAGATCGAATGAATGCATGTAGGTCAAATCAGATGGCTGTGTGAGAAACAGATCGGATGACTACATGAGTGACTACTGATGGACTGCATGAGCAGCATATCGGATGACTGCATGAGTGACACATCGAAGGACTGCATGAGTGACAGACTGACAGACTGCATGAGTGACAGATCGAAAGAGTGCATGAGTGATAGATCGGATGACTGCACCAGTGACTGGAAAAATGTGTGAGTGGGCATTTAGATGACTGTATGAGTGACATACTGGCATACTGCATGAGTGACAGATCGGATGACTGCATGAATGACATATCGGATGGTTGTACGAGTGGTATACTGCATAAGTGACAGATCGGATGACAACATGAGTGACAGATCGGATGACTGCATGAGTAACAGACTGAAGGATTGCATGAGTGACAGATCGGATGTCTGCATGTGTGACAGATTGGGTGACTGTATGAGTAACCGATCGGATTACTGCATTACCGTCAGTCCGTCACTCATGCAGCCATCAGACCTGCCACTCATGAAGTCACCCAACCTGTCAATCATGCAGCCATCGGACCGCTCACTCGTGCAGTCATCCAACCCGTCACTCATACAGCCATTCGACCTGTAACTCATGCAGCATGTCAGTCTGTCACTCATGCAGTCATCCGATCTGTCACTCACACAATTTCCCAGTCTGTCACTTGTGCATTCATTTGATCTGTCACTCATGCATTATGTCAGTCTATCGATCATGCATTCATTCAATCTATTACTCATGTCGACCACCAGTTTGTCACTCACGCAGTCATCCGATCAGTCAATGATGCAGCTATCCGATCTGTTACGCATACAGCCCCCCAATCTGTCACACATGCAGTCATCAGATCTGTCACTCATGCCGTCCTTCAGTCTGTCACTCATGCAGTCAATCAGTATGTCACTCATGCATTCACCAGATCTATCGCCCATGCAGTCATGCGATCTTTTACTCATACAGTCATCTGATCTGTCACACATGCACTCATTCCATCTGGGACTAATGCAGTTATGCGATCAGTCTCTCATAAAGTTTGCCAGTCTGTCAGTGATGCAGACATCCGATCTTTTACTCATACATTCATTTGATCTGTCACTCAGAAAATCATCCGATTCGTACCACATGTACTCACCCGATCTGTTACTCATGCTGCCATCCGATCCGTCACTCATACATTGATCCGCTCTGTCATCCATGCAGTCCGTCAGTCTATCACGCATGCATTCATCCAATCTGTCACTCATACAGTCATTCGATTTATCACTCATGCAGTCACCCGATCTGTCACGTATGCAGTCATACGATATGTCACCCATCCTGTCATACGATCCGTCACTCATACAGTAATCCGCTCTGTCATTCATGCAATCCGTCAGTCTATCACGCATCCATTCATCCAATCTGTCACACATGCAGTCATCCGATCCGTCACTCATGCAATCATCCGATCTGCCACTTATGCGGTCTGTTAGTCTGTCACTCACGTAGTCATCCGATCTGTCACTCATCCAGCCATGCGATCACTCATGCAGTCTGTCAATTATGCAGTCTTCTGTTCTCTCCCGCATGCAGTCATTCGATCTGACACTCATGCAGTCTCTCGTTCCCTCCCCCCCTCCCTTCCTCTCTCTCTTCATACATATTCGTCGATCCACCCACCCACCCACCCACCCATGCGGGAATAAAGACAGCAATAAAGAGAGACCGAAATGGATACACACATAAATCACAGAAGATTGTGACCGTAATAGCCCTCCGCTTGCTATGTTGCTTACTAGAAGAAAACTATTAGGTTTATTCGCAAAACTATTGCGTATATACGTAAAACTATTGCGTATATTCGCAAAACTATTACATATATTCGCAAAACTATTACGTATATTCGCAAAACTGTTGTGTATATTCGCAAAACTATTACATATATTCGCAAAACTATTACGTATATTCGCAAAACTATTGCGTATATTCGCAAACATATTGCGTATACGAAAAACTATTGCGTATATTCGCAAAACTATTACGTATATTCGCAAAACTATTGCGTATATTCGCAAATTTTTTTTAAAATAATTTGGCACTAATGGGCTTCGTATAACATCGTCATCACAATTATTATTATTATTATTATTATTATTATTATTATTATTATTATTATTATTATTATTAACGAATATTACGTGGACTGTATTTTGCTTGGTAAGCTTTGATATAAATGCTCTGTTAGATGTATTAACCGATCACGCGACCTAAGCTTTTAAGTTTTAGCTAAGTTCGGACCATTTTAAGCGTGTTGGAATCGACTTGAAAACTTTGAAATCCGAATTCCCCGAATCTATATTTCAGAGTAATTAAACTGGACACCTCTTGAAAACTTTGAAGCTAACCCGACTGGGGACTGGCCAAGATTCTTTATTCACACTCAGGCCGTTTTACACAGCATATGAGAAACATATAATATAACATTTATGGCGATAGTGAATATTTATCTTTAAAACAGTAATAGCCTAGTAGTAGTAGTAGTAGTAGTAGTAGTAGTAGTAGTAGCAGTAGTAGTAGTAGTAGTAGTAGTAGTAGTAGTAGTAGTAGTAGTAGTAGTAGTAGTAGGGTCATAGCGGTAACTTTGTGATGTATATATATATATATATATATATATATATATATATATATATATATATATATATATATATATATATGTATCAGATAAATCACAAATTGACAATTCGTGTAATCGGCCTACCATTTTCATGTAATTGTCAATTTGTGATGTATCTGATATATATATATATATATATATATATATATATATATATATATATATATATATATATATATATATATATATATATATATATATATATATATATATATATATATATATATATATATATATATATATATATATCAGATACATCGCAAATTGACAATTCGTGTAATCGGCCTACCATTTTCATGTAATCTGTCGCTCATGTCTAATTATTTGAGCTTGCTAGAAAAAAACTTACGTTTTCCTCAGATTCAATTTCTTCACAACGTGTAGTTTAGCTATTCACTCATGTACTATCTCTGATGAAATGTTTAATTTCAAACACCCAGCATCACTTTTAAACACGTCACGTGTAATACGCGCAATGGAAAAATGTTACGCCTCCAAATGAACTCGCGATTCAGAACAAGAGTACCTCACTGCCAATCATTATAACTGAAGGCGATCTAGATCAAGGTATGCATTCCTGTTGGCTAAACAATGATAAATGAGATATATAAATATAGATCTACAAAGGAGTATAGCTGCTCTGGCAGAATTAATGAAACCGACACTCAAATATTGACGTCATAATCAGCTACGGCACATATAGGCTGAAATACTAAAACAGTGTGGCTGGGTGAGGTGGAGTGTCCTACGTATTGCATAAGCCTAGATGACGGATTGTATGTGTGAGTGTATGTGTATCCGCGCATTGGGTGTGTGCGTGCATGTGTGGTAGGGAAGAGATTAGCTTTTCTCAGCCTTCAGTCATCATAGTTTTCAAAATATTCAAAGTTTCCACACATACATATTCAGGATTTTTCAGTCACATTACCCATCCATCCATCCATCTATGGATGTTGTATGCATTTAGTCATATCAGTGGTAAGCAGCCAGTAATATTTAACACACTCAGACACACTGAACAATACAATGCGAATAGCTGCTATGTAAGTCTTATATCTAAGGTCTATGAATGAACACATCTAAAAACATGATTATTTGAAAATGTTTCTTGCTAGTTAACCCAAGAAATCTACAAAAAACAATGTCCATTTGTAGACCAAGAGAGAGGTATTTTTTCAAAAATTTCTATTTTATTTTCTCACATTCTGAGCGTTCAAGTCTATGAACACAGGATCTCCAGTAGACATGCTCGTTTCTGTCGGATTTCCATGTGATGTAATCGGATCTGCAGGAATTCCAACGGATGTCATCGGATCTGAGATGGTTTTGTCTGGCTTGGAATTGTCTCGGATGAGTACCGGCTCGGGCCTCGATTTAAATTTCTTGAACGGAGGTGTCTCTGGCGGAGAAATTGGTCCAAGATCTTTCAGATAATCGGATCGTTTTTATTTTTTGAATCTGACGTGATCTCTTAGTTCGAGTTGCAAAGTTAAATCAGTACCTTTACCGGCTGATACTGACCAATCCAAAGGCTGGTCTTGGAAATCTTGATCCATTTTTTTCTGGAAAAAACCCTATTTCACAACCATTATTTTCTAGTTAGATCATTATAACAACCGAGAATATTACATTCACAACATCCAAAAATGGGAATGACAAGTCAATTTATATAGATATTTTCAGACCAACACACAAATTTGCCAAAAACGAGACTTCAATGATTAAAAATCCTTTTTTTGAGAATCTTTCCTTGAAAATGACTGATTCGTTTTTAAATTGTTTCAACTTTTATAGAAAGTGTTAATATGCATAATCAGCATAAATTCACACACTCATTCACCTCTTGATATTAGTTTCCGGTCCGGAAGTGATGGGGTCCCTAGCTTCTGCAGGAAGGATGTTGTAACAGCTTCAAGTTGAGTTTCTGATATGGAAGTGGGCGTTTATCGGTTTATCGGATTTCACTCACCCGTTTATAAAAGTACAACTATAAACCTCCTGTTCATTTACTCAGCCAATCAGAAGACTCTGTTTTATCAGTGCAGCCAATCAGAAGCCTCCGTTTATTGAACCCCATGGACGCGGCGTTTTCCTGTCAGGAAGTGGGGTTTCTTGGTCTGGAAGTGGGGTTCCAGTCCGGAAATGGGGCTTTTCAGTCCGGAAGTTCCGTTTCCAGTCCAGAAGTTCCGTTTCTGGTTCCTGTTGCCGGATTTCAGGTTACCCATTCCTAGGGCTTCCTATCCCCGTTTATAGGGGTTCCCCTACCTGTTTCTAGATGGGACCAATAGAACCCCCCACCCCACCCCGTTTATAGAAAGGACCTATAGAAACCTCCCGTCTACTGAAGCCCATTAATTACTGATGACATCATGGCAAACCATTTCCATGGTGGTCGGAGCTTAAACTGTTCCATAGCGCTAAAGCCGTTATTTTGCAATAACGCAAACACTGAGAAAGTTACTGTGTGTAACAATATATTTCGAACTCATTGCAAAATCATCAACATTCTAAATATATAAATCCATCCACCAACCTACCCAGCCACCGATCCACCCATTCATCAATACACCCACCAACACACCAACACCCCACCGACCCTCACCGATCAAACCAAACGCCCACGCCAGCCCAGCCCATCCACCCATCCATTCATCCATCCATCTATGGATGTTGTATGCATTTAGTCATATTAGTGGTAAGTAGCCAGTAATAGCTGAGCTAAACAGCCAACCATGGCAATGGTAAGGAGCCAACGATAGCTGTGTTAATCAGCCAGTCATAGCTGTGGGTAGCTAACATAGCTGATGTAAGTAGCCAGCTATGGCGGTGGACAGTAGTCACACATAGCAGTAGTAATTAGCTAGCCATAGCAGTGTTTAGCAGGCAGTCATGGCTACGGTAAGTATCCAGCTATAGCTCTGGTGGTTAGTCAGTCATATCCATTACAAGTAGACAGCCATGGCTGTGATATGCAGCCTCCAACTCAAAGGTAAAGAGTTATTAATATATGCAATAATTAGCCAGCCATAGATGTGGCAAGTGCCAAGTTATGGCAGTGGTATATAGGCAGATACAGCCATAGTAAGTAGCCAGTTATAGCTGTATTAAGCATCCATCCATATCAATGGTAATGAAACACCCATTGCCGTGATAAATGGGTAGCGATAAGTGTTGTATGCACCCATCAGTAACAGTTGTAAGTAGCCAGCCATAGCCTTAGAAATTAGCCTACTATAGCTCAGTTAAAGAGCGAGACATAGATGTGCTAAGTACCCTGCATAGCTATAGTAATTAACAAGCCATAGCTGTAGTAAGCATCCATCAATAACTGTGGCATTGAATTAGCCATAGATGTAATAATTAGCCGGCCATAGATGTGGTAAGTATCCAACAATAACTGCAGTAATTAGCATACGAAAGAAATGTTTATCAGCTATCCATAGCTCAATTATGTAGCCACTTATAGGTGTTATAAGTAGCAAGATATAGCAGTGGTAATTAGCCAGGTACAGATGTGTTAGGCAGAACACCATTCCAGTGGCAAATAGCCGTCTATCACAGAGACAAGCGGCCAGCCATCAAACTGTATTAATTGCCAGCCATGGATGCAGTATGTCGCCAGCCATATCAGTGGCAAGTAGCAAATTATAGTCGTTTCAACTAGCTACTACAGTAAGGAGCCAGTCATAGTCGTGTTAATCACCCAATCATAGCTGTGGTAAGTAGTTAACATAGCTGTGGCAAGTAATCAGCCATAGGTGTGGGAAGTAGCCAGCTATATCTGTGATCAACAGCTAACCATAACAGTGGCATGTAGCATCTATGGCAGTGGTAATAATCTAGCCATAGATGGAATATTTAGCCAGACATAAATGTGGTAACGAGCCAGCCATAGCTTTGATAAGTTCCAAGTCAACGCAGTGGTAAGTGTCCAACAATAGATTTGGTAAGTAGCCAGACATGGGTGTGGTCAATGAACAGTCATGGAAGTGGCAAATAACCAGCTATAGCTCAGTAAGTGCCCAGCAGAGCAGTAGTACGCATCCACTAATACTTGGAGAAAGCAGCAAGGCCTAGATGTAGAAGATAAGCAGCCATAGCATGGTAATGAGTTAGTCGAAGATGTAATAATTAGCCAGCCACAGATATGGTAATTAGCCAGATATAGATCTCGTGAGTAACCCGTTATATCTCTGGTAAGCTGTATCTGCTGTAAGCAGCCAACCATGGCAGTTGTCAGTAGCCATCAATAGCAGTGGTATGTAACCTCGATATAAGTAGAAAGATGTTAGACGTAGGTGCAATAATTAGGCAGCCATATGTATGGTAATTGGCCAGACACGTCTTTGGTAACTACCCAGTCATAGCGGTGGTGAGAATCCAGATATAGCTGCCAGCCATAGCCGTGGTAAATAATCAGCTATGCCTGCAGTAAATATCCAGCCATAACAGTGGTAACTAACCAAATATAGTTGAAGTAAATAGCCAACCCTAGGTGTGGAAGGTTACAAGCCATAGCAGTGGTAATAGTGTAGCCACAGATATAATCATTAATCAGCCATATATATGGCAATTGGCCAGATATAGATGTGCTCGATTGCGAACCAAAGCAGTGGCAAAGTGAGAAAGAACCAGCCATAGGCGTTTTAAAATATCCATCCATAGCGATAGTCATCAGGCAGCAATGGATGTTGTATGCACCAAGCCATTTCAATGGTATCTAGCTAGCCATATCCTTTGGCAAGTAGCCATCATTCGCTCAGTCACATGACTAATCAAATGCCCAACAATGATCAACCCAACGATCAACCATGCAATCATTCACACGATCAGTCACATGTCCAATGAATTAATCAATCACTTCTTCGATCACTCGATCAGTCATTCTATCGATCGATCGATCGATCGATCAAGCAATCAATCAAGCAATCAATCAATCAATCAAGCAATCAATCAATCAATCAATCCAGCCAGCCAGCCAGCCAGCCAGCCAGCCAGCCAGCCAGCCAGCCAGCAAGCAAACAAGCAAACAAGCAAGCAAGCAAGCAAGCAGTCTTTTGATCAAATACTTGAGTAATATTTTGGTAAACCACACGATCAACCATACGAGCAATCACACGATCAATCACACGATCAATCACATGACCAATCGCATGCTCAATCACACGATTAATCACACTGCAAATACGTGATCAATCACACGATCACTTGCACGTTCTGTCACATCATCAATCATACGGTAGATTACGCGAACGATCACGTGATCAATCAAACGATCAAGCACGTGGGCAATCACACGATCAATCACACGATAAATCACATGATCAATCACTCAGTTAAACACTCGATCAATCACTTGAGTAATGAATATATCAATCAGATAACATATTCGATCATTTTCCTATTCACTCACACGATCAATCACACCAACAAGCAATCGAGCAATCCCGCAATCAATCATTCGACTAATTACGCAAACACTCTCATATTCAGTCACATGTTCAGTAACTTGATTATTCGATTAAATGATCGATCTATGACATTTTCAATTACATAATCAGTCACTTGATTAATCATTCGCTGAAGCACCCCCCTAATAGACTACTAGTCTTAACTACAAGCATACTTGCCTAACCTACTAACGTTGTGCTCTAGTCTCCTAGTATGCTGGTATAGCAGACTCTTCTGCTGACAAAGCCTACTATCCTAGGGTACTAATCTAGCCTACTCGACAAGCCTACTGGTCTAGCCAGCTCTGTTAGCATACTAACGTGGCATACTGGGCTAGCCTCGCTTACTAGCCTGGTCTACGAACTTTCAAACCTAGCTAAATAACCTATGCGTCAAGCCTACTAGTCAACTGGCATAACTTATTAGATTAATTAATTAACCTACTGGTCTAACCGACTGGCCTAGACTGGTACCCTGTTGATATAGCCTACTAGCATAACGTACCAACATACTGGTAGAGCCTACTAACCTAATGGCATAGCCAACACCTTTGGCATAGTGTATCCTACTAAACTAACTAACTTAACATACTAGACAAGCAGACTAACGTAACAGTCTTACTGCTAGCCTATTGTCCTACTTTAGCAGAGTATTCTACACACCTACCCGCATAGACCACTAACCTAGTGAGCTAGCCGATACGCATACTAGCCCAGTGGCCTAGCCTACTATTCTAAACTGCTAGCCTACAAAGTTAACTACTAGCCTAATGTCATAACCTACTAGTCCAGTGGACTAGTCTACTAGTCTAACCTGCTAACCTACTGACATAGAATCTGAACCTAGATAGCAAGCATGCTAACCTACTGGCCTAACCCACTAGCCTAAATTACTAACGCACTAATCTAACATTCCAGCCTACTGGCCTAGCCTACTAGCTTACTGTCATAGTCTAGTTTCGCCAAGTAACGTATCAGCATGGAATATTAACATAGTGGTGAAGTATACTAGTCTACTAACTTAGCTTACTTGCATAACCTACCAGCCTACTAGCCTAAACTACTAACATACAGACATGGGCGAATAAGCCAGTAGGCTAACCTACTAGTCTACTAGCCTACGAGCTTAGCATACTAACCTAAGCTGCTAGCCTATTAGTCCAACCTACTAGCATACTGGCCATAGCCAACTGGGTTAGTTCCTAACGTGGCATGCTAGTCTAGCCTACGATTCCCGCCTATTAACATGTCCTAGCCTACTGATCTAACAAATTGAATTATTCAATGAACACTCTAGCCTAGCATAGTGGCTTAGAATATTGACATAGCCTACTTTTCTAGACAATTACCCAACTGATCTAAATACTAGACTACTGATTTGGGTTAGGTTACTAGTCTAATGCTAGTGGTCTATACTACTAGCCTTCTGACCAACCCCATAGAATACTGGCCTGGCCTACTACACAAGCCTACGAGTATAGTGAACGGTGTTATCCTGCTACCCTAGCCTACTAGCCTAGGATGCTAGTCTAGCCTGTTAGCCCAGCCTGCTAGCTAGGAGCCCGCTAGCATATCCTAGCTTACTGATGTAGCCCTCTAGTATAACTGACTAACAGTTTGACTGCTGCTAACTAGCCTACTAGTCTAGTCATCTGGGTGATACTAATTCCCACCGTACTAGTCTATGTCGATAGCGTAGCTACTAGCATACTAGCATGGACGACTAGCCAGTACATGCCAACTGATCTAGCCTACCGGCCTATTATGCTAAGATATGGGACTAGCATTCTAGTATATGGGCGTAGCCTACTGGATCTGCCTAGCCTACTGGTCTAGACTATTAGCGACGCCCACTGGTTTAGCATATTGATCTAGTCTTCAATCGAAATCTACTAGCCTTCCGGACTGACTAACCTATTATCATAATGGTCTAGCCTACTAGACTAACCTACTCGTCTAGCTTAACGTACTAACCTACTACCTAAATATACTAACACACTTGCTCGTGCTAGTCGTCTAGACAAATGGGATAGTTTAATAGCATAGACTTCGAGCCTAACATACAGTCTTAGCCTACAAACATTGTTATCTAGCTAAACTATCTTTTCGCCTAGCCTACTGAACACAGCCTAGCGTGGCCAGTCTGCTACCCTACTGCCCTGGCCTAGTGGAATAACTGCTAGCTTAGTCATCAACCATACATGACTATTCTATTATCATATTAACCTAGCCTACGCGCCTAACCTAGTCACCTATTGACCCACCCTACTAACATAGATGTTTAGCATACAATCCTATTGCGTGCTGGAATCGCATACTGTTTAGCCAACAGGCATAGTCTAATAGCCTAGCCTACTAGGCTAGCCTGCTAATATGGCCTGATATGTTGGCCTATTATACTAGCTTTGCCTAACATAATGATCTAGACTATTAGCATAGCCTACTTGTTTAGTCTACTTGTATAACTTACTAGCTTACTGGCATAGCCTACATGTATAACTTACTAGCTTACTGGCATAGCCGACTTGTTTAGCATATCCTAATGTGTAAGCCTACTGTCCCAGCCTACTTGTCTAGTCCCCTAGCCTATCATGTTATCCTAGTCTACTTGGGCGGCATACTGTCATAGCCTACTAGCCTAGTCTTCTAGCCAACTAACGGAGGACACTAACCCGGCCTAGCCTACTCGCCTAGCCTACTAATATACTCGGCCAATGTCTTACCATGCTTACCTAGCCTAATAGACTGGCCTAGCCTACTGGCATTTCCTGCCATCCTGGTCTAGTCTACTAGACTAACCCACTAGCATACTGTTCTAGCCTACTAGACTACTGTCAGAGCCTGCTACACTACTTTTCTAAGCTACTCGACTAGCCTCCTCACATAGAGGCCCTGTCTACTAGTCTGTTGCCCTAGCACATTTGCCTGCTAGCCTATACTAGTAGCCGAATCTATTGAGTCAGCATACTGACATATCTACTAGTCCAGTCATCTAAACTATTAGCCTAATAAGCTACTAACTAATCTACTGCCATAGACCCCTAGCTAATAGTCTGCCTCAGTCTACTGACAGAGCATACACTACTCATCTGGCATACCAGTCTAATCTACTACCATACTGCTCTAACTTACTAGCATACTTGTCTAGTCGTCTACCCTATTGACCTAGTCTACTAATACAGCATACTGGCCTACTGTACTGACCTTGTGGTATGGTATCCTGCTAGCTATAAATTAGGTCTAGCTACACAGTAGCTTACGCATCTACTGCATTTGTATAACAATGATAATACTGATTGTTTGACAGTGCTTCGCTATCCGGTATGATAGGGTGGGTAGGGTAAAATATGTAGGGTAGGGTAGGGTAGGGTAGGGTAGGGTAGGGTAGGGTAGGGTAGGGTAGGGTATGGTATGGTAGTGTAAGGTAGGCAAGCTACGACACCTAGCATAGCCTATGCTATGGAATAGCCTAAGAATTGACCAACTATCATTTTAATATTGTCATAGTAGATGCTTACCTAATGTGTAGTATATTTAGGTGTATCTACTATAGCTCAGTGTGTTATATATGAGTAGGCAGGTGCTACGTGTAGAGATGCTTCGGTTTGTGGGCAAGTATATATTAGGGGAGGGTAGGTGCGTAAGATGGATAGGTTGGTGTTTACTGGTATTCGTGCTGAATGAGTCGGTATGTACGAGATGTTGGTGAATGGTAATATAGTCCGGGAGCCAATTTTCAAAAGGGGTCTAGAAGAATGGTTTCGTAGCACACCCAGTATTCAGAAGGTTTGTCTCTATATTATGCTAGACCGATGTCTTGGGTATATTCTGAGCCGTGTTGTACAAGAAAATTGTGGTATCACTAACCCGTGAGAAGCCCATTTACAATAGGTGATGAATGTAGCTCTCAAACAATTTTCACAATGGTAAATTTTTCACAAACTTAAGCGCATGGTATATCAATACAATCTTAACCAAAATGGAAAGGAGTGATCGTATATCGCAGATTTATACATAATCAACCTCGTTTAAGACACCCGTATGTTGCTTTGTACATATTGGGGCACTTAGGTCTTCTTGTGACTAGCAATACCTTAGCTACAACAATGCCCATGTTTTCTACATTTTTCATAATTAAACTTTTAACTGACATGCAGTGCATGTCTACACAAGCTGGCAGGACATATTTATCACGTGAGCAAATGAGAGAATGTTACTCATCGTGTCAGAGTCATCTTCGACAATTGTATGCTGAACATTGTCACACATTTCACCTCCCATACAAAGGCATGCTTCAGTGCAGAGTAGATTGTTAGCCTTGCATTGACATAGATCTGTTCTTTTGCAGGCAGACTTGTGACATCTACATGATGTGAGTTCAATTAATCCAAATGGAGCAGGATCCTTTGACATTAGAACAGGCTTGAGTAGACCATCCACTATACTCCAGCCATGTCCATTTGGAGATGGAAGATTCTGAACAGCTTGCAATGAACGTCTCCAAACAAGAGCTTGAAAATTGGCCCTTTCGGTGTGATGCTTTAGACTATTCGATGTAGGTGGAAGATTTTCATTTCATTGTCTCTTTTGACAAAAGAGCCAATAACGGGTTTCATCAGCTGTCTTTCCCACATCCCTGGTGGTATACAACTCACAGACAAATTTCTCACATAGAATTGCAGTATTCGGTGATAAGTCAACATGTTCGCCGAGTTGGGCTAAGCTAAGCTGATGACATTCAGATGACTTTAAGAGATTGAATGCTTTTCTCTTAGCGACTCCAAATAATGCGCTAGTGCTATCACAACCTGTAAGAGAATGACACCCAGGCAAAGACAGACAGATAGCTGAGCCCAGTACTTGAGCAACTGTATGTATTGGTATGTATCGCAATTTGTCCTTTGTGCCCGTACGGAACCATAGTTCAGAACAGTGAAGCGAACGATACGTATATATACTAAGTACTGCCACGTCTGTATCAGGAGACTGTATAACAACACGCATGTGGTCTTTTGAAGCATGTAGCACGTGCAACATCATACGCGTATCTGCTTCCTCGTGATCTGATCGAAGTTCTTCCAAATACGACGAATTGTTCGCTGAAATGACAACAACATCCATTCCATCGTTAAAGCCACCAGAAGAATGACGCAATTGTCGGCAGATAGCATATTTGGACCAGTATCACGCCACCGCTTGCTGAGAAATGCAACCAGGTTACTTTTGTTGCTTGGATTGCTGATGTACTTGGCCCATTGCTTTGGAACGGGAGTATTTTCTCCAGCAATCTTTACTTCCAATGCTGTTGATGACCCACGTTTTAGCCGCTCTTCCGCTTTGAGAGATTCCAGTCTATCTACTCTGTTGCAGTCTTCTTGATTCAGTGGAACTGTAAAGATGTGCCAGTATTTATCATCCAATTCTCCAAATGCAGACGTACCTCCAGTTTTAACCATTTGCACAATTGCCATGCCATCTACTACATAAGCTGTTGCGCCTGTCTTGTCAACAGGTGGAAGCCGTCCATCAACATTTACTTCCTTTTCTAGTTCACTTAACAAAACACTTTTCACATTCTTTCTTAGAGTCCCATCCGTATGTGACAATGATAGTGGAACAGCAGACAGTTCATACGTCATCACCAGTTTTAAATCAACATCTCTGGACCTTGCGGCAATAATTAATCGACCAAATAGTTCGCGGTCAGATCTCACATTGTGAATTTTTCCATCATTTGTTTTGAGTTTTTTCTTCTGTGCTAGGCTGGCAAATGTTTTAAGTTTTAAGTGTGGCAACGTGTCCCAAAAGCTTCTCGTGTTAGTGTCCAGCCGCTCCTGAACACAATTTTCCATAATCTCCTTACCAATGTCACAGGCGGAAACAAGTCTCTTGGCGATTTCACTAGGCAATACCACGCCAGTTGCAATGTTTACAAGCGGAAGACACTCGCTGTCGTCGTTTTCCGCAATATTAAAGGGATTGGTCATTATATCTGATGAGAACATCGAAAGTATCTTCTGCACATCGGTTTCATCCCTGTTCATTCGATTAGTCCCCATTTCCTTATGTACTCCAAACATGTGACTATCTTGTAACCCACACATTTGCTTTGTGACCGTTGTTATGGCTGCCCTCTCGTGGCTAGTTAAAAACCACCTCTCCAGAGCTCCTGGCTTTTGTGTTATTCCAATAATACCACCTCGCTTTTTGGAATCCAAATTAATCGATTGCTCTAAGGCCATATCTGTCCACACTTGATTGAATGGATGGTCTGAGCGACTTACGGAATGATTTCCATTCAAGAATTGTTCATGTACATGGGGATGTGTACTTGGAAGCATCTTCATGTCCGCAAGATATATTGGCAGCCATCTTGCATAATTGGTTCTGTCCATGCTGTAGAAATATGGCGCCATAGCAGCAGTAGCAGATAGGTGTGCCTGCCAATCTCCAGTTCTCTCAGCTCTTATGAATCCAAGCAGCAGCTCTACCATATGAATATATGAGTTCCAAAATGCGAACAGGTGTGATTTCGAGCTTGACTCAACTTTAAAGGATTTGAACAGCTGTTGCAATTTATTCACGTACATACACACCTCTTTGAAATTTTCTTGCAGTGCGTCTAAGTCGTCAATGCTGCTTCGGCACATCTTAATTTTCTCACCCAGCCTCTCCAATTCTGTTGGAGTAATGTGGTCTTCATGTTGTCCATTTTGTTGAACCCATTTGTAAAAAGACTGCCATTGTAATCGCAGCAACGCTTCCATAACCAATTTGTGAGCCCTCACTCCTCGATTATATGACTTCCCTGTAAGTAGAGCAGCAGCCGTGCTGCTACCATATGTATTGGCCTCTATGAGGAGATCTTCTAAGCCAGAGTCATCAAACATCTTTCCAATAACAGCTAAGTAGTTTAGCGCTATGTGGAATCCCCCCCAGTCTGATCACAGTGTCACTAAACTCTTCTTTATATCGCCACTGTATCTCATTTGCCTTGACATATATGGCCAAGTCGAATGTAATGACCGAGTCATTCTGTCCTAGTGTTGTCATCATTCTTTGAACTTGTTTCATGACCGTATACACCGTATTGAATTCAGTTGGTGATCCGGAAATCATTGGACAGTAACCGATTTGTGTAAAAGGTGCGTTAGCACATGATACAAGTGCATTAAATCCACTCCAACTAGGGACTGTTTGTGTTTTTGTGGTCATCATGGGTACAAGATCTACCGCAAACAATTTTATTGGACACATTCGAACGATGGCCCATGCAAGATCCATGACTAATGCCTGTTCCTGGATTGAGCTATCACATTGGTACCAATCCTTCTTGACAATGTCTATGAACGCGGTCACAACTGGTCTTCTACCAAACACCCCACAATCAAGAATTCTGTTTTCAGTACCTAGTGCTGTCAAAGCCCTTCTCCTGACTGAGTGTTCAGCATGTATGACACGCTCTGGTCTTGGGCCAAATTGCATTCGTTGGAACATCACCATTGTCGTTGAGTGAGTTGTCTGTTTACCGTCTAAGGTTTCTTCAAGTATATCATTGTTATCAGCTGCTACTTGAACGAACGAGTTTGGAACGATGTTTGTTGGTATTACAACTCCATACCGTGTTGATTGAGCTAATACTTCAAGCGCCATACTAGTGTCAACTACCTCAATATCATCATAGGAAACGCTATGACCCATACGATTCAGAATGGTGACAACTTGTTTGGAACCTGTAAGATGCCTCATTGTCATAGCGAGGCTTATGTGTTTTGGCATTTTCTTTCTCCCGTGTGATACACAATGCGCTATGTCTTGGCATATCATCATTACATGCCTCTCATCACCTTCATTAGCACATTCTGATCTAACATTACCAAACTGCTCTGGTGCTAAATCTGCATTCGTGGTAACCCACCGCAGCAGCCAGTAGAGGCTTTGGGGAATAATTTCCTTTGCTTTTGCGAGTGTCAGATTGTCAACATCAACTGGTTTAATGGTGATCCCCTCACAAGCCTCCAAATCTCCCTTCAAAATCTGCGCTGCGTGGAACAACGTGTGAACATCATTGCTAGTAGTATCAGTTGAGCCGTGTGGCCTATCAGTATACGCTGATCTACCACCAGCTGCATTGGCAGCTGCATTAATAACATCTTCTAAAGATATATCACTGGAATAAACAAGCTCGGGTTTGGAAGGGTTTAGCTGCTGGTGAAAAACGATTGAATCCTGAAAGTAGTTTTGTAATCGGCTTTTCAGTCTTTGGGAGCGGTAGTTGTCAGCAGTCACACCATTATTCTTAAGATAAAACTTGAATCGACTCAACAAATATGTCATGCTGTAAGCTTTTCCTGATACAAGTCCAGACTCTATCTCTGCTACCAGCTCCGAGAATGATTGAGAGAACGAATCCTCATTCACAGTTTCTTGGTATGATTTATACATCACATTGCGCATTGATACATACTGTGCATGGCAAATTTCATGATATTTGGCTTCTGAAGCGATTAAATCTACGCCTCTTATATTGGTAAGCATTTCTGTATCCGCCATTTTCTCTGCTGCAATTTGTATGTTTTGGCATGCGGAAAATGTAGAAACTGAGAAAAATTTCTTGACATTCTTGTGAGTTTTCTTTTGGCAAAACATACACATTGCCCAGTTTATCGGGGATGATCTCGATCTTGCTGCTCTAGCCAAACTTGTCGATTCATAGGAACATAGGAGTTGGTGGTGTCATGGATCGTCTTTTCGCAAAGTTAATATTGTGCTTGCTTGTGTATTTAGCATAACAGTTTCTATGCCACACGATATCCAGTTGTTTTAATTGATCAATATTTGAGTTAAGTCTTTCATAAACGTCATCCTCCCGGTATTGGAAAGCCTCTATGAACAGTGGTACAGCTGGATATACAGATTCTATGATGGAGTTAGTATACATACATAAAATATAACCTTCACATTTCACCCTCGCCTTTGGTATATGCATGCAAAATGTATGTTGGATATATGTTAGGTCGATATCCGTCTAAATAGCATATATGGTGAATCTAATACGATATTACTTTGAGTTATGACACGATCATGCTTATATCGTTGTGCACTGTGGATACAGCCAAAGCCTAGACCCCCTATGCAAAGAAATCAGGACAACTAATTAGTGCTACCACAATTTGTTTGTACAACAGGGCTTAAAATGTGTGGGACATGTCCCCCAAGCCACAGCAAGTGTCAGACCTTCCGAATACTGGGTGTGCTACGTCACGATTCTGACCTAGCTTTAGCTCCTGGACTAATATGAGTTGATGGATGAGTGGGTATATACTACGGTGTGCGTGCGTGCGTGTGTGAGTGAGTGCGCACGTGCGGGAATGCGTTTGTGCATGCGTGCATGCCTGCCTGCGTGTGTTCCTGCCTCCCAGTGTGTCTTTACTAGGATGTGTGCGTGCGTACGTACGTGCCTGCGTGTGTGTATGTGATTGTTGGGGTGAATGTGTTGTTTCTGCTATGTATCTGTGCTAGGTACACGGTTAATCCATCTGTGTATGCAGCAGGCGAGTGCATATGCACTTACCGCTCCGTGGTGTTTCAGTATTTGTATTGGGTTGATGGTATGTACGTAGGTCAATTTTAGGATGATGCATTTGCCAAAAGACTAGCACAGATGTAGTGGTAGTGTTGTCTATGTGTACATGGATAGGTTTAGCGATGGGTATGGTTAAATCTGGATATATGATATGGATAGCTATTGTGTGTGGGCATTGATAGCTATTTGGTAGATGTATATGTATATGGGAAGCTATGGGGATAGTGTCATGGGTTACTCTGGGTGTGAGAAGCCCTGGTGGTTCCATGGCTATGCCATTAAGACAGTTGTGTATAATGGTGGACATCGGGAGATGGTAGCTATAGGGTAGGTGCAACAATGAGCAGGTGAGCGGTAGCTAATGGCTAGGGGTACCTATGGAAGTAGATCAGTAGTCTAACAGTGGGCTACCAGGCTGGCTAGTCTTGGCTATATCTAGGATGATAGGTGAACCTGCTAGCTTAGGCTACTAGGATAGCATAGCAGACTAGGCGACCGCGCTAGGTCAACATGTTGGTATAATATGCTGCTAGCGTAGGTCAAGGTTACTAGGCTAGACCGGTATGTTATGCCAAATGAGTAGGTTAGTAGGCTAACCTATTAGGTTAGTTAGTTAAGTCAGTGGAATATTTGATTAGGCTAGTAGGCTAGACTCACATGTTAGTATGTTACTCCAGTATCATAGTAGGCTAGGCCAGTAGACCAGGAAATGTTCGTACCCTCAGTGCCGGATTAAGCTGTCGCGAGGCCCTAGGCTGGACACCCAAAGGTGGGGGGGGGGAGAGCATAAGACATGTCCCCTCTCGTCGGGGAAGTACGGAAGGCCCCCTGGAAAATGTGTAAATCTAGATGCTATGAGGTGCACTAAGACGCGTAATTTGGCATAATATTAGTAATTATTATTGATGACAAAATGTGGTTTTAACACGCTTGCCGTTACGTAGTATATAGAAAAAAGCCTAAAATGCCTTTTGGTTTAACCCTTTAATGTCTAAATGTGTCAGAAAAACTAAACAAATTTCTTATAAGAATGTCCATTTGCAGACCACGAGAACACTATTTTTGAAAATTTACCACTGGAATAACTGGCTCGGTTACCGAGCCAGTTATTCCAGTGGTAAATTTTCAAAAATAGTCTTCTCGTGGTCTGTAAATGGACATTTCTCAAGACAAATATAAAGGCTGTTCTTGGCTGTCTTAGGCAGCAAATGGTTAAAGAGCGAGTCCCTCTTAGGAGCGAGGCCCTAGGCTGCAGCCTAGTTAGCCTAGTGGTTAATCCGGCCCAGCGTATCCTAGACGAGTAGCCTAGGCTAACATGCTAGTCTAACAGGCTAGTCTACTAGTGTTGGCCTGTATGCTAACCGAACTGGGTAGCTGAGACTGGTAGACAAGGCTAATAATCAATGAAGCAGGCTATGCCGACAGGCTAACGAACTAGGCCAATATGCTAGCAGATTAGGTCAGTACTGTAGGTTATAATGTACAAATAGGCTAGTAGGCTAGGCTTGTAGGCTAGTAGGTTAGACAAGTAGGCTGGTAGCTTAGGATATTAGGCTAGGTCAGCCTCTTAGGCCAGTAGGCTAGAAGGCTAAGCCAGTAGGCAAGGCTCCCAGACTACTCTAGCAGGCTAGGCTGGTAGGCCCAGTTAACTAGACTAATATGCTAGTCTAACAGGGTACCAGACTTTCAAAAGATTTTGGACCAACCAATCAGTGACCAGATTATAACCGTAAGCAGTCTTCGGAATTGCCTTCATCTTCATTTACATACGACCAATCAGAAGCATCCATTTCAGAGGCTCGCATTTGGTCTTTCAAAGCGTGATGTGCGTTCAACTACGTTTTGTTGTATTATGCAAATACTGTGGTTAAATCAACTCGTACTCAATGTCACGATCCTTAAGTGGAAAAGTCAAGCCAGATAAAAGAGTTTTCAAAAATTTAATAAGAATTCATAAAATGACATCACAAATAACATACTATATAGGCCATACACACAGCAAATCATTCGCTTACACGATCTTCCGCATTCATGCACCATTCAGACACAACCCACACATAATCCATGCATAAATCACACACAGTTCACACAGCTTACACACGATTCACATACAAATCACACAATATGTTCACACACTTCAGTTACACAAAATACAACCCGTCACGCGATTTTATAAGCAAACGTACGCTAGCACACCACCAGCAACTACACCTT
The DNA here is from genome assembly GCA_034401795.1 of Chaetoderma sp. LZ-2023a. Lineage (NCBI taxonomy): Eukaryota > Metazoa > Mollusca > Caudofoveata > Chaetodermatida > Chaetodermatidae > Chaetoderma > Chaetoderma sp. LZ-2023a. Next base: position 71,943,166 of record CM067361.1, on the reverse strand, counting down.
AGAAATAAGAATGTACACAGCAGTACTAACGGACGTACGCACAATATATAATATATAACCGTAGGTATTTGATAGACAACATAATTATATAAATTAAAACTAAATTGACAATGCTATACACAATATAAACTACTAATACAATACAACTAATTATGGAAATGTTCACGGACTTGGGGGGGGGGGGTTGACTGTTACGTTTAACTGTTAATGGATGTTGATGACGATTACGACACTAATATCATTGCACAAGAACGGAAGTTGACGATGATGAAGACGATGACGGCAATGATAGTACTGACACGATGATGACGAATGTTTGTTCAACTTGAAGACGGTGAAGACGATAACGGCAATGGTAGCACTGACACGACAATGACGAATGGTTCTTGAAATTGACGACGATGAAGACGATAATAGCAATGATAGCAATGACACAATAATGACGAATGTTTCTTGAAATTGAAGACGACGACAATGACGGTAATGACACGATACTGACGAATGTTTCTGCGCAACTCGCAGATGATAATATGTGACACAGATGTTAACGGTAATGACCACGACGATGATGATGACGAAACAATGACAGGATTACTGAGAAGGTGACGATAATGGCGACGACGATGTTGACACGACAATACAGGTCTGCGCAACTCGCAGGTGTTAATCGTTGACAGGGAAGATGACAATGACGACGACGATGATGAGACGATAGACAAGTCTGCGCAACTCGCAGGTGATTTTACCACACACACGTTATACAGGGTCGGCTTTACTCACACGCCAACCAATACACAAGATTTCCGACAAGGAAATCACAGCCTGTCCGGACCCAGACTGGACACTACAATACAAATATAACCATGTTAAAGTATATGTTTACGATAGGGTAAATCACACTTACTAACACATGACAACAACATTGACGAGACATATGGATGATAATGAACAACGCTCGTTAACATGCATTTATAATCTTACTGATTAATCCTTTTCCACTGACAGACTGACTCTGAAACCATACTACGAGTAAACGATAAAATGGTGTTCATTTTGAAGCTAACAAGACTGGAACTCATTGCTCATGTATTGTGCAATAGCTTTGTTAAATACACAATATATTTGAACATAACGACATGATATAGGTATGTTTTAAAGCCACAACTTACTATACTGACAAGCTACATATTACAACTTCGCAAATTTAAGAGGAGAACTTATTGGACACGTTTTGGCTAAAATAACAATTTTGAAAACACATACTTATATGACGTCATAGATTGACAGAAACAGACATCGTATAAAATTATCAATACTCACATAATCCAATTGAATAAGAAATATATGACGATTACAATCCGGTATTTCTAATACATATGACTTCAAAACACATAAATTACTATATATGAAAAGTTATACATACGCCGTTCAAAATTCAATCAGGTTGCAAACACTTGAACACCGTACACCTGGCAGACTTTCAAACGACTGTCCCAAGCACTAGGAAAATGATCATGCCCGTCACCTTGCAGTTCATTCTTAACCCAAGCGCATTCCTTTCAACAAAGACACACACACACACACCGCTACTCCAAGCGTCAACACTTCTTACACACACGTAGCTATTTACATAACATATTGTAGCGAAAATGTAAAAAAAACTGCTGCAATGATTTATCGCGAATTTTGAATTCAGATAGACACACTCAATAATCACGCAGTTTTAACAATATAATGACAAAGCGCGGCTGTAATTAGATAACTATCTATTTATAGATGCTGCTAAAACGCAACGATATGGATGTGTTTTTGCTATAAATATTTTCTTATAATTTATCAGTAAAAGCATCCGTTTCCATGGCAGCTTATACGCCCTATATACCTATAATTTGGTTATAACTGGTGAGCATGCTATTGGGTCGGCAATACTGAACATGTGTCCCAGCATAATATTACCTCCTAACACTGCCAATACACACATAACTACCACTATTTAGTCTATAAGGTGGTCCAATAAGACAGGTTTACATAGATATATTTATATAGTGACTAAGTGTTACTGTAGCCCTATGTGGTTTATAAAAACCTCTAATAAGACAGGTATTACTGTCCATGGTGTCTAAGGTATGTGATCTATGAGATGGTCTAATAAGACAGGGTTTACTGTCTATTGTGACTAAGTGTATGAGATCTATAAGGTGGTACAATAAGACAGGTCTTACGGTCTAGGGTGACTACGTGTACACTGCATGTGCATGATCTATAAGGTGGTCAAATAAGACGGGTTTTACTGCCTATATATTGACAAAGTGTATGTGATCGATAAGGTGGTCTAATAAGACAGGGTTTACTGTCTATTGCGACTAAGTGTATGAGATCTATAAGGTGGTACAATAAGATAGGTTTTACGGTCTATGGTGAATACGTGTACACTGTATGTGCACGATCTATAAGGTGGCTTAATAAGACCGTTTTTACAGTCTATAGTGTCTGGTCTAAGGTGGTTCAATAAGACAGGTTTTGCTATCTATGGTGACTAAGTGCATGTGGTCTATAAGGTGGTCAAATAAGACAGGTCTTACTGTCTAAGGAAGCTAAGTGTATATGGTGTAGGGTACGTGTAGGGTAGGACAGAGCAGAGCAGGGTAGGGTAAGCTATGGCTAAGTCTAGGGTAGCCTAGTGGGCTGGTTGGCCCTAGATTAGACTACGCAAGCTATGTCTAAGCTATACTAGGCTAAGCTATACTAGGATAGGCTAAGTTATGCTAATCTACTCCAAGCTACGCTAGTCTAGCTATGCTATACTAGGCTAAGCTATGCTATGCTATACTAGTCCACGCTAAGCTATGTTATACTAGTCTAGTCTAAACTATGCTCTACTAGTCCATGCTATGCTGTTATACTAGTCTAGGTTAAGCTATGTTACACTAGTCCAGGTTAAGTGATGCTATACTAGCCTGGGCTAAGTTATGCTAGACTAGTCTAAGCTTTACTAGTCTAGGCTAAACTATGGTCTACCAGTCCACGCTAAGCTATGCTATACTAGTCCAGGCTATGTTATGCTATGCTAGTCCAGGCTAAGCTATGCTATACTAGTCTAGACTAGTCTATGCTATACTAGTCTGGGCTAAGTTATGCTACACTAGTCTAGGCTAAGGTATGCTAGACTAGTCTATGCTATACTAGTCTAGGTTAAGATATGCTTTATTAGACTAGGCTAAGCTATAACATGCCAAGCTATGCTATACTTATCCAACCTAAGCTAAGCTATACTAGTCTAGGCTAAGCTATGCTAAAATATTCCAAGCTAAGTTATACTATACTAATCCAGACTAAACCATGCTAGACTAGTCTAAACTAAATTATGAAATACTAGGCCAAGCTACACTATGCTCTACTAGTCTAGACTAGGCTATGCTACACTAGTCTAAGCTAGGCTATACGTGGCGAAGCTATGTTAAGCTATACTGGGATAAGCTAAGCTATACCGTGCTAGGCTAAGTTAGGCTATGATGGACTAAGCTCTATTGGGATAAGCGACGTTATACTAGGCTAAGCCAATATAAACTAGGCTAAGCTATGCCCTGCTAAGCTAAGCTATCCTCGGCTAAGCTAAACTAAGGTATACCGAGCTAGGCTAAGTTAAGATATGATGGGCTAAGCTATACTGGGATAAGCTAAGCTATAATAGGATAAACTAAGCTATACTAAGCTAAACTAAGATAAACTAAGCTAAGCTAAGTTATGCTCGGCTAAGCTAAGCGACCATCGGCTAAGCTAATATCTACTCGGCTAAGCTGAGACTTACTCGACTAAGCTAACCTAAAATTGTCTACGCTACGCTAAGCTAAGCTAAGATATACTCACCCAAGCTATGCTATAATAAGGTAAGTTAACCTATGCTAGTCTACACTAGGCTATGCTAGTATGAGATAAGGAATGATATGCTAATCTATGCTAGTTTGAGCTAAGCGATGCTACTCTACAATATGCTATGTTGGTCTAAGGTATGCTACTCTAAGCTTAGCTAGTCTATGCTAGTTTAAACTAACCCATGCTAGGATATGCTATATTAAGCTAATCTAAGCTATGTTATGCTATGTTAGGCTAGGTTAAGCTAAGATAGTCTAATCCAAGTCATGCTCAGCTATGCCAGTCTAAACTAAGCCAGAATATGCTAAGTACGGTTAAGCTATGCTAGTCTAAGCTAAGGCAAGCTATGCTAGTCTAAGACACGCTATGCTAAGATAGTCTAAGTGAACATATGCTAAGCTAAGCTAAGCAAATCTGTGCTGGTCTAGGCTATGTTGCACTGGTAACATATGTTAGTGTAACCTAAGCTAAGCTAGTCTAAGTTAAGCTAGTCTAAGCAAAGCTATGCGATGCTAATCTAGGCTAAGCTATGCTAGTATGAGCTATGCTAGTCTAACATAAGCTAGTCTAAACAAAGCCTAGCAAATCTATGTTAAGGCATGCCAGTCTAAGCTGGCCTATCTAGGCCTAAGCAAAAATGTGTACTCTATGCTCAGGCTAGCTTATGCTAGGCTAGGTATACGGCTACTTTTGGCTAAGCTAGCCTAAATGCTACGTTTATGGTAGCCTACAGTGGCCTGGCTAGGCTACAAGGCTTTTCCTAGGCTAGGCTAAGCCTAGCGCTAGGCCATGGTATGATAGACTAGGCTAGGCTATGTCTAGGGTAATCTAAGCTGGGATAGCTAGGCGTAGACTATGTTGGCCTAGGCTAGGCTAATCTAGGATATAGGCCAAGTCCGGGGTAGTCTAAGCTGAACAAAACTATGCATAGGGGAGGCTTCACAAACTATACCGAGGCTAGCCGATGTAGCTCTCTATTTTTAGATTGTCGAAAGCGATTCAAGCGAACCAAACAATTAATTTGGAGTCATTTTATGAGAGTCAGGATTTAAGTTATCGATTCCTTTTTTAAATACACTATGGTATTTCAGATCATGTGAAATATCCCTCCCTCTCAACGAAGCGATCCCTTTCGCAAATACTCTGACGTGTAGGGTAGGGTAATGTGGGCCGGGTCTACCTTGGCCTTAGCTCGACCTTAGCCAGGCTTGACTAAGCCTTATCCAGACTTAGCAAGACCTTATCTAGGCCATAGGCTGGCTTGATTAGGCCTTATCCAGGCTTAGAGCGGCCATAGGCAGGCTTGATTAGGCCTTATCCATAGGCCTTATCCAGGCTTAGCTAGGCCTTAACTAGGTATTAGCCAGGTTTGACTAGGCCTTATATATATATATATTGTATAGACATTATATATGCATTAGCAAGGTCTTAGATAGGCCATAGCTATGGTTATACATGCCTTATGTAGATTTTGGATAGGCCTTATCTAGGCTTGGATATGCCTTACTTTGGCCTAAGCTAAACCGTGTAGAGACTTGGATTAGTCTTACTAATACTCGTATACTCGTAATACTCGTATATATCCTTACGTAGGTATTAGCTAGCCATTACTTTGGCCTTAGATAGTCGTTAGTTAGTCTTGCCTAGGCCTTAGCTAGATCTGACTAGGCCATACATAGGCCCTGGCTCGGCCTTAGCTAGGCTTGAGTAGGCCGTAGGTAGTCTTGGCTATAGCTTACATAGGCATATGTTAGGTTGTATCTAAGCTTGGCTAGGCCTTACTTAGGTCTTAGCCACGCTTCGTTAGGCTATACATAGACATCTGTCAGGCTCACCTAGGGCTTAGCTTAGATTTACCTAGGCCATAAGTAGGCCTTGTATAGACTTGGCGTGGCCTTACCTATGCCTAAGCTGTGGCTTATCTCAGGTCTGGATAAGCCTATCCAAGCCTAGATAAGGCCTGGTCAGGCCTCGCTAAGGCGTAGGCAATGCCTAGCCAAGCCTGGTGAAGGGTTAAGTAATCCTATCTAAGGCTTAGGTAGGGCCTAATTAAGCCTAGCTAAGGCCTAGACAAGCCTAGATAAAGTCTAGCTAAGGCCTATCCAGGGCTGGTAAAGCCTAGCTTAAGCCTCGGAAAGCCGAGGTAATATAGCCTATGTATGGCATAGTCAAATGTAGCTAAGGCCTAGATAAGCCATATCCAAGCCTATATAAGGCCTAGCTAATGCATAGGTAAGACCTAACCAAACATAGCTAAGGTATAAGTAAGGCCTAGTCAAGTCTGACTAAGGCCGAGCGAAGGTCTAGGTAATGTCTAGGTAAGGCATAGCTTAGGCCCAGGTAAGGTCTAGTCAAGCCTAGCTAAGACATAACTAAGGTTTATGTAAGGACTAGTTAAGCCTAGCTAAGGACTAACCAAACGTAGATAAAGCCTCGCTAAGGCCTAGGTAAGCTGGGATAAGGCCCAGATATAGCCTATGCACGGTCTAATCAAGCATGGGTAATGCTTAACTAAAGCCTAGGTAAGGTCTAGATAAGGCCTATCGAGCTCTAGCTAAAATCCAGCTAAGGACAGCGGAGGCCTAGATAAGCCTATCCAAGCCTAGATAAAGCATAGATGGGGCCTTGGTCTGGCCTGGACAAGCCTGCTCAATGGCAAGTTATAGCCTACGTAAGCTTAGCTAAGGCGTTGTGTAGGACATAGACTAGCCTTGCCAAGGCCTAGCCAAACCTTGTTAAGGCTGAGTTAAGGCATAGTTACCCCTGGCGAATGCGTAAGTAAGGCGTAGCCAAGAGTAGTTAAGGCCTATGTAATACCAAACCGAACTAATGTCTAAGTAATACCTAGTCATGACTATATACGGCCAAGCTAAGACCTAGCTATGAATAGCTAAAGCTCATCTTAGGCCTAGGTAAAGTCTAGCCAGGCCTAGCCAAGACCTACCTAATCCTATGTAAGGCATAGTTAAGGCTAGTTAAGTCCTAACCAAACTTTGCTAGAGTCTGGATAAGGCCTAGGTAAGCCAAGATAAGGCCGAGCCACCCCCTCTGTAACAGTGTCTAAGGCCTGGCGAAACCTATGTACGGTTAACGAAGGTCTAGGTAAGGCCTAGTCAAGCCTAGATAAGGCCTATCTAAGGCCTATGTAAGGTTAGCTAAGGTATAGATAAGGCCTAGGCAAGCATGGCCTAGATAAGGCTTGCTAAAGCCTGACTAAGCCTTGATAAGGCATAGCCAAGGCCTAGGTAAGGCCTAGTTAAGATTAGCTATGGTATAAGTAGGGCCTAGTCAAGCCTGCCTAAGGCCTAGTCAAATTAGTTTCAAGATATTTAACAGAATGTTTATTAAATAGTAAATGCACTTAATTCGTACAACTTAACGGACTATAAGCATGTATGACGAACGTAAGTACGTCATTCATGAAATAATTGATTTTGGCATCATCCTACAGGTGACGTAGTTGATTATGACGTCACATGATTGATCGATACACTGGAATCATGAATTAGTCTAGGTGAGCTTGTAGGCTAGACAATACATGTATGGGTTGAGGAGCCATGGGAGGGGATTGGGGGAGAGGAGGGGAGGAAGGGGAGAGAGGGAGAGGGGGAGAGAAAGAGTGGTGAGAAAGGGGGTGGAGCAGAGGGTGGAGAGAGAGGAGTGGGTGGGTGAGTGAGTGAGTGAGTGAGTGAGTGAGTGAGTGAGTGAGTGAGTGAGTGAGTGAGTGAGTGAGTGAGTGAGTGAGTGAGTGAGTGAGTGAGTGAGTGAGTGCCCACCCACACACCCAAACCATCAACCACACACCCACTAACAACCCACACATATTTTCATGGCGTGTCACATGTCCTGCAAGATAAACGGATGGCGGGACTGACAGACGGATGGACTGACAGGTTTGCACAAAGAATCAAAGGCTTCTTCAGCATACATTTGATGTTTAAATAATGTCTCAGTAAAACTTTGGAAGAAAATCGGGAATATACAACGATCTACACACGTCCGCCAATGTGAACCGACGTACGTACGGACGGGATGATAGAACATCAGGCGCAAAAATAAAGGACTTCTTTGGAGGGGCATACTCGGCATATATCTGAAGATTTATCAATAACCTCCCAGTAGAATCTATGCTATAGACTATTAAAAATGTGCACATATGCATCAAGCTGAACGGGAGGGTGTGCACACGAACAAGTACAGTGTTATAGGCAAAACATAAGCGGTTTCTTACAAGAATCTTCATCATCAGAGCTCAAAGGTTTCAAGAATAGTCAAACAATCTATATTACGTCTGTACTACCACTACTACTACACCCTACTACTACTACTACTACTACTACTACTACTACTACTACTACTACTACTACTACTACTACTACTACTACTACTACTAGTACTACTACTACTACTACTACTACTACGACGACGACGGCGGGGACGACGACTACTACTACTACTACTACTACTACTACTACTACTATGACGATGACACCGCCGCCGACGACGACGACGACGGCGACGACGACGACGACGACGACGACGACGACGACGACGACGACGGCGGCGGCAACGACGACGGCGACGACGACGAGGCCGACGACGACTACTACTACTACTACTACTACTACTGCTACTACTACTACTACTACTACTACTACTACTACTACTACTACTACTACTACTACTACTGCTGCTATTGCTGCTGCTGCTGCTGCTGCTGCTCTGCTGCTGCTGCTACTACTGCCTTGTGATACAACTTTTATTATAAAAATAGAAATATACAAGATACAAGACGTTAATTAAACCATCGCGCGTCTCTCATGTTTTATCTTTAAGCTCCTACGAGGCTAAAAAAATCATTTGGCGCAAGATGAATGAACGCCCCAAAGAACACATGCATATATGTATTTGATATTGTCAAATGCACTGGCTCAGAATTTTCAAAACTGAACAATTTTTCGTTTATTTTATTCGTTTAGATGGTAGGTAGGTAGTTTACTTGGTTTATTGGCCGCTGACACCTAGATGTATTTGGGCCATGACTCACTCTGAGAGGTGCTTCCCAGAAGGGTGGCGTTGCCCCCCCCCCCCCCCCCCCCCCCCGGAGGGTTGCTATAAACAAACGTCAAAACTGAAAATAGTCGAAAAATTAAGTTGTTGCTGGGAGTGTGTTGCCTGATGCTGTCTAATGAACTGTTGTTGCCAGGTGTTGATGTTGTATGGCGTGTAGAGGAAGGGGTGGGAGGGGGAATTACTTTATTTCTCATGGAAGTGGGATGGGGGTGGAGGGCAGTCTGTAAAATAAAATCTCAAAACGGGAATCAGGAAAATTTTCAATAAAAAACATTATGACGAAGCTGAATGATAATAGGCCTACTATCAACTAAGAACAAACAAATTAAAATAATGGCCTGTGATTAAATAAACAAGAAATGGGGAAAATTAAACTTTAAATCCAGTGTTTGTAAACTAAATATCCAAATTTAACTTGTTGCTATTAACTAGCCAGTCATTCCAGTGGTAAATTTTCAAAAATAGTCTTCTCTTGGTCTGCAAATGGACGAAATTAGAAAGGCCTGTGTTATTATTAAATCGTGATAATTGTGATCAATCTGGTCGCTGTGAACTTGCCATTTGAAATCTTGACCCACAATTGTTCACATTTCTAGATAACCCCTAGGGGTGATCACCCACGCAGTTTGGTCAAGATATCTCCAGTTATAAGAAAGAATTGCAACACCACAAATTTACGAAAACTAACACCACAAATTTACGAATACTGGTAATTACATATTTTTCTTCATTATTTCACTTAGGAGAACCCCTTGTTTGACAGTGAGAGCTGCAAGACTACATAACATTGCTTATTTCAGCTGTTTTATCTCACGGCACCTGTCTTTAAGATAGAGTATTACGTACCTGTGTGGCCGCATATACTCATTCTAAACATGCAGACGATCGCCTTCCGAATAATAACAAATTAAATACTATAATAGACGCCATCTCGGTGACCTCGCACCGGTCCTGCATGTGTGACTTCATCCTGTCTTTGCATGAGTAGATCCCGTCTCTCGGAACTGCTTTCCTTTAAACGAACCTTCCTTCAAAATCCTGTTGTTGCTGGGATGAGGGGAAAAACAGATCCGTTTCAGAAACCAGGAAAATGTATAGAATACTTCTAATGCAAGCTGTACACCACCAGAAAACACATCAGTTGGCAGGTAAACAAATCTTGTAGCGAGCTCACACAGCCAATGGCGGTACATCTTATTTTTTAATTATCCTTATCTATATAGAACCATACACGCAAAATCTTCTTTTAAAAATGTGCGTGTATACCTATATATAGACAAAGGCTGGTTTAATGGACTAAGGGTCAGATTAATGGGCTTTGGCCAGTTGGCCAAAGACTTCCATTTCCCATCTGCCCCTATTCCTTTAAAAGAGGCCAAACTGTGACCAAAGGGTCAGCTGAAATTTCTCTATCTGACGAGTTTCAACCTCAGACAGTGAGATCTTTAACGTCCACCTACATGTAAGGAGACGGGACCTAGGTTTAATGTCTCATCCGAAGGACAGTTTTTTAAGGGTTTTTTTAGTTGGTTTATTGGCCGCTTACACCGAGATGTATTTGGGCCATGACTCGCTCTTGGAGGTGCTTCCCCGAAGGGTTGCGTTGCTTCCCCGAAGGGTTGCTCTAAATAAGCGTTAAAACTGAAAAAAATTAAAAAAATTATGATGTTGCTAGGGGTGTATGCGGTGCCTGTTGCTGCCTAATGAACTGTTGTTGGCGGGTGTAAGTGTTGGATGCAGTGTAAGAGTGGGTGGAAGGGGAGGTTACTTTATTTCACTTGGGGATAGGATGGGGACTCAGGGGCTTCCACAGTGGGGGTCAGAGATTAAGTTTGCATTCTCATCGAATCAGGAGGAAAATTGTGTCTGAAAGACGTACGTAGTTGTTCGATAGGCACGAGGGACTAAATGATCAGGAAGATTAAAATGTTCAGCCACATGTGTGTCTTCCTCTAGTCTAATATCTGAGAGGTGTCTAGCTGCACACCATCTTAGTGGATTTTTCGTTTCTCCGACATACTGCGTTTGACACAAATTGCATGAAATAACATTACATTGTTAGAATCACAATCTAAATTTTACTGAATTTGAAATTTGCTTTCATCTTGAAAGCCTGTGAATGTACTCTGGGAAGGAAGAAATGTATCCAATTTACACCTTTTCTTTTCGCATTTCCGAAATCCTCCTTCACCTACAATCAGACGATTATGACAATATTTTGATAGGCCGAGAATTTCTGGCATTATTCGGAATGAGTTCCAAATTACGCAAAGTTTCAGACTCTATTTTACGTAGGAACCGAGAAGAGTACCCTCTCGGTTTGAGGGCTTTAAATAAGGTCTAACATGATGATTCAAAGTTTTTCCTATCACTCGAATTTCTAGGAAAAATGATTATTTGTAATTTTACAAGTCCCTTGAAAGTATAGGGTGGATGGAATGATTTCTTGTGCTGTAGCTGAAGCAAGTCGGTTGGCTTAAAAAACCTTTGTAGTCTAAGTAACCACTTGTTTCATACTTTATACCTTTGGATACGGTTACATCCAGGAAATCTACGGACATCTCATCAATTTCAGCTTTTAGTTTGATATTCGGATCATGATTGTTCAGAATGGCTAAAAATTCGTTAAATGCTTCTCTAGTATGTTGCCAGATCATGAAAATGTCATCGAGGTACCTGCGGTAAATGAGCGGCTGATTTGGACACTTTTTGAGTCCTTCCTTTTCCCACTCTGCCATGTAAAGGTTAGCGAAACCTGGGATAAAATGCTTACCCATTGTGCAGCCACAATTTTGTTGGAAAACTTCACCAGCAAATTTAAACTCATTGCCTTTGAGTCTAAGCTCTAATAGAGCTAGTACTTCTCTGGTGGGCCTGTTGGTGTCGGGGTAGGCGGCAAATGCTCTACGAACTAAATTTAGCTCATTTTCGATATCAGTGTTTGTGTACATAGCATCGACGTCCATCGTAATTAAGAATGAATTTGGAGGGACCTAGGCCTTAGAGACCGGGGCTAGGAAATCTTCAGTGTTTTTCAGATAGTTAAAATGTCTATTCGCAATTGGCTGAAGATGGTAGTCGATAATTTCACTAATCCTATATGATTCTGAACCATAACTCACACACACACACACACACATGACGACGCAACGTACTCACATACGTATTGCGTTACTTATCAACACCTGTCCTTAATTATCTGCCATAAAAAGTCACCAGTATCTATGCTGCGTCAAGTGTACTCAAGTGAACAGTTCACCCAAATTTAAATCTAATCCACGCTAACTACGTTATCCATGAATTCCCAGTGTCTCAAATCTCTCAATTTCAAACCAACCATACAGGTAATCTGTTTATTTTTTTGAAAAGTTATTTGTCTGAAAGGCATTGCTGCCTAGAGCAGCAACGGCTTCCAGTAAATCCAGGCGCATCACTTTCAAAATATTGAGGCTACTTATTTCTGGTATCTTAGCGAATGTGTCGTATCTGGGCTGTGGGGTTGAACGGTTATGCCTGAAGTTTTACAGCTTGCAATTACTTGATGTGCTGGCGCCTCTGAATGCAAGCACATGTTGCAAAGGAACTTTAAAATAACTGATGAATATTAAAACAATTATTTTTGAAGGCCTAGAGTAAAGTCAAAAAATTTTCAATAGAAATGGCTATCACCTCCCCTGTGAAAAGGGCAACTGGCCAGCTGACCCATGTTTTAGGTACACCTGAATTTGCATATCTGATATTGACTGGAAATGATTCAATATACATTATCAGAACTATTAGTGTGCTCTTAATTGCATAATTAATGTAAGATAACATACATATTTTGCTATATGTAATTTTTCAGCCTCGAAAATAATCACAACCTGTCCGTGTCTGCCTCTACAAAATTCACGTCGTCTGTGGCTATCCTCTAAATAAAATCGAAGAGACACGCATTAACGGCGTGAATTATGGGCTATATAGGACCTATAGATAAATCAGCCGATGCAAGCGGCCGCTGGGCACGAACCCACTTGCTCAATTTACCGTAAACTAGTGCGACATTGGCCATAACTTTTGTATAGTTGTCACTTGACTTATTTAAATTGGGTTTTTTTCCCTGGAAAAAGCTCAGGGCACTGTGAAAGTCAGCCACTGTGAAAACAAGCCAGAGCCTGGGCTCAGTGCGCTATTACCCAGCGACATCGCTGGTTGTTGATGTTTTCTACGACTCCGGCGTGTATGCGTACGTGTGTGAGTGCGTGGTTGCGACCATGCATGCATGCATGCATTATGCATGCGTTCATGCGTGCGTGCGTGTGTACCCCGGTACGTGTGTGCGCACGTGTGTGCGTGTGTGGTATATGTGCGTGTGTGCGTGGATGTGCTAAGTTAATTATCTATGTACGTATTTGATATTGTCAAACGGAGTAGCTCAGAATCTTCAAAATGAAAAAATGTGTTGTTTATTTTATTCCTTGAGGTTGTCATTTTGTTTAAGAGACGCCATATGGCCTAATTGTCACACAATGATAAATCACTGAGTGGTATTCTGAAAACTTATTTGAGTTTGGCTTTTACTAAGATGTCACCTAGATTCGGATTTTTCTTAAATGCAATTACTGGACGCTTGTTGAAAAGTTGTCCGAGATTGTGCTGTAATTTGTGATATTCATCTTTTAGGATTTTTGCAATTTCAACACTTTTCCGATTGTATGTGAGAGTAAATGGGATCATCTCCCTTTGGTCTAAGAGGCCTGTGTCAGAATTTATGCCCCTAGGCCCTTGTGTTTCAAATTGTTTAATCCAGAACGATTCTCTTAGATTTCTATGATTATCAGTTTCCTCTGTTGTGTCTGAAAGAGGTAGCTGTTCGATAGGCATAATTTCAAAGTCACGAGGGACTATATGTTCAGAAAGATTAAATTGTGGTTTCCTCTAGTCTAATATCTGAGAGGGTCCAGTTGTACGCCATTTTAGTGGATTTTTAGTTTCGCTGACATACTGCTTTTGAAACAATTTGCATGAAATTACATAAATTACATTTTTAGAATCACGTTCTAAACGGGACTGAACTTGGCTCCTTATTTACATTCGTCACATTCGTCACATTCGCGATAGTGTATAAATTGCCAGTGCTACGTCTCGTGGCGCATCGGCTCAATTTTTCTGATACGGTGCACGTCTTCTACAGGGCTAATAACTTTCTGGGCCCCAGTGTTCATTAATCTCCCGAAACTAACGGACTTCTCCGGGTTTATCTATGCCCCGCCCATCTCTATCGAAGCTCCACCTACTCATCATTCGTGTTGGAATCAGTCGATCTCCGCAGATTTTGGATATCATTTTATAGAAAACTAAATAAACTATTGGATATTTTGAAGCTAGTTTGTCTGAGTGCTGTATCTGCCTAAGGCAGAAACGACACCCAGTCAAATTAGTTTCAAAATACTCAACAGCATGTTTATTACATTAGCATAGAATTACAAATACATACTTATTATTGTCGTCTTTAAGCCATTTGATATTTGATATTGAAATGGTTGAAAATAGGTTTTCATTGCAACAATTATGTATAGTTTTGTATATATTTTGTGCATGATTTGTAAATTTTGTAAATATAATTCTAATTAGTTCATATAGTTATTTGGCGAGGGCCTCTGGGAGATCAGGGCATTGCTCTGAAGATTTACCCTCGATAAATAAAGATTCTTATCTTATCTTATCTTAGAGACGTACTATATCTGTGGTAAGTTTCAAGTGAAAAACATGTATAATAATATTGTGGAGCGCGAAAAAGTACACAAAATTCGCGAAATTTTCACCGATTCATGATATCCGGTGCCCTACAGTCTGTAATAGGTTGGGCCCCAAAATTTCACCCATATGGTTAGATAGGTATTTGAAGACAATAATTAAATATTGCGTTTAAAATTTTTCTACCCTGAAGTAATTTCGTAGTTCACAATTTCGTACCGAAAATTGGCTTAGATTTTGGTCGATTCACGATATTCTGTCCCCTACGGTCTGTGAAAGGCTCGGCCCCAAAATTTCACCGATACCATTCGATAGGTATTTGAAGACGCTAATTAAATATTGAGTATAAAATTTTCTACCATGAAGTAATTTCGGAGTGCACAATTTCGTACCAAAAATTGGCTTAAATTTGGGTAGATTCACAATATTCTGTACCCTACAGTCTGTAATATGTTCGGCCTCAATGTTTCACTCATATGGTTAGATAGATATATGAATACGCTAATAATGCCTGGAGTTTAAAAGATTTCTACCGTGAAGTAATTTCGTAGTGTACCATTTCGTACCGAAAATTGGCTTAGATTTTGGACGAGTCACGATATTCGGTCGCCTACAGTCTGTAATAGATTCGGTCCCAGAATTTTACCCGCATAGACATATAGGCGTCTCAATACGTTAGTAGTATTCGTAATTTAAATAAGATCTACCATGAAGTAATTTCGTAATTCGCAATTTGGTATAGACAGTTGTACCGAAAATTGGCTTAGATTTTGGCAGATTCAAGGTATTCGATCCCTACAGTCTGTAATAGGTTCGGCCTCAAAATTTCACCGATGTTCTTCGATAGTTATGTGAATACCCTAATAAAGCCTGAGTTTAAAAATTTTCTACCGTGAAGTAATTTCGTAGTGCACAATTTCGTACCGAATATTGGCTTAAATTTTGGTCGATTCAAAATATTCTGTCCGCTACAGTCTGTAATATGTTCGGCCCCAAAATTGCACCCATATGGTTAGATAGGTATATGAATAGCCTAATAAGGCCTGAAGTTTAAAACATTTCTACTCTGAAGTAATTTCAGAGTGTACAATTTCGTACCGAAGATTGGCTTAGGTTTTGGACGATTCACGATATTCGGTCCCCTACAGTGTGTACTAGGTTGGGCCCCAGAATTTTACCCCCATAGCCATATAGGCTTATCAATACCTTAGTAATATTCGTAATTTAAAAAACATCTAGCATGAAGTAATTTCGTAGTTCACAATTTAGTATCGACAGTTGTACCGAAAATTGGCTTAGATTTTGGCAGATTCAAGGTATTCGATACCTACAGTCTGTAATAGGTTCGGCCTCAAAATTTCACCGATGTTCTTAGATAGTTATGTGAATACCCTAATAAAGCCTGGAGTTTAACAATTTTCTACCGTGAAGTAATTTCGTAGTGCACAATTTCGTACCGAATATTGGCTTAAATTTTGGTCGATTCAAAATATTCTGTCCGCTACAGTCTGTAATATGTTCGGCCCCAAAATTGCACCCATATGGTTAGATAGGTATATGAATAGCCTAATAAAGCCTGAAGTTTAAAACATTTCTACTCTGAAGTAATTTCAGAGTGTACAATTTCGTACCGAAGATTGGCTTAGGTTTTGGACGATTCACGATATTCGGTCCCCTACAGTGTGTACTAGGTTGGGCCCCAGAATTTTACCCCCATAGCCATATAGGCTTATCAATACCTTAGTAATATTCGTAATTTAAAAAACATCTAGCATGAAGTAATTTCGTAGTTCACAATTTAGTATCGACAGTTGTACCGAAAATTGCCTAGATTTTGGTCGATTCACGATTTTCGGTCCCCTACAGTCTGTAATAGGCTCGGTTCCAAAATTTCACCCATACCATTAGATAGGTATTTGAAGACGCTAATGAAATCTTGAGTTTAAATATTTTCTACCTGAAGTAATTTCGTAGTGCACAATTTCGTACCGAAAATTGGCATAGATTTTGGCAGATTCACGATATTCTGTCCCCTACAGTCTGTAATGGGTTCGGCCCCAAAATTTCACCCATATTGGTAGATAGGTATAGAAATACGTTAATAAAGTCTGGAGTTTAAACAATTTCTACCGTGAAGTAATTTCGTAGTGCACAATTTCGTACCGAAAATTAGTTTATATTTTGGCCCAAATCAACATATTCGGTCCCCTACATTCTATAAGAGGTTCGGCCCCAGAATTTTACCCACATAAACATATCATAGGCTTATCAATGCGTTAGTAATATTCGTAATTTAAAAAAGATCTACCATGAAGTAATTTCGTAGTTCGCAATTTAGTATCGGCAGTTGTCAAATGCAAAAAATAGACGATATTCGGAACCAGAATCCCGGTACACGGTTTGACAACGGGTTTTCGAAGATATGGCGATATAGAACACTGTATGTACTAAGGCTGTGCGAAATATGCCATCAACTAATTTCATAGTATGTTAGTTACTTATTCGCCATATGGTCCCATTGTAAGATAGATGATTCACATTCGTCACATTCGGATAGTGGTCACTATGTCCTGGTATATCGCCGTTAATACGTTCAGCCCCAAAATTTCACCCATATTCTTAGATAGGTATATGAATACCCTAATAAAGCATGGCGCTTTAAAAATTTCTACCATGAAGTAATTTAGTGGTGCACAATTTTGTACGAAAAATTGGCTTAGATTTTGGCAAATTCAAGATATTCGGTCCCCTACAGTCTGTAATATGTTCGGCCCTAAAATTTAAACCATATGGTTAGATAGGTATTTGAAGACACTAATTAAATCTTGAGGTTAAAGATTTTCTACCCTGAAGTAATTTCGTGGTGCACAATTTCGTAACGAAAATTGGCTCAGATTTTGGCCGTTTCATGATATCCGGTCCACTACAGTCTGTAATAGGTTCGGCCCCACAATTTTCCCCACATAGACATATAGGGTTCTCAATACGTTAGTAATATTCGTAATCTAAAAAAAATCTACCATGAAGTAATTTCGTAGTTCGCAATTTAGTATCTACAGTTGTACCGAAAATTGGCTTAGATTTTGGCTGATTCAAGATATTCGATCCCCTACAGTCTGTTATAGGTTCGGCCCCAAAATTTCACACATATGGTTCGATGTGTTTAAGGATCAAGTTAAGGAGTTAGAAATATTTGACAGATACATGCCTCCACCTACGTGCTGGAAGGAAGTACTAGAACAGCAATTGTGGGGCAATAGTAATATGTGTTATAACAATGCAGTACTTTATCTACCGTTCTTTGCAAAATATGGCATTCAACGTTTGTCTGATATGACACATGCTGTACCAATTGAATGGTTTCGTCTGCCAAATGTAAATACTAATAGTTTGCCTCCACAACCTGCATTAGTTCTCGATGCTGAGATGTTAAAATACAAGATGAGATCCAAGGAATGGTACCACATTATGGGACGAAAACAAGTAACACATCCCATAGCAATTAGGAGATGGGATGACTCAAGCTATAAACCATCCAGTTGGAAAGATGTATGGAAAATCTTACATTCTCCATACATACCAAATATGGCTCGTGATTGTGGCGATTACTACATCGACGGCTATGGGTGGGACACTTGACATACAAGTGCAATATAACGACTTCTGATAGGTGTTACTTATGTCAAACAGACGAAGAAACAATCGACCATTTATTTGAAGAATGCTCAATATCGTCACAATTTTGGGAGTATATCAGCCAAATCTTGGCACAATTTAGAGCAAAGTCCATTGTTCTAGAACCACATGTAGCCTTATTTAGAGAATTTGGATCAAGCGGTGTAAATATCGTAAAGTCTGATAAGACTATTTTAATAACAATGCTAACCATAGGTGGTTGGGCTATTTGAAAACATCGGTGTGCGCAGACGAAACATCCATCTATGGGCAATCACAATAGAGCAATAAAGGCAATATTTCGTTCATTGCTGCTGGATCATATTCCTTGCGAATGTTTTAGATTAAAGCGGCATGGTAAAGAAGAAGTATTCAAGGATATATGGTGCAAAACAAACATAGTTTCAATAAAATTAGTAATTTTGGGTGGGTACGCATTTAAGTATAATTTAATAGTGAGAAATCTAACGCATAGCAATCAAGTTTGACATATCAACACCAACATTTCAGCATAAGGGGCTCAGCACAATTGCTTATGTAAATTATTTTAGAAATTGCTGCCATATGCAGCAACCACTTCCGGTCAAATCTGCCTAACATATTCTGCCTAGTATTCGTTACAATAGATTAATTCAGTCTAAGCTAAGCTCCACCCATCTTTGCCCGCGTTGGGATCGATCAAACAGGGACGTCCCTAAATCTGATTCTTAATTTCAAGAAATCTATACCTGTACGGTACTGTAGGTAAATTGATTGACATACTTTGAAACCGACTTGACTGGATAACTTTGCTACTTAGGACAGCAACAGCGCCCAGTCAAATCGGCTTCAAATTATCCAACAGAATGCTTAACGGACTATTAAGGGTTCATGACGGACTTAGATATGTCAGTCACAATGTAATTGATTGTGACGTCAATATGCATGTGATGTAATTCATTTATGACGCCATATCTCTGACTGACAAATTGGATTCATTAATAGGCTAAGAATTTGTATCTATCTTCTCAAAGTGTTGCCACACGTCACTTTTCACCCACGATAGCGAATTATTTCTGCAAAACAGAGAATTATTATGATTCCAGATGCGAAAGAAGCCACTACAACAGATTAGCGTGTCAGGACAGAACTGGAAATGAAAAACCAAATAAAATAAATAAATAAATAAATAAAAAAACCAAAAAATAATAATAAAACAACGATAATCGATTACGAATTTTCATAATGATTCAATCGATCAACGATCGATCATCTAAAATCGATTAGCAGCACTAATATATATATATATCTTGACGTTTGGTTTTGGAGGCAGGCGTGTTAGCCACACGCACGCTGCGCTTTTTAATAAACATATCCCGATATTATATATGCTTTCATTATTGCGTTTTGGAAATGAAATATCAAACACACAATCACGGACATATTTCGCGTTATTAGTATTCTTATTTCGGATGATTCGCGTGTTGGTATGGTGATGTGTAATATCCGAAAAGAAAGCCTGGCACGTGTCTAAGACCGTTGAGAATCTCTGGGCATTTGAGTTTGATCAGCGGACGACACAAACGTTGTCTCCCAAGGCGGGTGTGGCAATGAAAAGAAGAACAAATTATTATTATTATTATTATTATTATTATTATTATTATTATTATTCAATAATTATTTATTCTGTATGCTTAATGTGAATGACCTAAGTGTTGACGAATGCTTAATATTAATCGGTGAAGAATTCCACATTTGCGTCGCCGTGTATGTAAACCTGTTTTTTCCCGTAATCTGTTCTTATTTTTGGAGGCTTTAATAGACCGTTGGTCTTTGATCGTAGATTTCGAGAATGTGTGTCTCTACCAACGTAAATAGTTTTTTCATGTACATATGTGCAAGGCCTTTTAAGGACTAATATGTCATGATGTTGGTCTTAATTGCCATTCTCGTTATTAACGTTGTCTAGTTCAATTCTTCATACATTTCTTTTGATGGGGTCCTATAGGGTACTTCTAATATTATTCTAGCTGCGCGCTTTTGTAATTTTTCAAGCTTGTTTAACAATGACGGTGTACCAGCATAATACACAAGACGACAGTAATCTATATGGGAAAGGATATATGCCTTATAAAACAGGTTTCGTTCTTCCATATTCATGTATTTCTTATTTTTCTTTAGCATATAAATAAGTGAAGCGATCTTGTTACAAATTTTGCTAATATGCTGCTACCATGAAAGGTTGTCATTAATATATAAGCCTAATTTGATAACGCAGCTTACTGGGCCCAGCATCGGCCCAGTAAGCTGCGTTATCAGGGAAGCTTTGCTTCATTTACTATTTCTAGCTCACCACTATATATCGGGATCTTCATTTTTTCGTGGTTTATCTGCTTTAGTTTGTTTTTATTGCTTATCATTAATAGATTAGTTTTCGCCGTATTCAAAACCATTTTATTATTTTGACACCAATTGTGTACTAAAGCCATATCTGTTGTTAGTTCTTCTTTTACCGTGGCAAATCTATTAAAATAGCACCTACAAACTCGCCATTATCACTCGTCAATGCAATGACTGGCTCGGTAACAGAGCCAGTCATTCCAGTGGTTACATTTTTAAAAGTAGTCTTCTCTTGGCCTGTAAATGGACACTGACTAAGCAAAAAATTCGTACTTTCTTGACCATTATGCCGTTAGTCGTCACGCCGGCCAAAAACACATCTTAAGAAAAACTGGTTTCTGAATTCAAGAGCTAAATTTACAAAAAAACCTTTGGTATCCCTTGCCTAGCAAATGGTCATTCACGAAGCAAAAATCTAAATTTTCTTGGAAAATCTTGACAAAATAAAGATTTAATTGATAAAAGCAGTATTTTGGTAGCTTTGCGGGGCTGTTGACAAACGCGGGGTTACCGGAAAAATGCAGCTTTAACTATCGTAGCAGTTGTAGCATGAGAAAATAAAGATTACTTGAATTCTTCGTTTGTCAAGTTTGTCTGCCTGACATTCTTTTACACGGTTCACTGACCATCATAAAATGTGCTTTCCATGGCTGTAGTTTCAATAGCTATTCATACACAGTAATTTAATTTGATTCGTGACTGCATTGTAGGGTAACGGTTGCGTCGTATGTAAAATGTCGGGCAGCATGACATATTTTGACAGTTCATTGAACTGCACAGAATATTCTTGTCGAGGATGAAGTCTCTCGTACACAGTAATCAACCTTGACGTGTGGATGTATGGATGCATTACAGGCTAAAAGTGCGCCCCAAAATCTGCCAATCTAACTTACATTTTACCATTCAATGAACATCAATTAAAGTTTGCGTCTGGCTGTAGCTTCAAGTGTTTGTAGCTGTGAAATGTAGCTCAATAAACCAGCATGTCTATTAATTAGCTAGTCAGTTATTCACTCAGTTTGTCACGATTTGTGAACATTTTAGCGCATAAGATATCAAGACCACGGTGAGCAGATAAAAAATTATAATTTTGAAAGCTATGTCCCTGAAAGATACATTTGTCAATATCCGTGGTTCTATTGGCGCGATCTTCACCTGACTTGGATGGCAGGCTGTCCCTGGCGTGCTGATGATGTGTCATGAATTTCAAGTCAATAGTCTAATATCAAGGTGACTTGTCTGAATGAATGGTCGTTATTTATACACGTAGACATTCCAGGCGAAATATTATATAAACATTTGCGCTTTCACTGACAATGATTTTCCCATAGCCCTCTATTATAAAGTTTACTCCGATATTGCATATCCATGACATTTCGTTTGGTCACGCGTGTTGAACCCCTTCTGTAGTATGTTCTGTTCCCTCAATAAGCTGCATTGCAAAACATAGGTTAAGTGGTATTGTGGCGAGCATGTGCCCGTAATTTTTTACTCAACGCCTTTCAATCATTGCCATGTATGACTTCATAACCCACGTCCATGTGACAGAATAATCCCACCAATTATGGCGTGTGTTTACCATTTCTTAATAAAGGAAAGATTGCCCTGACTTTGGCGTAGTACTACCTAGAATAGTGCTCAATTCGTGGTCTTTCTCACGCATAAGCATGAAAATGGACCTTTCCAGTTTTAGCTATGCCCCGCCAACCTCTAGTTAAGCTCCACCCACACTTCGCCTTGTTGGGATCGATCGATTCCCGAATGCCCTAACTATCAATTTCCTTAAAACTATACAGGTAAGCTGTTGAATAGTTTGTAACTAATTTGACTGTGTGCTGTTGATGCCTATGGCAGCACCAGCGCCCAGTCAAATTAGTTTCAAAATATTCAACAGAATATTTATTAAATAGTAAATACATACAATTCGTACAACAACGCATAGTTCGTCCTCAAATATGCGTTCCTGACGTACTTAGCTACGTCATTCTATACGTCACGTAGTTGAGTATGACGTCATACGGTGGATAGATAAAGTCGAAAGGTCTATTAGAGATTATATGTGAACTTTCACCAGAAACAACCTGGAATAATTTGACATTTGTTTCTGGAACCAGTATTTGGTAGTGACTCGCGCAGTAGCTCGTGAAATGGAACAAAGTTATCTAAACATATGTGAGAAAATTAATCAAAATAATATTTAGCAGCGGAGCGTACTTATCTAAAAGATGTGTGCCGTCAGTGATTATTAAGAAGACGAGATGGCAGAAACTGGTGAAATAATATAGGTCCCTACTGGACCAACTCACCTCTCCAGAGCATCCATCTATCATATGACGTCATAATCAGCTAAGCGGCGTGTAGGATAACGTCATAATCATTACGTCATACATGATTCTATCTGTCCCGTCTTTAACTCTTAATAGTCCGGCACGTTGTACGAATTACGTGTCTCTATACTATTTAATAAACATGCTGTTGAATATTTTAAAACTAATTTGACTGTCATAGGCAACAACAGCGCCCAGTCAAATTGGTTCCAAAATATTCAATAGATTACCTCTATAATTTTCTGGAAATTTCTAGTCAGAGAGTTCAGACATTGATCGATCCCAACACGAGCGAGGTGTGGGTGGAGCTTATCTAGAGATGGACGGGGCGTAGATAAAACCGGAACGGTCCACTAGCATTGGTTACTTGAACTCCTGAAACATTTCTCGAACAGAAAACTCGTGAGCGAATATGGCTTCCTAGATTGCACATACGCAAAACGTGGCTTCAATCAGAGGGTGACGAGGTTGGGGTGTTCGAATAGCAATATTTCGGCGTTCCATTTCAAAGCTGTGCGCTATTGACAGAGGTGGCTCACTACGTTGACTACCTGCATAATCAATCCATAGTAAAACGTTCAAATCGTGGACATTGAGGGAAGAATGAGCTGATCGAATATTCCTTAGTATATACACATAGACATTCCAAGTGGAACGTTTTATAAACATTCGCTCACACTGACAATGATTTTCCCATATTCCATTATTATAACGTTTATCTTGATATCGCATATCCATGGCATTTGGTTGTGTTATATTTGTGGTATCCCTATGTCCACCGTTCTGTTACCATTAATACTCCGCATCTTTAGCTATCCCTCACCTACACTTCGCCAGTGGTGGGATCGATCGATCCCTGAACCCCGTGACTATCAATTTCAAGAAGACTATAGAGGTAAACTGTTGAATATTTTGAAACTAATTTGACTAGTTGTTGTATCAAATTAGTTTCCAAATATTTAGCATAATATTTATTAAATAGTAAAGACATACAACACGTACATCAAGGCGTAGTCATTAATAAAGCGCTCATGACAAAGTTATCTGCATCATTCCTGACACAATTGATTTTAAAGTCATTCTCCACGTCAAGTAGTTGACTATGACGTCATATGATTGATGGGTAAACTGGAAAGTTCCATTGTTTCCGTACGTAGTTTGTTACGTTCAGGTTCAAGTTTTTAGCTGGAGGTAGTAGTTTAATAAACTGCCATGCTCCTCAGTTGGTCAGTAAGTCGGTCGGTCAGTCAGTCAGTTGGTCAGTCGGACGGTCGATCAGTCGGTTGGTCAGTCGGTCAGTTGGTCGGTCATTCTGTCGGTCAGTCAGTCGCTCGGTCAGTTGGTCAGTCGGTTGGTCGGTTGGGCAGTCGGTCGATTGGCCGGCTGGTTGGTCAGTCGATTGGTCGATCAGGCAGTTGACTTGTCGGCTGGCCAGTTGGTTGACTGGTCAGTTAATCAATTATTAGTGATGGAGCTGGTCACGCTGGTCTTAGGCTTGATCTTGTGGAATGTCCACTGTGATGGTCAAGAGAAGAGCATTTTTATCGCACTAATGTCTTGCTAAATAATGGACCTTTCCATCGCTAGCTATGCCCCGCCCATCTCTAGCTTTGCCCGCCATCTCTAGCTATGCCTCGCCAATCTCTAGCTATGCCCCGCCCATCTCTAGCTAAACTCCGCCTACACCTCGATCGTGTTGGGATCGATCTATCTCTGAACTCCATGACTATCAATTTCCAGAAAACCATACAGGTAAGCTGTTGAATATTTTGAAACTAATTTGGCTGGGGGCTGTTGCTGCCTATGGCATGTTTATTAACTAGTAGAGACGTACAATTTGTACAATGTGTCGGACTATTAAGAGTGGTGCTCGAATGTTAAAGCAGCAGCTCATAGACACATTGCTCTTAAAATTCTCGCCAAGTATCGACTGACAGCGATTTTGAGTATTTAAAAAATATCTAGACTGAAAGCTGTTGCAGAACTAATTCCATTCAAATTTTTAACAAATCAATAACAAATAGCACTCGCATTGCTTACTATTTTTCTTTACAATAATTTGAACTAGAACACATTAACTGAAGTAACTGTAAATCTGCGATGTCTGGTCATTAAGGAATAAGGATAAAACCTCTTCTTATATAACCATTGAACATGTCTGGTGCTGATCCGATAAAAATAAGTCTAGGTGTAGTCGCAGTTCAAGATCCAAAGTTCAAATTCCCATAGGTTTACATTACGTATGCCAAACATCAAAGTGAAAATTTTGACCCGCGAATGACCTTGACCCCAATGAAGATATTAATATTTTCATTGGTAATTATTTAGATCTCTCAATGTTCTAAAATCTGACCAAGTTTGAAGAGAATCGGAATAAATCTCCAGAAGAAAGCGTGGTTCAAATATTACTCCCATAGGTTTACTATAGGGATGTATGGGACAGAAAAGTTGATTTCTCGAAAACTATTGGGTTGATCGTTTTAGGACTTGATGTGAAATCAAGTCTATATACTCCATATAAGATCTTCAAGTTTCAAGTCGATCGGAGCGAATTTCGATGGCCATTTTGAAATAAATAATTTCCCAAAATACTCAGTTAATGTCTGCAAAAGACGAAAACTGGTATTTTTGCCCAAGATGTGCCACCTGGCGGCCATTTTTGAAAAAAAGTTTATAAGAGAAACATCACCAATGGAAACATCCTAACCAAGTATGGTAGTGGTCCGATCAAAACTCTATGTGTAGTCACAGTTCAAAGATCCATCCTGAAAATCCCCACTATTTCAATATTGGGTCATATGCAAAGCAATGTTGGTCAAAGGTCAAAGGTCAAGTTCAACTTTTCCGTAGGCAACCATCTCTGGGACCCCGAGGTTACCATCCTACCTTTGTATGGTAGTGATCCGATCACACCTCTATGTGTAATCACACTTCAAATATTAATACTGAAAATCCCCATGCATTTCCTATGGGGCTCATTTGCCTACGTAAAGGTGGGTAGCTCGAAAACTATTGGGTAGACACAAAATAAAGGTAATAGCATGCTAAGTCTAAGTTGACTAAGTTTGGGGTTGGTTGACACGGTGTGAAAATCGAGAATAATAATAATAATCAAAAGATTATTGCCAAAATATGCAACAGCTTTCTCGTGTTTTCCTCTGACCTTTCCAATTTATCCATTCATCATCTGACGTGATATGACACCATAATCAACTAAGTGACGTGTATGATGACGCCATAATTAATTACGGCCTGAATGATTCGATTTAGTCTGTTTTTATCGCTTAATAGTCTGACATGTTGTACGAATGCATTTACCATTTAATAAATATTTTGTTGAATATTTTGAAACTAAATTGACTAGGCGCTTACCTGTATATTTTACCTGCAAATTTCTAGTCAGGAAGTTCAGTGATCGATCGATCCCAACATGAGCGAAGTGGGTGTAGAGCTTAGCTAAAGATGGGCGCAGCATAGCTAAAACTAGAAAGGTCCATTGATACACATGAACTGAACAGTATTGAAACACGCATTGTCTACTACGGCGAATACGTTCTAGTCGCTTACACCTAAATAGCGGGCTGACAATTGATCATTTGCGCATGCAGAAGGGGACTTTTTGAGAAATCCTGATCTGTACAGACAGTAGACATGACTAATATGGCGTGCCCTCGTTACAACGAAAATAGAGTCAAGGCATTGGATGCATGGTAAGTTGCACAGAAATCAACAGACATCTCGCCCAAAAGTTTCTCTCTTTAATAGAACACAAGCACTTTAGAAAATAGTCTTCACTTGGACATTCCCTGAGTAAAACTTTCAATGGAGGATTCTAGTTTATCAATCAATCGTATGACATCATAATCAACTATGTGACTTGTATGATGCCAGTATAATCAATTACGAACGCTTAATTGACAAGTACACATATTGATGCAAGGCATCAGTGGTAAATAGCGTGCCCGGAGGTTATTATAATTCTGAGAATAAACTCAACTGTTTCATGAAAAATGAAGTTATATCAAGGCATACAAGCCACTCATGACAAAAATATAGGCGGACAATACCACAAAAGAAGGAA
The DNA here is from genome assembly GCA_034401795.1 of Chaetoderma sp. LZ-2023a. Classification (NCBI taxonomy): domain Eukaryota; kingdom Metazoa; phylum Mollusca; class Caudofoveata; order Chaetodermatida; family Chaetodermatidae; genus Chaetoderma; species Chaetoderma sp. LZ-2023a. The sequence goes on along the minus strand of CM067361.1, from coordinate 71,916,022 downwards.
TATTTCTTGCAAAAAGATATGGGCAGTATTAGCTATGGGCTAGGAAAAGCAGCGTATATTTTTGGTCAGTCCAACAATTTTTCCATCCATCCTTTTTCTCCAGGCCAAACTCCTTAACAGAGAGAGAGAGGAACAGACAAAATTAAGAGCAGCCAGTGATGAGAAATTTGCACTACTACAGAGAGTAACAGATCAAATTTGGGTCATTAGGTATCAACAACTTGTAAAGATAAAGAAATCAACAGAACTGGCAACCCAGTCAGTAGAAAATCGGCGCAAGAAGCAGTACAGACCCTGACACCCATTCAAACATATTAAAGAAGACTGTAAAGAATATTTTAAACCTAAATCTTGATACATTCTTAAACAGACGTGAAGAGCTTATTACCCGGAAATATATTGATGAAATATACACTGCAATGCTAGTGAAATTCACAAAGCAAGTATATTTTTGATGCAATACAGGACCCAGATCTGTACCGATAGATAACCTTTTCAACGACGTTAAGTGGCCAGGATAGAATCAATACCGTGAACCTAGTTTTCTCCAACGAAAATGATATAGTAGAAAACATTCTGATTGAAGTCCCAGTGGGAAACAGCCACGACATCGTGATCTGTTTCATTTAGCTATCGTATCTATATCACCTATTAAACGATATCTTTACTGGAAACAGTGACAAACTATTAAATCAAATATTTTTGCTCGACAAAAAGGCCAAAATCGGCTTAAGCGTTGTAATGATGACGATCTTGTTGACCATATGTACAAATGTTAGGGCATTAGCCTGATAAGTTAGGTTCTACCAGTACACGCGGCTAATAATATGGGATATATAGAAATATTTGCACATTACTATAATAAATATTTGGTGGTAGAATTATTACAATATTTCGCACAGCACGAGAACATAGTGAGTTCTACATGGCCTTATGTTCGGAAACTGGCTACAAGGCATGTAGAGATATTCTGGTACCGAATACAGTACATTATTGGAATTTGACAATGGTGTGCCACTAATAAATTGCATATGACGAAATTAATGTATGGTAAAATATTTTTAAACCTTTGATACTTTATTAGTATTTATTTTATTGACGCACTGGCAACGCGCAGCTTCAATTTCCATATGCTACCCAGCCGACAGTCATGCACCCATTAGTTTAATTTGCTGATCACTATGTCCCCGGTCGAGGATCGAACCGTCATCCTGCAACTCCACATGGCATCAGCAACCAGACACCTTTCCACTGGACCACCGCGCCAAGACAAAAAGTCAAGGTTTAGCCGACCAGCTTTCACATGTCTGATATACTGACACTCTGACGATTCGTATGGGACTATCTGTGGATGTATCTGCCACGATTCAATCCTAAGCTTTTAAGCCTATTGTACTCTGACTCCATCACGGCTCTAGCAGTATATGCATTTATTTTATTGACGCACTGGCAACGTGCAGCTTCAATTTCCACATGCTAACCAGCCGACAGTCATGCACCCATTAGTTTAATTTGTTGATCACCATCTCCCCGGTCGAGGATCAAACCGTTATACTGGAACTCCGAATGGCATCAGCAACTAGACATATTTCCACTGGACCACCACGCCAAGACAGAAAATCGTTGATCTGACAGAATTTGCGCCAATTTTCGGTATGGAATTGTGTACTATGAAATTACGTTCCCGTACAATTTTTTTCAATTCGGAATACAACTAGCATATTTCCTATAGGTATTTGTGGGTGAAATTCGTGGGGTTAACGTATTTCAATGAAAACCATGAATTAGCCTAAGTTTGAGCTTATTTACGTTACGAAATTTGTAAATCTCACTACGTCGTAAGCTTATGCCTATACCTATCTAAACATATGGGTGATATTCTGGGCCGAACCCATTTATGAGCGATATGTCAGGACATATTGACACCTATCTGAATGTGGTGAATGTGAAGTAACCATATTACAATGGGGTCATATGGTGATTATGTAACTACATATTACCAAATTACTTGATGGTAGAATCGTGCAAAAGCAGTAGTACATATTCAGTTATATACAGCTTTATGTAAAAAAAATGATTACAAACCAAGAACTGAGATTCTAATAATGAATATAGTAAATTGTTGGCATTTGACAACTGTCCTTGGCTACTAAATTGAATATTACGAAATTACTACGTGGTAGAAGGGTGAAATTATGTAGCCACACATATTGCAGACGGTAGGGTATTGAAAACCGCAGATCTGCCAACGTTGGAACAAATTTATGCGATGAAATCGCATATTACGAAAATACTTCACGTTCGAATTCTTTTATATTCCCAATGTAACTAGCATATTCAAACTTCTATACGTCTATGTGAGCGAAGTGTCTGGAACTGACCATATTACGGAAAGTAGGGCACCGAAAACCACGAATAGACCATCATTTTAGCTAAATTTTGCGTATTAAAATTACTTCATCTAAAATTTGTTGGATTCGGGATATAACTAGCATATTAAAGCTCAAGTCTATGTGGTGTAAGTTATGGGCCTGAACATACTACAGACAATAGGGCACTGAAAACTGTAGTGGTTTATTAACACAATGAACCTTTCCAGTTTAGCTATGCCCCGCCCATCTCTAGTTAAACTCCACCCACACCACTCTCGAGTTGGGATCGATGGATTTCTGAACTTCTAGACGATAAATTTCAAGAACACTATACAGGTAAGCCGTAGATTATTTTGACACTAAATTGACTGGGTCCTGTTGCTGCCTATCAACAGCGCCCAGTCAAATTACTTTCAAAATATTCAACAGCATTTGTATTAAATAACAAAAACATACAATTCGTACAACGTGTCAGATTATTAAGCATTTATCCTGCAAACAATGCTATGTTGGCTCAACTTTGGGCCAACGTATGTTTATTCGTTGGCCCAACGTAGTGTTGCTCGTTGGGATTACGTTGGCCAAACGTGTCACGTAGATTTCCCACGTAAAAACAACGTTGGGCCAACGTGACTAACTTACCATCAGCCAGCCCACGCAAATACAACGTAACTAATTTTCTATTAATCATCCACACGTAACGCCAACGTTGGGTCAACGAAACCACACGTTGGGCAAAACTACGTTGGCCCAACGAATAAAACTTACGTTGGGCCAACGAAACAATGATTGCTGGGTAAGATGAACTAAATCGAGTCAGTCATGACGTCATTATTATGACGTTATCCTACGCGTCACTTAATTAATTACGACGTCATATGACGTAATATGATGGATAGACAACATGAAAAGGCCCATTAGCAAGTGGTATTAATTACACTCGCTCCGTCAGAGGATGAGTGTATTGTATTCGGGTCTCCTTGCGTTCGGGATGGCAAGGGTCTACAATCTATGATTGGCCTTGTTAAAATATGTGACCTATAAATACGGGTGCCCTCTTAATACAAGTGGTCTGTATTGTGTGGACCACGCATTAACAAGTGGTATTAGCCCTATAATGCTCAATTTGCTCATGCCAATTTCAATAGAGGGATCCATTTCTAGGTATGCCACGCCTATTTCTAGCTAAGCTCCACCCCTTTTTTGCGTGTTAGAATCGATGTATATATATACGCTGAATAATGAATTCCCAGACTTCCAATTTCAAGGTAACTATACAGGTAAGCTGAAGACTATTTTGAAACTAATTTGACTGGGTGCAACGAAAGCCCTGAATCGGCCTAAATTTGAGCCGAAATTATTTCATGGTAGATAGTTTTAAATATCACTACTCCGTAAGCGTATGCCTATACCTATCTAAACATATGGGTGACATTATGGGGCCGAACCCATTATGAGCGATATGCCAGGACATACCGACACCTATCTGAATGTGGTGAATGTGAACCAACCATATTACAATGGGGACATACGGCGAATATGTAACTACCTACGATGAGATTACTTGATGGTAGAATTGTGCAAAAGCACAAGCTCATATTGAGTTATATACATCCATATATAAAAAAAGTTATTACAAATCGAGAACAGAATGATACCGAATATAGTAAATTGTTGGCATTTGACAACTGTCCCTGGCTACTAAATTGAATATTACAAAATTACTACGTGGTAGAAAACTCAAGATTCATTAGCGTGTTCATATCACTATCTAACCATATCGGTGAAATTATGTGGCCAAACCTATCGCAGACAGGTAATAGTAGGGCATTGAAAACCCGCAGATCTGCCAAAATTGGAACGAATTTACGCGATGAAATCGCATACTACGAAATTACTTCACGGTCGATTTTTTTTTAATTCCCAATATAACTATCGTATTCAAATCCCTCTACGTCTATGTGAGCGAAGTTCTGGAGCCGACCATATTACATACAGACAGTAGGGCACCGAAAAGCACGAAAAACCCCAGCATTTAAGCCAATCTTTGCCTAATAAAATTATTTCATCTAGAATTTGTTAGATTCGGAATATACCTAGTATACTAAAGCTCAAGTCTATGTAGGTGAAATTATGGGGCTAAACATACTACAGACAATAGTGCACTGGAAACTGTGAGTCACCGGAGATTTAGCAAATTTTCGGTATGAATTTGTGCACTACGAAATTACTTCATAGTAAAAAAATTTTTAACCTCAATCCATTACTTCACTAGCGTATTGATATACCTATCTAACTATATGGTTGAAGTTCTGTGGCCGAATTTCTTGTAGACGTTCTTAACTTAGCACATGCATAGGCCTACACTTTCTGTTGATTTCTGTATTCAACAATCTGCTACAATATTATTGACAGCAGTTTTGACTGGAAATTTGGAACATTGGTAGTCTATCAATACTGCTACATAATTGCATTGACCCTACATTGATTTATTCCCACGGATGGATTAAAGACAAAAGGATACTACTGATAATCACACATCCATTATTCATTCGTATACCGCGAGTTCTCTTTCGATACGAGATCGAGAAATGTATCTCGTATGTAGGGGCCTATTGAGTAGCCATTGACGAAGTGATATCACGATCTACAGTGTTGCTTTTACAGTCCGCTACGGAGATAGACTGGGTCCCGGCCTGTCTGGTATCCGAAGTTGAGTCTGTGTAACAGTCTAGTCGTTGTGATAACGTAAGAAGATGACCGGTCATTACATTAGAGATGTAGTTTCGAAGAAGCCACGCCTTTATTTTTAGATGGATCCATTATTGTTAGCGAACTCTGTCTACTTTTCGCCCTCTACAATATTATTATGCATGTTTTTCTTTTGAAATTTACCACACACATAGTACGCCTCAAGACTTGTCTGTAACAAGTCTGTAATTTTTACCCTATCTCGAATGCAACGAATGTGAATCATACTATAATACAATACGGGAAAGGTTAAACAGACATGGTACATCATCGTCGTCCTCATAATTTATTAACCCCGTATTACCTAAATTGAGTCAAGAATAAAAAAAAAATTTGCTTATTGAGTTCCTATTTGCAGGTCAATAGACGACTGTTTTGAAGAGTTACTATTGTAATGACTTGCTCAATTATCGAGCCAGTCATTTCAGTGGTGAATTTTCAAAAACTATCTTCTCTTGACCTGCAAATTAACATCCTCAAGATCACTGTAGAGGCCGGTTTTGGAGGCCTCCTCATGAAAGGGTTAGAATACAATAAGAGAAGATGATAGGCTTACATGGGCAGTCGTTGTCGTTGCAATACTTAATACAGGTCTATGATACCAACAAGTAGGTAGGGTGGGGTGGGCTACCAGTCAAAGTATTAAAAAGATATTCGCATAGTTGTCTTTATCTGAGATGTTGAAATTTCGGTGAAACATTCTAAAGGATTTTTTTAGAAAAACACACAATTGTCCCCAAGTAAGCCACAGCTTGGTGGCGATTGCTTGAAATGACTTCAATAGGCCTAACGTTAGTCAATTGGTCACAGCATCCGAGTGGTTTATTAATACATTAATACCGCGCTTGTGTTGGTATCAATGGATCTCTGAGCTTCTTGACTATCAATTTCCAGAAAACTATACAGGTAAGGTGTTGACTATTTTGAAACCAATTTGACTGGGTGCTGTTGCTGCTTGTGGCAGTAACATCGCCCAGGCAAATTAGTTTCAAAATATTTACCAGCATTTCCGAAAAAGCATGTTTTGTAATTAGCAAAGACATACAATTCGTACAACGTGACGGACTAAATCGAGTCAGTCATGACATCATGATTATGACGTCATTCTATACGTCACGTCGTTGATTATGACATCATGTGACGTAATATGATGGATAGACAACATGAAAATACCCATTACCAAGTGGTATTAATTATCCTCCCTCCGTCAGAGGACGAGTATATTGTATTCAGGGCAATAATCTATGTTTGGCCTTGTTAAAATATGTGACCTATAAATATGGGTGGTCTCTTAATACAAGTGGTCCATATTGTGTGGGCCACGCATTACTAAGTGGTATTAGCCATGTAATGCCCAATTTTCTCATGACAATTTCAATAGAGAGATCCATTTCTAGGTATGCCACGCCTATTTCTAGCTAAGCTCCACCCCTTTTTTGCGTGTTGGAATCGATATATATATATATACGCTGAATAATGAATTCCCAGACTTCCAATTTCAAGGTAACTATACATGTACGCTGATGACTATTTTGAAACTAATTTGAATGGGTGCTTTTAAAGGTTTGCTGCCTCTGGCCGCCACAACGCCAGGTCAAATTAGTTTCAAAATATTCAACACAATGTTGATTAAACAGTAAAGACATACAATTCGTACACTTGCCAGACTATTCAATGTTCATGACTGAGCGCTTGATTATGACGTCATATCCTTCAGTTACAGATCGAATCCAGGCATTATCATAGAAAATGACTGTTGAATAAATAGCAAAGACATACAGTTCGAACAGCGTCTAGTCAAATTAGTTTCAAAATATTCAACAGCATGTTGATTAAATAGTAAAGACGTGCAATTCGCATACTTGACTGGCTATTCAATGTTCCTGGTGTAGCTAGATACGTCATTCATTACACATTTTGGTTGTGACGTCCAGCTACATCTAACCTAAATAATTATGACGTCATATACTGCAGAAACAGATCAGAAAAATCCATTATCATAGAAAATGTCCTATGTCTAATTGCAGTCCAAGAGACCATTGTGGTTTTTCTTGCAATTTACTACTGGAATTATAGGATCGGTTATCCAACCAGTCATTCAAGTGGTAAACTTTCAAAACAAGTTCTCCGGCGAGTAGCTAATGCAAATGGACATTTCTCATGATCACTGCAAGAAGCGATTTGTGGTCAGTCTGATAGTGTGCTAAAGTGGACATATAAGAGATGCCGCGCGTGGGCGTGTGCTTGAGTACTTTCATCTGCAGAAGGAATGATAAACATGTTTTGTACGCAGTCCTCCAGCAAAAGAAGAGTGCTTATTTATAGTAGTTATTTGGAGTTTCGTTGGCCGTTTATTAAAATAATTAAGCGGTCATCGCGCGCAAACTCTATTACAGTCGGACCAGAACAAATAAGAGAACTCGCCATGAATCACTCGCATTAGGATAATAATTATGAGATATCCAGCAATCTAAAAATAGAGCCGTGTCTTCGCGCCGAGAATTATTAGATCTCATATCGATGGAGATCTCGCGAGACACAGCCCCACAATCCCCTGCGCGAAATGGCCGCGCCTATAGGCAATTCTAGACAGCAATAAATAGAAGCATGCCCGTGGAGCGGGCGCGCAATGACGGAATGAAGCTGCGGTCAGGTCGAGCTTGCGCGGCGAGTCAACTAGTCGCCGCTTGATTTTCCAGCAACTATCGGTAACTCCCAGTGATCGATTTTGTCTGCGACAGGTTTGACCTGAGCGTACCTGCGATCACCTTACTGTCGATCGCCGTCCAAAAAAGCTCTAATTGCCGGAGTAGAGCGTGTTCTACTTCTACGATCGGTTGCCCTCAATCGCCGGCTAGTGAATATCGACATGAGTGTAATTACGATTGTCGGCAACTGAATTATCGGCTGTAGCCAATCAGTACACAGAAAATTATGGATAACAGAGTCAGTCATTACAGTGGTAAATTTTCAAAAATCGTCTTTTTATGGCCAGCAAATGAGAAACTTAAACAAAATTGCTTATTTAAAGGGTTACTTACTTAAAGCAATGCCAGAAGATTATTTAATTCAAGCTAGCACAGTCTCATAATTCATTGATCAGATCTGTCAATCAAGGATCTGAAGACACAATCACATGACGTAACACCAACTGATGCTACTATAATATGACGTCACTAAAGGTTTGACTTTTATGGACATAGTTTGATTGTGAAGGGTTTTTTTTTGTGCATAATATTATATTTACTATCTCTGTATGGAAAATCAAAATATTTTAGTAGATAATTTTTAGATCCGGAATGGATGTCTAACTGTTGGTCATATTCTTGTTGTTTTTACTATTCCTCATTCAGTCTTTATCCAATTTCGCTGAAACTTCAGGCATCTATTCTAAGGATATGTACCCACATCTGCAGGGAGCCCGATTTTCTATGGGTAACTCTTGATATCATTATTTTTCAATTCACTGCCCTGCTGTGTTTCAGTAGGGTGCCCACTCTAAAGTTTTTAAATCTATATAAATTCTATATCTAAAACATATATAAAATTAAAAATGTATATACAATTTGTGGAACGTTCCGGAACGTTTCCTACGCGCTTTTTACTAGTTATTTTTAATTCCTGTGATTTGCTGTAAGATTTTATACATGAGGGTAGTTTATTAACCTCAACCACCCGTGATTATCATGATCTACAATCAGGGCCGGATTAACCACTAGGCTAACTAGGCTGCAGCCTAGAGCCTCGCTCCTAAGGGGGCCTCGCTCTTTAACCACTTGTTGCCTAAGACAGCCAAGAACAGTCTTTATATTTGCCTTGAGAAATGTCCATTTGCAGACCACGAGAAGACTATTTTTGAAAATTTACCACTGGAATAACTGGCTCGGTAACCGAGCCAGTTATTCCAGTGGTCAATTTTCAAAAATAGTCTTCTCGTGGTCTGCAAATGGACATTGTTATAAAAAATTTGTTTAGTTTTTCCGACACATTTAGACATTAACGGGTTAAACCAAAAGGCATTTAGGCTTTTTTCTATATACTACGTAACGGCAAGCGTGTTAAAACCACATTCTGTCCTCAATAATAATTACTAATATTATGCCAAATTACGCGTCTGAATGCGCCTCATAGCATCTAGATTTACACATTTTCCAGGGGGCCTTCCGTACTTCCCCGACGAGAGGGGACATGTCTTATGCTCTCCCCCACCCACCATTGGGTGTCCAGCCTCCGGCACTGTCAACAATTTAAAGCAAGTAGCAATAGGAAAATACATAATTACCATAAGAAAGGAAACTATCCTTGTTTTGTTTATCACATGTGTGTTTGAGGCAGGATGCAGGACAGATTATCTCATGATTTCTTGGATAAATGGGATGCAATACGCCTGTACACATTTTAAAGGAGATAATGCACAAAAACTTATAATGCGAATGTGAAATGTCATTTCAAAATAATTAAATGACCTGTTAATTCATGCTGCGTTTCCAGTTGATATGAGCGCACGTACGACTTGGAAACGGGCAGCGCAAGTAGTTGCCGATGGTTGGTAGTAATCGTATCGTAAGCGACATGAGCGCACATTTTCTAGTCAGGTGTCGACAGTTCTAGTGCAGCTCGGGTCATCGTAGCTTGGGTCATCGTAGCTTGGGTCATCGTAACGCCGGTCATCGTAGCGCGGGTCATCGTAGCTCGAGTCATTGTAGCTCGACCTAACCGCAGCTTTAGGGTTGTTGTGCAAATCGTATTACGTTACTATTTGATAAACATTCTGTTGGATATTTTGAAACTAATTTCACTGGCCGCTGTTGCTGCCATATTACAGTTTCCTGGAATTTGAGATTCAGAGAGTGCAGGGATCGATTGATCGTACCGCGGGCAAATCTTGGGTGGAGTTTTGCTAGAGATGGGCGGAGCATAACTAAAACTGGATTTCTGCAATTTTATAGCGGTTTTGCATAAGAGGTCGTGTGTTTACCTTGCGCTATTGCACTTTGTCGAGCATCCAGTGAGACGGCATTCCTTGCATACATAACCCACTTTAATCTGAAAAGATTGAATACGAAACATCATTTGTAGCCTAATAAATAATATGTCGAATAGCGTGAAAATAATTTGTCAGACAGCACTCGGGTTTATTCGTATTCTTTTCAAAATATTCATTAGTTAATGTACCTGTATGACTGGTCTGCAATTGAGATCCGTGGACTTCAGAACTAAGGAGAATACATCTAGGTATTGTATAAAATAAAGATTCAGCAGTTACGTGTTTGTATTAAAAAATACGAATAGAAAACTATATCTTTTATAGGTTTTTATTTTTTATTTATTTATTAGATAGATTTATTCACACAATAGGCCATTTGACCCTTGAGTGCAAATGGTTACATATAATGTGATATATAGGAACCTCTAGATGTATTGTGTAATTGCGCTAATTGGGGCGTATCGTAATACTTCAGAATTGATAAAGAGAGGCGGTCTCGTAACCCATTTGACGGCGGAGGGAACAAAGTTCATTCTCAGGATAAGAGAAAATTATTTTTGAAATAATTATGACTGAAATTACAGGCTAGATAACAGCGCACGTCATTCACAGTACTAAAGTTGAAAAATCAGTCTCATGGCCTGCAAATGGATATTTTCTTTGATTTATTAATTAAAAGTTTCCTGACTAAATTTGACCATCAAACATTTAACCCTTTTATGGCAAAGCCGGACAAAACCGGCGTCTGCGGTGGTCTTGAGGAATGTCCACTTGCAGGGCAAGTGAAGAGTAATTTTGAAAATTTACTACTGGAATGACTGGCTCGGTAACCGGGCAAGCCCTTCCAGTGGTAAATTTTCAGAAATACTCTTTTCTTGGCCTGCAAATGGACTTTAAGTATGGAAATATTTAGATTTTCTTAACCAAATTTAGACATTTAAGGGGTAATATGACATTTCGTTTATGAAATCTTCATATTGTCATACACAATAGATTCTATTCTTTAACCCATCTTCTGCCAAAGCGCTCAAAATACTTCTGATTTCAATCCATGAATCCATTTCCTCAGTCAATCACATGGCGTCATAATCAACTAAGTGACGTATATGATCACGTCATAATAATTACGTGATGTATGACTCGATTTAGTAATTAAACAATTAATAGTCCGACACGTTGTACGAATTGTATGTCTTTACTATTTAATAAACATTCTGTCGAATATTTTGAAACCAATTCGGCTGGCACCCAGTCAAATTCGTTTCAAAATATGCAACATCAAACCTGTATAGTTTTCTGGAAATTGATAGTGAGGAAACTCACGGATCGATCGATCCCAACACGAGGGAGGTGGGCGGAGATTAGCTTGAGATACGCGAGTAATAGCTAGCACTGGAGAGAGTAGTGCACCGGATTCGTCCACAGCCCAGTCTATTTCTGGATGGACCACTCTACACTGAAGTAGAGGCGCTTTTTGAACCTTGATAGCCTCTCACCCCCCCCCCACCCCCCCCCCCCCCCCCCCCCCTACTCAAAGACATTGACTCCTGGAATCCCATATGTTTAACTTTCTCTGGGCACAGCAAGCTGCTGGAGTACGCTTAAGCAATGTACTTGGCCCCACTTGCTCAATCTTCTCGGAAGGGACTTTAAATTGAGGTCCCGTCATACAGTGCCCATCACTGTGTGAACGTGAGCTATGGTTAGGTAGGCAAGAAATTTCGGCATAATCAAAGTAAACCGGATGCTGAATGGATTCGTCCTCGGATGGAACCACGCAACATACGGATTACAAAATCAAAACATAATTGCTAGAATTAGAATCTTTCGGACTTTTCGATGGGACTATGGAGGGATGCAACCCGGATGACTGATCGAGTTCGTCCTCGGACGGACGCAGTCACCATACGGGCTGCCTAATCAATCAAAATCAAACAAGTGCGCACTGGCGCCTGCTCGGATGATGGCCAGATGAGCAAATGGGTCCCAGGACCCGAAAGACCCCACCCCCCCACCCCCAACCTCCCCACTCCCCCCAAAGGGGCCGGGAGGTCTCTGACCTAAAGCACACCCCCCCCCCTTGGGTACAGTAGGTCATAAGACCGCACGCACCTAATCCCCCCCCCCGACCCAGCACCTACCCCATCCCTTCCCCACCCCCGTTAGGTCCAGGTTAGGCCCTCCCCATCCCCCACGCCCAAGCATGAGAAGCAACAGAAAAGCCATGGACAAGAACAGCAACATTAGATAAAATCAAGAGACAACGAGCAATACACACACACAGAGACACAAGCTAATGCACAAACCGACGTCACAAGAATTCACAAGAATTCAACAGAAACCATAAAGGCCAGGCGTGAGTCTAGACCCTAGCATTGGGAACTAGCATATAAACGCCTTAAATATTACAACACACACTGTTTAACTTAAGCTGGGGCTATTAGATATGCGGCCGTACTGATTGGCCTACAGGCGTCACATGACCTGTGACATCTTCTAATTTGTATATCAGGTCATGCCCCCTGACCGCAGGCCACGCCCCTGCCATGGATCATTAGGTTACAACACTCAAGCCAACGTCCATAAGCCGACATAACCCAGGCTACGATATAGCTTCCTCCCTGTAGGCATAGTCTACCTGCTGTGGTGCTAGGCACAGTGTTGGAAGATAAATATGTCAAACCAATCTTAAAATAACAATTATAACATCATACCTCCCATCCACGCTCCCCTCCCCCTTCGCACAACTCCCTCCCTCCTTTCTCTCTCTCTCTCTCTCTCTCTCTCTCTCTCTCTCTCTGTCTCTGTCTCTCTCTCTCTCTCTCTCTCTCTCTCTCTCTCTCTCTCTCTCTCTCTCTCTCTGTCTCTCTCTCCCCCCTCTCTTTCTCTCCCTCTCCCGCCCTCTCTCTCTCTTTCTCTCTCTCTCTCCCCCTCTCCCTCTCCCTCTCTCTCTCTCTCTTCTCTCTCTCTCTCTTCCTCCCCTTTCCATCCCCCACCCTCCCATCGTCCCCTCCTCTTCCCTCCCAATTCGTCTGCCTCTCTTGGCCCTCTCTCCCTCCCTCCTTCCATTGTCTCTCTCCCTCCCTCCCCCGCCATCTCCCCCTCCCCTTTGTCTCCTTCTCTCTGTTTCTCCCTCCATCCTCTCCTACCCCCTCCTGCGTCTCCATCTCTCTACC
>CM067361.1:71794062-71899736 GCA_034401795.1 Chaetoderma sp. LZ-2023a | reverse complement strand
AGCTGTTGGTGGGTGTAATAGTATTAGTAGTAGTAGTAGTAGTAGTAGTAGTAGTAGTAGCAGCAGCAGCAGCAGCAGCAGCAGTAGTGGTAGTAGTAGTATAGTAGTAGTAGTAGTAGTAGTAGTAGTAGTAGTAGTAGTAGTGGTAGTGGTGGTGGGTGGTGGTGGTGGTGGTGCTGGTGGTGGCAGGAGTGTGCGTGTGCGTGTGCGTGTGCGTGTGTGTGCGTGCGTGTGTGCGTTGTGTGCGCGTGCGTGTGCATGTGTGCGTCCGTGCCTGCGTGCGTGCATGTCTGTGTATCTGTGTCTCCGCATGTCTTTGTGCATTTCATGTGTATCGGCGAGTTTGTAGAGAGAACATGGGGTGGCGTTCTCCCCCTTGAAACTTGTGAAATTAGATGTTCTGAGAAGCCATTTCCTGCAATCCGAGTGATAATTTTCTAGACATCAATAAAATAATCATATGGAATATGTTCATACAAATTCTTTATGGGGTGTTGCAGGCGGCGTGGCGTGGGCCGCAAAGCATTGCTATGACACCGCGAGTAGTAATGGTGGTATCTGGTCGCTATTGTTCTTTTCGTTGGAATGTGGTTTTAACCAATCAAAACGCTCCATTTCAGTCGCTATTGTTTGGAGAACAATGGCGTCCAGCGGCACACGCATTCTAGAGAACAATGACGACTATAACGCCACGTTTTCTCGATAACAATGACGCACAGCCGCACATATAGATTCACTCTGGAATGTTCTATTATTTTGAATTAGTTAATCCTTAAAAGTTTAAAAGTTGTGTATTTTACGTTTAAACGTAGTGGCGGCGGTCCCCATTCCGTGGTTATCTACCGTTGTAAAAATAATAGAGTTTGATAATAGTAAAATAGTAGAGAGTGATAATAGTAAAAAAATAGAGTTTAAGAGGTGGTCTGATAATGGAGGTCGTAGGAGGAGGAGGAGGAGGAGGATGAGGAGGGAGTATGAGGCTGAGGAGGGGTGAGGAATTACGGACCGATATTGATGTTGGAAAATAAGTTGACTGTTTCGTCGGTAACGTTATTAGTAAACTATTTTTGTTGTATATTTTGAAAACGTTTTGACTTTTAACCGTCATTACGCGCAAATTGTTTTTAAATACTTAATATTGCATTTGCAATAATGTCAGTCGTTTTAGATTTTGGGAACAGTGTCGAAGTGCGCGATATCGGTGTTATTTTGAAAATGTTAACCCTTAAAAGGTGTGTATTTTACGTTTTAACGTAGCGGCGGTGCGGCCCCCCCCCCCCTCTGTGGTTATCTACCGTTGTAAAATAATAAGAGAGTAATGTAAATGAATAGAGTTTAAGAGGTGGTCTGATAATGGAGGTCGTAGGAGGAGGAGGAGGTTGAGGGAGTATGAGGAATTACGGTATTGCTGTATATTTTGAAAATAATCTGACTGTTTCGTCGCTAACGTTATTAGTAAACTGTAGAATATTTAGAGACTGCATGTAAGCTGTTACTGTCTTAGCAACAGCTACCAGACAGATTAGTAACAAAATATTAAAAATAATCTTGTATTAATGGTATGTTCGGATGGAATGGTAACCAAGACATGGTGGTGATGGATTGGATTGTATCCTGGGTTAAAAAAAGTTAATCCTTTCACCGATGAATCTATATCTCATTTCCATCGATACCATACAGGAAAACTGTTGAATATTTTGAAATTAATTTGACGTCGCTAACGTTATTAGAAAAACTATTTTTGTTGAATATTTTGATTGACTTTTAACCGTCATTACGCACAAATTGTTTTTTAAATACTTTGCAATAACGTCAATAATTTTAGATACGATGGTTAAAATGTGGTCATTATATCTCTGTGGGTTCCGTTTATAGAATTGTATGTCAAGCGTACTTATGCTAAAAAGATTATTTGTTGCGTATGATTTAACCATACGTCTTGAATAGCCGTGAGATCACGCTTGAATCGAGATACAAACATACCATGTGTTAATAATGAAAGAACGTGTTAGTACCTCAAGTCTCGTACTACGGTTTTTTTTAGAAATATTCAAAATTACTATTGAATTATCGCCTACTCGCTAGGAGAGTTTTACTTTGTAGTTGCGAATGCGTACAGCTTTGTGCTCTGGATACAATATCGTATCGTTTCCTAGTTCTTAGCCGAGTGGACATATGTACTAATTCCCGTGGGTAATTATTAGAATATCACGTTTTGGTGCATGAGTGCTTTATGCATATTTATGGCGTGTTAGCGCATTACTCATATTAACATTAAACATGTCCGCTTCATTCGCTTTAAGGTCATGTGATGTTAGATTTTGTCAATGCCTGTTTCCTCGCGAACTAATAATGTCGTTGGTATGTACCACGACGAAAGGCTTCGCCCATGGTGGAATATGGGGTTGAATGCGTCTGTATCGTTGGAAATCTGTTACTGATCCATCATCCACAAGGGTGTCCTACTTTTTTTTCGCATACGTACCCACACACACGCACGCACCTGATGCACCAACACACGCACGTACTGCGCATACCCTCACGCGTGTTACGATATATCTCAATTAATGCAAACGATAACTTCTGTTTTGTTTGCACCACATACACATACAACAATCATTACGAAGTTGGTACTTCGCATGCAACCATTTGTTGTAATTGCGTTCGTCTGGATCCGCTAGATATTCTCTCCAGCGGTTACGGATTTCACTCAATGACATTGCAAATGGTTGCCGTACTGCAACCTCTTTATATTGGTTCCATTCGATGCAACCGCAATTAATAGGCATAGAACCTATCGTTCTCCATCGATCGCATAATTGAGATTCCATTTTACGTGTTTTGTCAAATTCAAAAAGCTGTATGCCTTACTAGTCGCGCGCATTTCGCTTTTATAGCTAAAATATGAGCTGTCACTAAAACTATCTTTCCAATCTGAACACGCCATTATTTCGGTCACGTGTTTTTTCTCCACCGCTTAACATCATCGGTTTACAAAACATTACTATCGCACCATGTTGGAATGACATTCCAGTTATAGAAAACTGGAATTGATACGCAGGGTTCAATTACAGAGCACGTCATATGGTTTCCTCTGGATTCAAATATGTCCGCATTTTGTCATTGTCGCGATGTGAATACGATTAATTACGGATCTTTGGATCATTGTGGTACGCCTCGCGTGCCTAGTGTACCATTACATTTTTTTATTATCAAAATAGCGATAATTGGGGATGGGTGAGGGGTGAGAAGGGAACACGAAGAAATAATAACATATTTTTACAAAATATAATGTATTTTTTATTGACACGTGCATTTTTCTTATGGTAAATATTAGCGACATTTATTCACGATAATTATAAAGTAAACATAGTACATAAATAATTATACATTAAATATGATCATTTTTTTCTTCATAATCCTGCGCGTCAGACGTTTCACTATCGAGTCATTTTTGTCTCTGTTTCTTAGGGCCCATAATATGTGTTTCATTTGTACACCTCTCGAATGATGGTATAAGAAATATACGCAATAATATCCACAAGTTGTCGTCACCGCCGGTTGAACACGTACATTGTTGTAATAATAAACACGCGCACGGTGTCCATTTTGTACATTTGATATCATTCTTCCGTCAGAAGGGCGTCTTCCATATGGATCAAAGTATTCAGCATTTCCATTTCTACTGTAATAACCCGCCACCCAATGGTGTCTGGATTTATTACTGTGATGCGTGTTTATTACCATATATATATATATATATATAATTTTATCTTACGTATTTAAGGTGATTCTTTAAAGTGGAAGTCATTTAATTATTAAAATTTCTAAAATATGTGCAAAATGTGTTCCCCAGTCATTTAATTTTCAAAAATCAGACACGTACACAGTAATTTTTCCTATGCTATTATATAGATAATGTTATCTATCGTATTTATGTCTCTAAAATGGCAGTCATTTAATTATTAAAATTTCAAAAATATGGACAAAATGCATTCCTAGTCAATGGCAATGCATTAATCGACCACGAACAATAGCCTACAGATGGCCATTTAGAACAGTAGCGTCCATCGACCACTTTTGACGGATCAGAATGTGTGCTTGCGTATGCATGTGTGAAGAGGGTTGTTGGGTGTAAAAACTTTATTACATTATTTTATTTTTTGAACAGATAAAGAGTTCTCTTTCGAATGATTTGTGGGCCCTGAAAAGGGCCGTGTTTTGAGATAGGTCTCAGTCTTCGCAGATCCGCACAGGCGTTGTTGTCAGTTTGGTAACAAACTGCGTCATGTTTGCTTTTTGTATATCAGTTGGAGTATCACCGATTACAGGACACCCATGCGGATACTGTTTGATTGGTAATAGACAATAGCACTCCTTGCACGTGTACACCATCTCTATAGGTTCTGTTTTCTTGATCATACGCCTACACACCCTCTCGTGTTTCGACCGCCAGCATATGGTGTCGCGGATGTCGATGGAACACCAACGACACCGCACATACCCAGTGTCTGATCCGTCAAAGTTTGTACTGCTGGCCATTTTAGCCAAATGTACATTAACATTTACATTTATACCACATCGCTCTACTACAAATAAAATATAAGAAATATCACGTGAGATGAAATCTGACTGCCTAAGGCTACCTAACTACTCTGCAGTTACACATCCAACCACTTTGCGATGTTTAAACTGGAATGAGAAAATGGATTGAATTTGTACCGTTTATAGGAATATATGTACTGCGGCCGCAAATCCGCAACACGAGCCCGCAAATCCGCAACACGCGCCCGCAAATCCGCAACACTCGCCCGCAAATACACAACATGCGGACCGCATGCGGCCGCACATGTACGCATGCATTTTGGCGTGTATGCGTGTTCAGGCATGTGCATATACTTGTTGCCATCCGCAACATGCGCCCGCAAATCCGCAACACATTTTAGCCAAATGTACATTAACATTTACATTTATACTACATCGCTCTACTACACAAATAAATAAATAAAAAATGTAAGGAATATCGCCTGAGATGACTAGCGTCCTATCAAAAACTGTCGCGTACTGACCTCCATATAATGACACATACATGCAGGCGAAAATCTTGGATATGTTCACGGGCTAGATGCGATGGATCAGTTTGTTAAATGGTTTATACGCATAAAAATCTGTGCGCGTTAAAAATGTATCCAGGGAAATATGTTTTCTCTGACCACCTCGTTATTGTGCATAAAGCATCTATGATTCGCTTTTAATCCTTCAATGTGTATGCAAACGCATTAACCTTCATCTAAAACCCTCAAACATGAAACTAAGCGGCTTCCTACCAGTCATTTAATTTTTTCAAAAGAGAGCAAAGTACATCTCTATGCGGGTAATATGATTTGATTTGATTTATTGATTCCACATTAGGCCATAGGCCCTTGAGTGTACAGAGTATAAACCTACAATGACGGTCAGCTATTATATACGTTCATAAACAATTAATTAATACATGCATTGGTTATCCCTAAAGTCGAAATATGTACACTATACAATAGATTATGCCTGATTATCGATTTCCAGAAAGCTATACAGATGAGCTGTTGGGTATCTTGAGGCTAAGTTGACTGGGCGCCGGTGCTGCCTAAGGCAGCAACAGCGCCCAGTCAAACCAGCCTCAAATCATCCAACAGCATGTCTATTAAATAGCAAAGAATTACAAAGACATACAATTTATACAACGTGTCAGACTCTTTGAGATTTGATGACTGTCTATATGGAACCCTTTGTGACGTAATGATTGTGACGTCATCACACACGCGCGGAACTGATTATGACGTCATACTAGGTCAGATGATGAATGGATATTTTGGAAAGGTGAATTCGTACGTGTCAGACTATTAATCGTTTAAGACTGACTATATCGAGGCATTCATGGCGTCATGATTGTGACGTCATCTTACAGATCACGTAGTTGATTATGATGTCATTTGATTAAGGGAGATACTTGGAAGGGTCCATTTTACCATATATATATATGTGTGTGTGTGTGTGTGTGGGGGGGGGGGTGGGTGGGTGGGTGGGTAGGTGGGTTTGTGTGTGTGTGTGTGTGTGTGTGTGTGTGTGTGTGTGTGTGTGTGTGTGTGTGTGTGTGTGTGTGTGTGTGTGTGTGTGTGTGTGTGTGTGTGTGTGTGTGTGTGTAGATCTTAAAGGTGCATATCCACAGCTGAATGCCCGTAAATAAAACTGCTAAAACGACATGTTCCTGGAGGCCTAAACTGTGCACCCAGATGCAATGAAACGAAATAAATCCCAGCACGTGATGACTTGACCACGCATATTAATTAATATAATTTCTTTAAGCTGCCAAATTGAATTAGAGGCACGAGTCTCCCATCCAAATTCACAACTAACCTTACGAAATTTATTTATATAGAATCAAATCATCATGCGCCATGACTCACCCCGCCCCACTACATCGAGGCACACAATCCAAGCCCCCAAAAGCACATAATCTCAACAATTCCATTCTCAAGCATTCTGGCGCGAGCATGCACCTTTAATTACTGTAAGTTGTATTTATTGTCTCGCGTAATTTATGATGATTTGCCTAAACCGGCAAAAATGCTAAAAAATATCATATCATATCATATCTAGGATAAAACAAGTGGCCTAAGGCTCACCCGGGACATAGGACCCTCAGATTCAGCATAGCAAGATATTTACTGATATATAGCTAAGCCAAGGGATGTTGTATGCATAATATTATGTAGATAATAATCATGCATCTCGTATTTAAGGGGTGGTCTTTAAAGCGACAGTCATTTAATTATTAAATTTTAAAAATTGTTATAGAAATGGTGGGAACAATGTCCACCAATTTTCATCGTTGACGAATAATGACGAGCACCCTTGTATCGTTTAACGTATTAGGTGGTCGATGCGCTCCCTCGTGGTTGTAGTAAAAAAGTATTTTGAAACTAAGCGGAATTGTGGCTTCCTATGTCAAATTGTCGCATTGAACAGCACTTTTTTAAGAGTTTGCGCATGAAGGCACTAGTGCGAATTGTAGCTTCCTATGTCAAATTAGTATCAAAACTATTCGCTTAAACTACCAATGCGCCACGATTTAGGTTTGAAAAATCAGAAAATAACATCCCTGGAATGAGTGTAGGGGTGGTCGCATAACTGAGGTCGAACCAGTGAGGAGGAGGAGGGATGAGGTATGCTGGTGCGGTGCTGCCTGGCACGAGGGATGAGGTATACTAGCATATTTGTTTACAAGGCCGGCAATGCGCGTTGTACGAATGTTTTGAAAATAATTTGACAGCGGTGTTACCAACAACTTTCTATCAAATCGTTTCCATGATATTTAGTGAATATTTTGAAAATAATTTGACTGTCTGCATCAACTTTTGCTCAAATCGTTTCCAAAATATTTTGCTGAAACACCGCGCCAGTCAGCCAGTTAAAGGCAATAAAACTAGGAAAAATTACCATGTCTGGATACACACAGTATGAATGCATTATGAGTACCTAGTCAATGAGACCCTGACAACAAAAATAATATAGTTGGCTAACCATTGTCTGGACATTGCGGTTGCAACCACCTACTACCAGTACCGACCATCATCACCATGACCACCACCATCACCATCCCTCTATCACCACCCACTAAGCACCAACACCCACCACCAAGCATTAACCCCACCCCAGCATCCACCACAACACCTATTTTGATCAACCGCCAACCCCACCGCCACCACCACTAAGTACAACAGCACTCCAATTTGTATATCGAGGGATGTGGGGGACCCGGCTGGGAAGCTACAATCATCAAACACGCGCATAAGGAACCAATGGTTGGGGCTTTTTTTGTATCCATATTTTTACATTGAAGTAAATATTACATATGATAAAACGTATAGTTGCTGTAGCATAAACAAATAGTCAATGTTCTGGAGATCCATTTTATCGATGACTGATTCCTTATGGATCAGATCTATCACCGACAGAATCATCATCATTATCCTCAGCATCTAGATGGTTCCTTATGTACTTCTTGATCAGAAACTCTCTTTTTCGAAAAGCTGAGAAGACTGCTTCATCGTATGCGTACCCCTCGTCGATAAAATCTTTAATTTCCTGACGAATTATTTTAATGAGCGTAGAGTTCTGTAATCTTCTCCACTGGAACATTATGTCTATACACTTTGTAACTAAAGCATCAGCATATACGGAAATAGGCACATTGCCTAAAAATCCGCCTGTTTGTAGCAATTTTCTTTTACGTGCATATGGCACACCGCGACTAGTCAGCGTACGCATTTTCGCTTTGTATTTACTCAGCTGCTTGTATCGTATTTTAGTGAGATGAACATTCCCACGTAATACGTTTAGGCATGATTCGCTTAGTACATCCATCAACTCGTTCGAATACTGTTTGATTACATCATTTCTGATTGAAGGCTTTACTTTAGCCAAATATTGCAGCATAGGTAAATGGCGTTCCGTTTTACGTGATGCCATTTTCTTAGGTATGTAAACGTAGCACCCCTCCTTCGGATGAACAGATGAGCGGAGTCTGATATTGTCAGGTGTCGTCTGTTTCAAATCTAGGATTAGATATGAGTGAGGTTCGCGTGTAGCGTCCTTATATGATTCGATCAAATACTTTGTATTGCCTGGGTACATCTGATTAGTTAAAGAACGAATGGATGACGCATCACGTGGATTCTTAAACAATACCATGTAGTGACAGTTAACTGATAAGTCGCGCGTTGAATGCGAGACTTGTGAAATAGATTTTGTGCGACAAATATTACGCTACAATTCTCATGGTGAGAACGTTTTGTAAATAGGTCAGCTACATTCACGTCCCATTTATTCATCAAATCGTCGAGCACCACCAATGTTCTGCAACTTCTGTCTAGTTCAACATTCACACCCTCTTTAAATTCAACTTCTTTCGCCAAATCGTTATACCCATCTTGCCACGCACCGTAGCAGTACACAATCCTCTGTGGAGGGGGAGTAATGGCATAGGGATCTCTTATTAGTACTTTTATCATCTCAGTTTTACCGCACCGCGTTGGACCACAGACAATCATAGTAAATGGGTGTCGTAACGACGTATTGCAGTCAAGCGTTGATGCCATTGCGTCGGCACATGTGCGTCCACGTGCGACTAAGAAGGTATATGCTCATGCGCATATATACGTGTGAACCGTCACTACGATGTAATATGTAGTTACTCTTCTGCGAATACCTTATCAATGCTTACTGGTTAGTGAACATTACGAATTGTGACATCGGATACTCGTGACGTAAGAGAAACGCTATGTCCATTTAAGAATGTCCCGTAAATTAGGAGAAATGCTACGATTGCAACATCAGATACTCGTAATGCAGGAGAAATGCTATGTCCATTTAAGAATTGTGACGTAAAATTATGAGAAATGTTATGATTGCGACGTCAGATACTCGTAGGTGAAATGCTGTGTACATATAAGAATTGTTATGTAAAATTAGGAGAAATACTATGATTGCGATCTCGGATACTCGAGACGTAGGAGGAATGCTATGTCCATTTAAAAATTGTATCATAAAATTAGGAGAAATGCTATGATTGTGACGTCAGATACTGGTGACGTAGTAGAACTGCTATGTACGTTTAAGAATTGTGTCGTCATATACACGCTACGGAGCAGAAATGCTATGGACATTTAAGCGTATGATTATGACATCAGATACTTGTGCGACGAATCCATAACATCTTTAAATAGTTACAAAAATAAACACGATATTCAGTGAATATTATGTCATGAAATTGGACAAAAAACCGTCTAACAGTGTTTTATTTAAGTATGCGCTATTTAGCTCACTCTATCATTCATTCACCTGGACCATTCTTCTCTAAAGAATAGTGATGGCATGCGCCGTCAAGTACCTCTGGCAAGTGAAAAGCGGGCATACCAATGCGTGCGGAGGAGGCGGGGGGGGGGGGGGGGGGGAGAGTGAATAGCGAGTCGCTAGCGACAGATAAAGAGATAGAGAGCTAGGTGCTAGTACTGCACAAGCGAAATCCGATTTTAAAACTTTTTTATTAATACAGACATCAATAATACATATCGTTACAAAGATACGAAAAAACTCCACCAAATACATCATATTTTACAAAGCTACGATTGACAAAATAAAACAATTAATTATGTTATTTTTAAAAATAAAATAAAATACGTGGCAACAACATCTGTTTTTCATATATTACATCCACAATGTACCTATACCATTCCGTCATACACATACGGTACAGGTCAGTACAATGTTCGCATATATAGTAATGGCAGACTAGTCAAGCGCAATATTCGTCTTCGTCCATTTCTAATAATGCTGCCTCATTATACAGTTCAAATGTGTCAATTAGATTAAGGTCAACATCAATCCCTAAACATGAATGTTCACGTTGACTCGGATGATTTACTAGACATCCGTAACAATCTCGCACAACCAACGAATGTATCTTTTCACACAGCATGGATGCGAATAATTTCTGACTAATCATTTGCACATGATCTGTAGGGCAATAATGGTGTGGATGCCCCATAGTTTTACAATAGTGACACAATTTGACGGTATCGTTATCGACGAGATTTAGTTCGTCATCACTTAAAACCTCATCGAGGTATATAGCATCCGTAGTAAGCATATCGTGATTAGACATCTCTGCGGAATCACTAGTGGTTGGAATGTTATTCATGTTCTCGCTTTTTCACACCGTAAAAGCACTGAGGTATCGGGCTAAACAACTCGTCACCGCTCATGTTGGGTGGCACGTAAAAGTTAGGTAATGCTGCCAGCAAATTACTCACGTTCTGTTTCAATAATTCCCACTCGTTGTCTTGCAGGTATAATCCGCAACGTGTGGCACGTGGTTCTGCATCAGAGCAGAAAAAATAGCGTATGTCAATACACAGAAATTCGTCACAGATAGAAATACGAACAGACTTGTTCAAAGAATATGTAAATAGTATGCCTTCTTTTTTGCGCGCACGTTTTACAGCGTCTTCAAGATCGGGTATGATCTGTAACAGCTGTTTAAACGCTGCTACGCTGAGATATAAACCACGTTTAGTGGGATAACCGTCAGGATGAAACTGCCATAGATCGATACACCACTTTTCGCCAAAACTTATTGTTCGCGCTTTATGCAAATTACCAAGACCACACCAAAACGCTGAGCGATTTAAATCTTTAAAGCAAGGATCAGACGACATCGTGGAGAACGAATAATCATAGCGTGAAACTGATGCATTTATATATCATTAGTAACAATAACGACCAGCCGCACATGGATTGAATGACATCTGGCATAAATACCATGCATACAATGGCGTACAGAGGAGCACGTGCATTACAATGACGTACATAGACGTGCGTAATTTGAATTTATGGAGCGTATTTGTTCGATCAATAACGTACATATTCACGCGGTACAAGACAGCGTCTTCTACCGTCGCACACTTTATGAGCAATAACGCGCACGACCAACTTTTTAACCATTACACGGCTGAGAGACTCGATACACTAAAGTCTCCGCGTATTATCACTGGATGCACAAAATATTTTGAAAACTATCTGACTGTAAGTTCATGGCGGATGACAACAACTTTCAGTCATAATATTTTTGCGGTAATATAAGGCTTGTAATGTGTGCGATAACTAAGCATAAGTTATGAATGAGAAAGACATCGATTAATGTAGCTTCGCAGCAATAATACACGAACCCAATGCACTATGTATATCACATATTCGGTTAATAAACCCTTGCTAATTTTAGACATGAGTATAATTCTTCCAGCATTAATTTTGTCATCTCTTAATGCTCCTCATAATCAACGTATGGATCTTATCCTTATCATCATTACACAGACTAGCAATATTTGTTATCATAGCGCGAGCAGCTAGTGCAGCTTCGGCGGACATGGATGACACTGACATTGTTTACGTACTGACTTAAAAAATGTGCACTGTCGCTATTTATATTACGCTAGTGTAACCGTATGGTACTGATGATAAATCTCCCAGTTTCAAAATTCGTTTTTTAAAGACGGGTCTGAAAATCTTACTGCTATTTACTGAAAGAATTCTAAAATGATCGGTGCGCATGATCTTTGATGGATAGCTTAATAGTACGCTATTACTATCCGTAATACCACCATCGTTTATAATTTGTTCAAAGGATTTTTTCATTGTATCAAAATTAACTTGTTTTGATTGTTGGGTACCGAGAGTTAAACCTTTAACCTTCGTCACCTGTTTAACGATCGATGGATCGCCGCGACGCTTCATTTCATAACTATAGTCTTTTGGACCAAGTGCGCAAAAACTTGTTAATTCATAATCGGAGGGGATTTCACTCGTCCAAGAACCTAGATACCCACTTCGATCTTGAATGGTCGGCTCACCTTCACGTGTACTAAATACCACCGAATCCGTATCGTGATAGGCTACACGGTGTCCGAGTAAGGACAAGACTTCGTACAGTTTTATTCGGCTATAGGCTGTCACGAAAGATGCAAGGATACAGTTGGTATTTAATGGTGACTGAACGTCTCATCATTGACCGAATAGGAGGCCATTAGAAGACTATCGTTCAGGAATGTAATGGAGCCTACAGTTTTACTTTTATCATTCAGAAGGGAGAGTAGACTTTTACGTGTTGATATCATGCTATTCTTTTTATGATCACGAAGAGAAAATCGTCCCCCACAAAATATTCAAACAGGATTTAGCGACAAAGCGCAAACCCGGGTTATACGATATTTTGGCAGAGTCTAGCTGTATTCCTTCATGTTTATAATAGTCAGCCACGTAATTCGCCTTTTCACTCTCACAACCGACACAATCAGGATAACCGCTACTTTCCTGATTAATTTTCAGAAAACGGTTAATGTATTCTGAAAATAACCCATCGTCGCCGTGCGGCTCATATTGCAATGACGTGTGATAATACCATATTTCATACATTTTTTTAATAACATAACCATTGCGTATAGCTAGCCGTAACTCTGGAGTGGTCCATGTTCCGCATAAACTGCGCTGTTCTTCCATATGTTCACATACAGAAGATTGTTCATTTTTTGCGCATTCGTCGCATAGTACAAACATGAGGCACGAATTTATTCGAGCAGGTAGCACGGGAAAGTATAAATCACGAGGTGGAAGGACTTTGCATTTAATAAGACCAAAGAAGTCATGCACCGTCTTATCACTCAAGTCATCACCTCTTAGAACCATATATGACCCTTCTGGAAAACAACATTGTTTCATCACTGAAGGATACATGTAAACGCAGTCTAAATATTCGAGTGTGGTATGCTCATCCACTTCCATAAATAAACGAATCGCGGATGTACGGCCACCGAATAGTGCATCACGTGGTGATATTGGGTGTGCTAAGTCCAATTCAGTGATAAAATCATTTAGCTCGGAGGAATCAGCGACTTGTTTCTTAAAGTTGCATTCCCACATAATTCTCACCGTATATCCACACGATTCAAATAAAGAAATGCGACATTGAAGCGCAGAATATGCTTCTTCATATGTCTGATAGCCATATGGTGTATATGTCGTATCACGCTTATCACCGCAACAAGCAGACTCGTGTCCGTGGAATTTACAACCTAAGAACTTGTAAAGAATATTTTCAGATACATCAATTCCATCCACATAATGTCCGCATATTTTCTGTTCACCACCATTTAGCACATGTGCGATTTGGCGACCCTCGCATTGACTGACCCATTCCATCCATTCTACACCCAAAACACTATAAGCACGTTTTGCTCTTAGTGAGAAATCAGGTAGAGTCTGTACGCTCTCAGGTCGAAGCCATAAAGTGCGATAGGCCACATTACATGCTCCCGCTAGCATTATCCCTGTCACAAATGGGGTTTGGCCATCCATCGATTCAGAAAATAAAGTCTTAAATCTAGACATGGCTAAATGTAAGACGGTTACGTCATCATTACAATATTCGATGAGATTTTTATTGACATCATAGCACTCGTGTCTAGATATCTGGTAGTTGTACCATCGATCAAATTCGATTAATTCATTTGCATTCATATTTTGTGGACAGAATATCTCCCTCTCAGGAAATGGTATTACCTTACCCCAATATTGAGGCATGTTGAGCTGATGGGGAAATGTCCCATTTCGAACAGCAAGATTAAAAGCATCGCCCAACTTACGTAATGAAAGGGGAAAAAAGTTAATGGAATCGATAAACCGAATAGTACCAACGTCAAATGAGAGAACTGAACGACCGCGCATGATAATATTTGTAGGTTTAAGATGCGGATTAGTGGTTTTGCAAATGCATTGAAGGAGTAAAAGAGAATCATAGGCACGAGCGTTGTGAGCGATCACCAAGTAGTCAGAGAAAACATATTTTCTATCAATTTTTTTACCGACACCCGCAGCCTTAACACGTGTCAGCCATCTAATGATCTGATCCACCGCGTCTAATCCGTGAAAGCGAACATATCCATAATTCGTGCCTCGATGACATGTAGAGCAATCGTCTTCGAGTGGTTGCTCGCGGCACGCATCACAAAATATGTTGGCAACAACGAGATTGACTTTATGCTCGGCTAGAATATTAGTATTGCTACTGTCGATAGGCGATAAATATGTTTCCGTATCGTAAATGATGTATTTTTGAGAACATTCGTAACTACAATTGTCGGCATTCGTACACATAGAGCGTGCATGGGATAATGACATAATATGTTCTTCAATTACTTTATGATAACACGTATGATTTTCAGTAATATCATACTTTTCTTTACACGCATGACATTTTGTCATACCGCATACGTGTTCATCGTCATCTTTACATATGCGACTGAAACAGTGGGGGCAAGCCGTAACCATTTCGCAGGTCCCATTAGAGAGGTGGTTCGACATACATTGACGGTTAAAAAACTTATGATGACAATCAGTACACATTATCTTATGCGTAGCATCTGTAGAAGTGAAAGATCCTTTATCAGAATAAGGTGTCTGACAACTACGACAGCGTGGAGAGCATGAGTGATCATTAGAGTATGACGAATTACACTGCGTACAGTAATTACGTACCATAAGATATGCAGCCATAGACGTGATTAAGGATATATTATTATCACGTTCTGAATGCATAAGATTTATGCATGGTAAACTCGGGGAATCGCTACCGAATAGGCATTCATGCATTGACTCTGAGTAGACTTGAATAGAAAATTGATTGCGAAAATGTTCCAGTAATTTGTTCCAATCAGTACTATTAATTTCGCGTACAGGAATACTACAAGCTGTATGATATTCACGCGCCATATGCGTCAAATATGTTTTATTACGTCTAAAATTATGCCATTCATTTGCAGAGATTAATTTGTTCATTTTCTCAATATATTTTATTCCTAAAAATATTCCTGCCGCGAAACAGAATGGATATTCGACGCATACGGGTATAATACATTTTTTATACACATGTACGCATCTAAATCGGATGAATGTGAATTTAATAAATTTAAATGTCTAGAATCGCTCGCGCCTAGGAGAGTATCATTGCGACCACCCGAGTTGTAGTCCTCTACACGAAAAACCTGAAATTCAAAACCCTCTGATAACCTACACTCAGTATTTGACTGAATGACATTTTCCACTGATTCTAGAATTATGTCAGGTGTAATTTCATTCCATAGCCTAAAATCCATCGCTATTGGCATTTCCAAAGAAGGGTGAATCAACTCGATTCTCATGTGATCATTCAGCTGAACATTACTATATTCGCTATACGTATCGAATAAAGATTGAAAGACACCTGACACGAAGTCAGAATGAGAAAGTGGTGTATCGGCTATAGGATAACTTTTAAAAGATACATTATATTCAGTACCCTCGAGATGAAACTTTTTACTGCGGTATTTGCGAACAGTCTCCACAGATATATAGTCGGTATAATCAACTACCGACCCTCCGTTTTGTGCGTGCTCATAGTGTTGCAAATAAGGACTATATTTTCTGATATACATCGACTGATTTCATCAGCAATGAGACTAATTTCATCTGTCAATTGATTTGCTTGCGTGTCAACAAGAGGTTGATGAGTAGGATCATCGATGCGATAAGCAGAATCGTTAGGAAGGTATGCTATATCCAGGGAAAAGTCATTAACCATAGGCTCGATACAGACCGACAGATCATCACGTAAATTTAGGTCGGTATCACTAGGAAGACATGAAAAATCCAGCGATATGTCATTAGCAGAAGGCACAATACAGTCTGGAACTGGCATAGCATCAAATAAATTTAGGTCGGAATCATTAGGAAGGCATGATAAATCCGGTGATATGTCATTAGTAGAAGGTTCAATACGTACAGGAACTGGTGCTTTATCAAATAAATTTAGGTCGTAATCATTAGGAAGGCATGCTAAATCCTGTGATATGGCATTAGCAGTAGGCTCAATACGTGCAGGAACTGGTGCATTATCAAATAAATTTAAGTCAGAATCATTAGGAAGGCATGCTAAATCATGAGATAGGTCATTAGATGAAGGCACAAGAAAGTCAAGAAGGGATGCATTGTCGAATAAATTTACATCGTAATCATTAAGAAGGCATACTAAATCCTGAGATAGGTCATTAGCGAAAGGCACAACATCAATTAAATTTAGATCGTGTCCATCACGTACATCGGTCGAATAATTAGAATCAATTATGTCACATACGTTATGAGGATAATTAACAAATGATGATGGTACGGTACTCAGATCAGGAATAGATTGTTCAGTTATAGTATGTATGGTTTGATCATCGATAGAAGCAGGTTGCCCAGGTATGATTACATCATAATCGTATAAATCGTCCAAATAATTGAAAAAATCAGTATCGGTATCAGACAGTTCAGGAATAACTTCGCGTAATGCTACGTCGTTATGTTCATCAGATACGTGAGGAATTGAAAAGTTGGGTTCATACAACATAGAACCCAGATTTAAAAGGTGATCCACATCTTCATCAGGCGAATTGGATAGATCCACGTTTAATCTTGCCACATCAGCGTCACGCATCTGCTGCAAAATCACATTAACAGCATCTTCACATTCTTTAATATCGGCGCTTAAATTATCTGCCATTTTGTTATGTCTTTAATGCAATTTACTCCTCGTTAATATAAAATGTTTTAAAAAAATTATTCTCTTAAAATCTCTATACGTTTTCTTTATAAAAGCACAAATAGCGACAGCGAACTAGACAAGCGCGCTTAAATACGCGCAGAGAACAGCGCCGGGCAGAGACCGGCCGGCATTGCATTCATCCTCAAACTCCTCCTCCTCCTCATCCTCCTACGACCTCCATTATCAGACCACCTCTTAAACTCTATTATTTTACATTACTCTCTTATTATTTTACAACGGTAGATAACCACCGCCGCTACGTTAAAACGTAAAATACACAACCTTTAAGGGTTAACATTTTCAAAATAACACCGATATCGCGCACTTCGACACTGTTCCCAAAATCTAAAATGACTGACGTTATTGCAAATGCAATATTAAGTATTTAAAAACAATTTGCGCGTAATGACGGTTAAAAGTCAAAACGTTTTCAAAATATACAACAAAAATAGTTTACTAATAACGTTACCGACGAAACAGTCAAATTATTTTCAAACATCAATATCGGTCCGTAATTCCTCAATCCTCCTCAGCCTCATACTCCCTCCTCCTCCTCCTCCTCCTCCTCCTACGACCTCCATTATCAGACCACCTCTTAAACTCTATTTTTTTACTATTATCACTCTCTACTATTTTACTATTATCAAACTCTATTATATTTACAATGGTAGATAACCACGGAGGGGGGACCGCCGCCACTACGTTTAAACGTAAAATACACAACTTTTAAACTTTTAAGGGTTAACTAATTCAAAATAATAGAACATTCCAGAGTGAATCTACATGTGCGGCTGTGCGTCATTGTTATCGAGAGAACGTGGCGTTATAGTCGTCATTGTTCTCTAGAATGCGTGTGCCGCTGGACGCCATTGTTCTCCAAACAATAGCGACTGAGATGGAGCGTTTTGATTGGTTAAAACCACATTCCAACGAAAAGAACAATAGCGACCAGATACCCCCATTACTACTACCCAGCACTGACCAGGACAAAAATGTAAATTGTCTATGAGTATTAACAATTTGAATGGCCAAAATTAGTCAATGAAATTTAACTGTTCTCCTAGAAAATAATCATTTGCAAACCAGGAGATTGTTTCTGAAAAGTCGAGTTAGTCATTTCAATAGTAAATGTTCAAAAGTAGATTCTCAAGGCAAAAACTGGTATTTCTCAAAATCACTGCAGAGACTGATTTTGGCATCAACGGATGAAGCTCAGTTTATTTCTAGTAGGGCCTATGTCCCGTCATAACATATAAGAAACCTGGTGATGACGTCAATTAGCCTATATAATATATACTACATGGTACACTTTGACATCGCTTGCTTGAAGGGGCGGGCGGTCCTAGAGGCGGGCGAACGGGACGACTGCCTGCGGCGTCGCCGGCACAGGTGGCACTAAAGCTTATTAACATATTTTGAAATTTATAACAGCTGACATATATAACTGTTTGTCAAATACGTGGTTATACTGATATATAAATTGTCATATTTTAATTCGATGTTTTAATAAATAGCACACGAGTTATCATTTGCTTAGGCAGTATGACCGCTCCATCATACCGCACCGCACCTGGTGGATCTCGGAACTAGTGGGGATCCCGGGCTGGCGCGGTTCTTCGGCGGCGGGGGCCCACTCCGGCGCTCCGTATCCCCCAGTTGAAAGCATTAGCACAGCACTGCTGGCGTGTGCGCGGTTGGGGGAGCGCCGGAGTGAGTTTCTATGCGGCTGCAGCGCGGCGCCGTTATGGGATACCCTTTAGGGCATTTTACGTCGGAGCGCTGGCAGTGGATCTCTCTGATGCATTTCCAATTGTATATATGTACTTATGTTTCTGAACCTACACTACACTGCCACCATTAGTACTGTATAATATCTATGTAGGGAGCGAGTCGTAACTAAGTTGTGTCTTAGAACAATAAAAATATGTTTAAGTCAAATCAGCCGGTCGGTGGTCGTGGGGATGTGTGTGGGCGTGATTGATGGAGTGAGTACGTGAGTGGGTGGATGTTGTTCGTAGTTGGCTGGTTGAGTGATTAGGTAGTTGCTTGTCTGTGAGTGTGCATGCATGTGCGTCCGTGTATGCGTGCGTGCGTGCGTGCGTGCGTGCGTGCGTGCGTGCGTGCGTGCGTGCGTGCGTGCGTGCGTGCGTGCGTGTGGAATGATACGTGGTGGTTGGTAGATGGCTAGGCGGTTGCAATGTTTTAGGAATGGGTGAGTAGTTGATTAGTTGGTTGGTTGGTTGGTTGAGTGGGTGGGTGGGTGGGTGGCTGGGAGCATGGGAGGGCCTGTGCGTGGGTGGGTGGATGAATGGGTAGGCGTGAGTGAATCAGTGACTGCGTGAGATGGTGGATTTTGTTGTTAGTTGGCTGGCTGGTTGCTGGTTGTGAGTGCGTGCGTGCGTACGTGCGTGAATGCGTGCATACGTGCGTGCGGTCGGGCAAATGACGGAGCTAGGGACTAGAGAACTCGCGATGAAGCAGGTGAGTGTCTACCTACCTGTCTGTATGTCTGTTAAAATCTCGACACATCAGAAAATACCGCCGATAAAGCTATTCAAATTTGCGAAAAACAAATTAACCACTAACTTCTAGTGCCAAGTGATGTATAAAAGCGAGAAGAGAAATTAGTTGATTAAAATGTAATACAGTTAAGCCTTGAACCATCAACACGTGGTGGATAATGACAGGTTCTCGCTTAATACAAATTACTTCCAACTAAAATAGATTTTGTGGCCAAAATGATGGCTATTTAAGACATGTGGTTTTACGACCCTTCCATCTTAATGGACCACCATTTTATGACTCCAATGGCAACTATCAGCTATGAGCAAGTTTGACTGTACTCACCAGGATCACCTGGATTCACATATGGCCTCAATTTATCACTGACAACTGATAAAGTTACATTGTATAAGCTTCCTCATATTATACATAGCAAAACGAACTGATAGCAATTCACCTTTCCAGAGTACCCACCCATCATATGACGTCATAATGAACTG
The DNA here is from genome assembly GCA_034401795.1 of Chaetoderma sp. LZ-2023a. NCBI lineage: Eukaryota > Metazoa > Mollusca > Caudofoveata > Chaetodermatida > Chaetodermatidae > Chaetoderma > Chaetoderma sp. LZ-2023a. The sequence goes on along the minus strand of CM067361.1, from coordinate 71,879,522 downwards.
CGTGATGTGTACAATGATATCATAATGAATGACGTCATGAATGACGTCGATAAGTACGTCACGAACGCATATTTGAAGACGGTCCATGCGTTGTTGTACAAATTGCTTGCTTTTACTATTTAATAAATATTCTGTTGAATATTTTGAAACTAATTTGACTGGGCGCTGTTGCTGCTATAGGCAGCAACAGCACCCAGTCAAATTAGTTAAAAATATTCAACAGCTTCCCTGTATAGTTTTCAGGAAATTGATAGCTAGGACATTTGGGGATCGATCAATCCCAACACGGCGAGGTGTATGTGGATCCGAGCTAGTGATGGGCGGGGCATAGATAACAATGGAAAGGTCCATTGCCGTCTGATGCAGCAACGTCTTTAAGCTAAATTAAGATGCACGTCTATGGAACATTAGCAGGAACTGTTTTAGTGGCGACTCGCACCTAGTATAACTCTGTTCGATTCTCTACCCATTTGTTAGTCCGTCCGTCCATCCGTCCGCCGCCTGCCAAATATTGGTATTTCTGATAAAGCTGCCTAAATTGCAACTGCAGCTCGTCGTACTTGATTTGATTGAGTTAAACGTATTTTATTGTAGGCTTTTTTTACAAAGGGATTGTGTACACCACGTTCTTACAACTTAGAGAGAGAGAGAGAGAGAGAGAGAGAGAGAGAGAGAGAGAGAGAGAGAGAGAGAGAGAGAGAGATACTGTTTAGACAAGTGTGTGTTCCTCTTAGTATCGATTATCGTTTGCCATGCACATGCTATTATTGAAGACACATATCCACACCAGAACGCCAGAAAACGAACCGCCAACCTTGCACAGTTCCAGAGAACCAAACCGCGCGCCGCAATCGGGAGTACTTCTTTGTCCCTGTGCAATGAAAAGAAATATTATAAACGTATAGCCATATAATATTCTTCCATATAAATTAATATCATTTTTCAAGTTTTAAATTGAATTATACGTACGGATAATACAATATCAAAACTAAAAATGATATTAATTTATATAGGGTGTCATTAAATGTTTAAAATTATTTGGTTATATTACATCGAGATACGCGATTTAGGCTAAGCCTCTAAAAGTGTAAAATTTTAACAAATTATTACTTGTGAGCGTTCTGATGTGAAAGTGGCTCTTGAAGTGTTGTTATCAACGTTAAAATTTATTGATTTCATTAAGTAAGAGCAGCTAATTAGAAACTAGAATTATGATCGAACTCGCTAAAAGAAAATTACGATATATAAAAGATCTCAGAACCATTTCAGTATTGAAATCCGATTATCTTGATTTCAAACCAAGAAATACGCGGATATAAACTGTTGAATATCTTGAAATTGGTAACACCCGCTTTCAGTCATATTAATCTCAAAATATTCAACATAATAGGCTTATTATAGACATCGTGAAGAATTGTTGCATTTGGTTTGTATGCCTGAAATTGTTAATTTAATCTCATCGAAGACTACTGAGAGTCATGGGCTTGATCGGCACTAAGACCGTAAGGCATTATTATGTACTATTTTATAACCCAGGTACTGGTTTGTATTATTTTTTCAAAGCTTCCTGTGTCATCAGAGATTGTACTATAGCAATGCTATTTTGACATTGCGCAAGTTTCTTTTGAATGTTTGACAAAATGACGGACCACATTTCTAGGAAGTTAAGTGCCATGGGAATGGCTTTTTAGAAATATCTGAGCAGAATCTGTTGCATACTAGTTAAGGCTTGAGAAAACACAGGTTTGTGTTATCATTTTGGCTTATTTAATGTTCCATGATGCGAAATTCTTTTAGTAAAATACATAAACCAAAAAAGGCTCTTAAGAATACTTAAATATTTGCTTCTTTTGTATTTAAAATTATTTAGTACTTCTGAAGATGTATACACCTGTGCAAAAGTTAAGCACCAGCACAAACAATAGAACGTAGAAACATGATGGTACAACTAGGCTGCCATACTTTTTGTCCCCGCGTTAGCTGACATAATTCCAAGTACGAAATGCACATGCATGCATGACTTCACGCCGCTTGATGTCCGTGCGTGGCGGGAAACAGCACACGTGTTCAGTTATGTAAAAGTCCAGTTTGAGGTGTAGAACATTACATACAGATTTAGGCGACAAGATTAGGAATTTTGTGTTCATGACCGTGGTTTATTTGTAGAGAGAGAATTAGCTCTTGATTGTGAACCGCTATGGCAAGACGAAGGTTAAGTGATCGTGTGAAATGGCAAATCATAGGCATGCATACCACTGGTATGTCATGCAGAGAGATTGGCAGACAGCTGAACATTAACCATACTGTAATCAGTCGTATGATTGCAAAACATGGGCAAACTAACGAGGTGAAGGACAGGCCTAGATCTGGAAGACCGAAGAAGACTACTGCCCGTGATGATCGAGCCCTAGTACGCCTTGTTAGGAGATCTCCATTCACCAACAGCAGAGTGCTCAGCCAGCAATGGGAAACGCGCAATAGAGTGTCAATGTCTACCGTCAAAAGGAGACTGTATGCTGCTGGCATGAAAGCTAGGAGACCTGTCAGACGTCCTCTCCTCACTGCACACCACAAAGAGGAGCGTCCGAGGTGGTGCAACGAAAGAAGACACTGGAACATGAGATCCTGGAGACGGGTACACTGGTCCGATGAAAGTCGGTTCCTGCTTCATGCCACAGATTGTCGAACTCGTGTATGGAGGTCCAGACGCACGGCGTACGACCAACGTAACATCATGGAAGAAGTTCCATTTGGTGGAGGTTCCGTTATGATATGGGGGTGCATCTCATTTGATTGTAAGCTGGATCTGTTGACTGTACCTGGAACACTAAATGGACAAAGATATCAAGATTCCATACTGGATAGAGTTGTGGTCCCTCATTTTGTAAATCATGCACCTGGAACCCACCCTATATTCATGGATGACAACGCCCGACCACATCGTGCTAGAGCTGTGCATGAATACCTCCGCCAGAATGCCATCGAAACCCTACCATGGCCAGCAAGGAGCCCTGACATGAACCCTATTGAGCATATCTGGGACATTCTGGGAAACATGGTGAGAAGGAGGGATCCTCCGGTGCAGAACCTACAGGAATTAACAGACGCACTCCATCTTGAATGGCAACGAATACCACAATGGCGTATCAGTCGGTTGGTGACCAGCATGAGACGTCGTGTCCAGGCCGTCATCCAGGCACAAGGTGGATATACCCGGTATTAATAATGACAGTCTCAAACTCGTGCACACATGTTAAACTTCGTTTTCAGACACCATTAATGACAATCTAGCCACGTGTGTCAACTGTAGGGCAATAGTTGTCAGTTGTGTCAACGTAACCATATTCAGGCCTCGTTTTCAAGTTCAAACAAAAACATACAGTGTTTCCCCACCATCATAATCAGCATTCCTCTAGTTGCATTATTACCTCTTGCACTAAGATGGATGGGTACATAAATGTTTATGCTATTGCTTTCTTCATAGCACATGAATATACCCTCGCATGTGCGTAAAAATAGGGTGGTGCTTAACTTTTGCACAGGTGTATACTTACATTTTTGCTCACATGAGCAGGTATTGCTCAGAGTGAGCTGTTATCTCCAGTCACTGTCCGTTGTTGATCTGTCATAGACAAACACTTGAGTTTATCAGCACACTAGAGGTCAAAATTCTTGAGCCATCTTAACCAAACTTGCACAGATTGTATATGACCACACGTTTTCGAACTAATGGCATAATAAGCCAGATTGGATACACAAATAACTAGCGAATAGATGTTCCTAGAATCCTTTAACTTTGTAGGTATGTTGGTCTTGACTAATTCACCGTTCCAGAGTACCACCCATCATATGACGTCATAATGAACTGCGTGATGTATACAACGACATCATAATGAATGACGTCATGAATGACGTCGATAAGTACGTCACGAACGCATATTTGATGACGGTCTATGGGCTGTTGTACAAATTGTTTGCTTTTACTATTTAATAAATATTCTGTTGAATATTTTTAAACTAATTTGACTGGGCGCTGTTGCTGCCTATGGCAGCAACAGCACCCAGTCTAATTAGTTACAAAATATTCAACAGCTTCCCTGTATAGGTTTCAGGAAATTGATAGCTAGGGCATTCGGGGATCGATCAATCCAAACACGGCGAGGTGTGGGTGGAGCTTAGCTAGTGATGGGCGGGGCATAGCTAACAATCGAAAGGTCCATTGATTACCATTGCTGATCTTCGGGTGTGAGGTCAAAGGTCAATGTCACAGCAACCTTGAATAGTAAACATTGTCCCAGTCTGTACAGAAGCTGTTCATTGCCAGTAGATAACACCTATTGATTTACAGTTAGTGAATTAAGAGAAATTTGTTTTGGTGACGCTCATTAGCGAGGTCAGTGGTATAGGAGCTTCTTGGCCCTCTTGTCATATTGTTCTTTAATAAATATTACAAGAATTTGCTATGTTGTTGAATCTTGACTGAGTTTTGTCAATACTGTGATGTCCTGTACTTCATGGTTTATAGTTATTTTCCCCTGCTTTCCCAGGTCGCCAAAGTTGGTAGAGCTCTGGACTTAGGCTCTGGCATTTGCGGGCTTGTTCCTGGGTTTGGCAATGTGTCTTGACTGTTTTCCTCCACATGAATTCATCAAAAATGTGTGTAATGTAGCTGAACGTCCCTATCAACATTAGCCATATTCAGGTTATTTCTGTCTTTTTGGTCCAGGCTTGGGTTCAAGTGCAAATGCATTTGCATTTGCATTTAAATGCATTTGCACTTGCATTTGCACTTGCATTTGCATTTAAATGCAGTTATGAAATTTCGGACGCATTTGCACTTGCATTTGAATCTCATGTATTTGCTTTTGTACTTACATTTGCATGAAAAGGTTTGCATTTGCATGCATTTGACATTTTTAAAGACACTACGTTTCTCATTTGCATATCGTTCAAAATTGGCTGGAACCCACTGCTGCAAATAGTGTAGCTCACGGGGCTAGGCGTTGGCCCTCCATGTTGATCCACTCCGTTACACCACATGTACAGGATGCGCGGGAGGGCTGGTTAGCTGCGGTTCTCGGGGTTGCGGATCCCGAATCGCATCTCGCTGGAAGGTACAAAGACTGGCCTCTAGAGCCAGTGGAACGTTCACATTCCAGTGGGGCCGTGCGACCATTGCCACTGAGATTGAACCTTACGGTTTCGTCCCAACTGTTTGTGTCACCGGTATGACGGTCCATTAACTAATTTAAAAGTCTGGACATGATGATATAATTAAAAAGTCACAATAATAATTATACAAATAATGCTACTCGTTTGACAGTAATGAGCAAATAATACAGTACATAGAGCTGTCAGGTGTTCTTTCTACGTGGTCTCGCCGAAGGTACCACACATATTCGTAAAACCGCAGAGGTATAACACACACAAAATATTGTTGTTGCAAGAGGAAAGTGCCTCGCGCGGGCCTCCGTCACAGGAAAATGCCTTCAATGCTGAAGTGAAGGAAAAGAACTGGCAAAATGGGCCACTCTTTTGTTCAAACAAACAGCTAAGTGCTGGTCAATCCTAGTGAAGCCATAATTAATGTGATGCACACTGGTTTACGTGAAGACGAGTCGGATGATTTCCGAAGAATTCATAGATCCCCGTCTTATGTAAGTCCAAAGATACTGTATTGGTAGTTGCCGCTTTATTTATGTGGGCCTTCTGCTAAAGCCTAACCTACCATCTGGTGATTAGATATTATTCCAAGCTTTGGCCGCAAGTGGCAGGGATTCCTACCTATCTTTAGACATATATATTGAACTGGCCAAGATGCCAGCTTCCCGAAGGTCGCCCCGCATAGCATCTTTCTCAGAAATACAGCGTGGGTACATGTTACGGAGCAATAGCTTTCGAATCATATGACGATCCGGTCACCATTCCACCAAAACCATCACTAGAACGAGTTTTCAGTTCACAGAAGCAATTTAGAAAGTGCAATATCATTTATGGTGGGGAGTAATGGCCTTCTCATGCGGGCATGGTGGGTTCTAAGACCTCACCCAGTCACTACAATGAGTTGGATGGAGATCTGCATCTCATCCGTCACCCATGTGTTACGGAATTAGCATGTTACCTGTCATTCGGGTTAGGTTCCAGAATGCCCAGAGATTCACTGCAGGCTGGTGGCACATAATATAATTTCTTTTCGCAGTGCTTCCTACATTGAGGTGCGGGGGAATCTAAACTAACTAGTATCCGAAGATAGGGGGGGGGGGGGGGGGGTATGTAAATCAGCACTTTAGTTATCACCGCTCGGAATCCCCAATAGTTTCCCAGAGTCAGATCCTGCTAACGTGCAGATTGGGAGTCCAGACAATTATTAAGCCTTGCGGCTGGAGGAGCGTAGAAAGAGACGATCACTCGATATTAATAAGAGGCCATAAGATAATTGGCCAGTTTTGCACAATTTTACATATACACTATAGCCGGAAAAGAGGCGTACACAATATGTCTCTTACGGAGAGATTGTCCCTAACTACTGTAAACATATCCTATCGAGCTAGATTAGCCACGTTTCGTCGGTCACATGCCAGACTCGAGCATTTGGAGCATGATCAGTGACCTCAGTGTAAAATTGATGCTGGTGGAATTTAGTGATGCGATATAATGTTGCTGTATAGTATTATCTAGCGTCCTAGAGTTTTTACATAGGAACAAAACATAATAACTAAGATGGCGACTTGCCAAATACACAACTAACTAATACAATGCTAACGATATATCACAGGTCATAGGTCATATATATATATATGCAGCTCGGGTATATTAAGGGATGCATACAGTATGGCCCGTTTTGGCGGGTCCGCACGGATAGCTCTCACTATCCACAATCCGTCCCGACGTACTGACGCGGGAAGAAAAATAATAAGAAAAATAATATTTTAATAAAGTAAGAAGACTAGTTCATCAGGCAGCCCCAGCAATAGCTAGAATGGCATGACGGGAATAAAACATATTCGCTACGGTGTGTTGTGTACCTACGTCGCGCACGACGTGTTTACAACACAGGTATCCACAGTGATTATTTGTGTGAGACACAGCTACGCAAGAATTGTGTGCAGCTGTGTAGGATGACCGTGGTCAGCCTAGGGACTGGGTTACAATCATAAAAACATATATAATAAGAAGAAGAATATTTCAAAAATAATAAAATAATAAGAGGTCCTTTTCCACACACCTGTTCATAAATTCTGCTGCAACCTCGACAATAGTGTCCACAAGTATCCGCGGAGAAATTTCCCCAGCGAGTCTGGGTACCATGACTCGTACTGGACGGTCGTTGCGGGTGGTCCGTCGATGCCGAAATTCCACTCTATGTTGCCCAGGTCGGTAGTACTGATGCTGGATGAGGCTGCTGATGTATCCATAGATGCGTTAGTGGTGGTGGTGACGATGACGGGTGTGGTTCTGACTGGTGGCGCTGTGGATATTGCTGACATCACTGTTGTCATGGAGGTGGTGGTGGTGGTGCAGGCTGCAGGTTGGCTGAATGCGGTGATGATGTTCAGTGTCAATGCTGCTGCAGTGATTGCGGATAACTTTCTTATTTTCACAGCCTTAATTAACTTTCTGGCGGACGTCCTGGGAATTGCATGGATTTCTGGCTGGTGCACGATTCTGCATTTTCCCGAATATGGATGATCCAGTGTAGTTGTCTTTCTTGCGGCAGGATCTATTGGAACAATGGTGCTGTGCATGGTGTCGGTGTGCTGGTCTGCGGTACGGTGATGGTGATGACGGCTTCCGCGAGGCTGATCTCTTCATCTATAACTAAGCTGCATGGAGATATTGATTGAACGGAAATGTCCTGTAAGCCTGGTTTGGATATTTTCACAGGAGTTATTATAGCCACTGATATTGGCTGGCCGATCATGGATGCGGATGCGGTGATGATGTTGTGTGTTGTCAGTGTTGTCACTGCAGGTGCTGCTGGTGCGGAAACTACAGTTGGTGTGAATACACATGCTGCAGGTGCTGCCAGTGCTGTTCTTGCGGGTGCTGCCAATGCTGTGGCGATGGATGCTGGAGTGCTGTTGCTAGCTGGCTGTGTTGTGCATGCTGTTGGTCTAGGTAAATGCGGAAAGTCAGTTTGTCGCCGTTTGGTACGTTTCATCTTCGCCACTTTTCCCATTGGAAGCACGGTAACCGGAAGTCTACTTTCGAAACGTGTTGCGAGGATATCTATGTCCTCATTCTTTTTACCAGGTCTTAACGTCACAACTAACACACGATGTTTGAAAGATAATGCGTGTGTTACACCATACCGAGTAGCTAAATACAGGTACTTGCAGTCCGCACAGACTGCACGTTGTAATAAATGGTTGCAATTGACATTAAACATCAAGTCCGAGTTTCTGGAGAATGCACGCTTACAAGGCTGTCCGCTATGCTGTAAAGCTGTACATGAATCCTACTTCACGCGATGAGCAGGTGCTGATTCATCCAAGCTGTCGGAGAAGGCGAGATCTTCCGCAAGCGACATCTCATTCCCACATGATGGTAATGTGCGGAACTGCACTAACCTAATTTAAATTTGCTATCTCTTCACACTTTCCTGGCCAAATATAACATAGATAATAAAGTAATAATAAAACAGCAGAATTTGGTTTGCTACACGAAAGTAGCCTAATGCTCGATCCTCCCTAGTGTCGAGTTTAGTGGGAAATAGAAATTTCAGTGCGCGTTTCCTCCTTTTATACTTTTTGGTGATGTCACAGGAGGGCGGATGACCACAGCCCGAAGGTTTTAGGGTGAGTCGGTCAGGCCCAATATGGAAACTTTTAATTTTAATTATCCTGCAGTCGGATCCTATATTCCCTCCATAGGAAGGAAGTAAATATAAATATAAAAAGGAAGGATAGTTGCTCAAATCCCCACGCGGTGGAAAATCGAGTCTCCGATCAACCTTAAAATCCGGAACAACTTATTCCCGTGGAAGCTCACCTTTTAATTAGCATGAAGCAGTTTTTCAGATTGGATGCTTATAAACTCGCCTGTTCAAATTTTAGGTTGGAACGCCCGATGGGGTGTGGGAGAGCGCGATGACGTCATCGGCCGTGGCCCTGACCCACCACCTCTTGCCTCCTCCATCACGCTGTGGTAGATACGCATAGGGCGGTTCTTTTGTTTATAGCCTTTGATCCAATTTACTGGAAATTCTTGTTTAGAAAGCACGTGGTTGATCGGAAACTTAGGTCATCTGTATGTAATGGCGGAGTCTTGATGCACCTGATTATTCGTAGTTGATGTGAAAAACGGAAATATATGTTTTCAAATTCTGTTCCTCAGAACAGCGTCCATTTATATGCATGTGATCCTATACCTGTGTCGCCTCTTGACTGTAGTAGATTTATTCCAGCCCGTGTTGATTAGTGACTGGAATATGTAGGTAAGAGAATATTTGAAATTATCCATAATGTTATACTGTCGAAGTTTTGATACTGCTTCACCAGCCTGCACGCTAATGATTTGTATATGCGGTAGAACAGCCATGTTCTTAATCAAAATTAGAACAGTATAGCTGACTATCATTTATTGTCTGGTTTAAACAGCTCCATATCCTGTGGAAACCAAATCTACTGATCCCGCCAAGCTGGGCTGTGTTTTCCGGGTTGGTGGACTGCCAAGCATCCTTCTCTGTGGGTAGGACAAGTCCCATCTCTACCTAGACCAATCTTAATTATCACAGTACAGCTTGGAAAATGCGTGCGTCAGTTTTACAATTACAATACCGTCGTATGTAGATTGTGAATACAGTCATCCTGAGTTACTGTGTCTCAGTCATGTTGGTGAATTTGATTGATATGCGTGGCTGCTTATCTGCGGATGATTCTTGTGCTATTGTGAAGTGTGAAGTTTTAATGGCAGCGGGGCAGGAGGGCTGCATGTGGGTGGTGTCAACTTTATCGGACATGTTGTATTTCGCTCTGTAATGGCCGAGTCCGAAGACGGGACAGAGTTACTTTAGAGCACGGATGACCAAGAAGGGTGCTGTCGTAAGTTGAATCAATCCATTATCGATCTTCCGTTCGGTAGTAAAATCCTACTTGCTCCCTTAATAATATTGACTGTTATTACGTGTGATTGAAGTCTGTAAGTTTAGCTGTTTCACATACGTCGATTCCGGTGGGGGAGGGTGTGTGGGGAATACCCCATAGCGCGTACTGTAGATGGCTGTGGTGTTGTTACTCCTTTCCGTATGATCAGTTTCCCGCAAACCGGATAAGGGGGTGTTTGCGGAAAATCTTGCCTCGTGTTGATGATGGTGGTGTTCTGTTGCACGGAAGCCGGGGCTGCTGTGTGACGCTGGCATAATGCGGATTGGGCATATCCAGGTTTCCAAGCTGGGGAAAGCCAAGTCTGTTGCTATTGCAGAAAAGTCGGGTTGGGGAAAGTAATGAGCTTCCCGCATTCGTGCAGGAGGGAATGTTGCGTAAAAAGGTGTCTCTAACTTTTTCGATTATCAAAGCTAGGCGGATGCTGACAATGTTGTTGATGATGTTGAATGTCCTCGTTATACGTTTAAATAACTAAGTAGGTATGTGGCGTTCGCACAACGATGAATTGACGTATCCATCCTTGCGGGCAAGTGTGTTCTGTATGCTCCTGGCTTTCTGTGTCCTGGTGTGATGTTCTGGATGTTCACGGGGGGGGGGGGTGGCTTGGTAGGGCGGTTGTGGTCAGGGATGCCCTTTGGATGGAGAGGGTCATCTACCGGTACCGGGCATATTCCAGCCGAGAGTATGCTGAACAGGCTCCTTCCCTGCCCACCACCAGCATGTGGGGGTGGAGGGAGGCGGGGGTGGTGGTGGTGGTGGCGGGGAGGTGGGGGGGATTGACTGTGGTGCGGGATGCCACCGCCTCTGTAACAGCTGACTCTCTCACATCTGAAGATTGACAGTCAGAGACGACGAGTGGAGTGTGAAATAGACAGGACCGATGATGTCTGAACTTGGTGCATAGACGAGAGACACGAGTTGGAGTGGTGGTGGTTGTGCTATTATATGGGATGCACCGTGGAGAGGGGATGGCCTCGCGATTTGATGGTTTGGAGTGGTACACCGAGTTGTGCAGTTTTGCTGTTCTTCAAAACAAACCAAGGCCTCAAGCTGAGGCTGCCCCAGGCCATGCTTCTTGTGGAGTGGAACATGTAATAAATACTTGAGCCTCTTCAGTTCCATGTTATTTATTACATGTTCCACTCCACAAGAAGCATGGCCTGGGGCAGCATCAGCTTCTGCTTGTCGTAACTCTATAATTGGGGTAATAGCATGAAGTGGGTGGGAATGGGAAGAGGTCGGCGGAACAACTTTTCCGTCCTTCCCCTTAGACAGCACAAACGAGAAAGTCTTCAGATACCACTTCCCAGATCTTGTAGACCCAGACTGAGGAGGGAGAGGACGAGTACGTATCTCGTCATCGTCCTCAGCATTAGTCATATGTTCACCGGACTCCTGGCTTGGTAGGAGAGGAGTCGAACTGACACCGCGGTGCTTGGGACTAACGTCGGAAATACCTGTTTCCATAGGGACATCTGTCTGGGTACCAGTGTCACGTGGAACGCCCAGTCCGAGTTCTGGCACTGGGTCGTCACTGACACAAAGTTTAAGTCGATCGAAGTGGATGACTGAGGTCAGGCCATCCGAGGCACGGATATAGTAGGTCAGGTCCGACTTCTTACCTACTACCACATAGGGGCCTTTCGACTGGTAATGCGGTTTACTTGGCACGTTTGCAGAGCATCGCGAATCGTGAACACAAACCATCTTTCCCGTCTCATATGGGTCTCCATGCACTCGGCGGTCATGCCACGTTTTCTGACGCTGGTTTGCAGTGGATAGTGTTACTCTCACTAGCTCATGGGTCTGTTCTATCTGCTTCCGCATGAGCTCTACATAGAGAGAAGGTGAATTTTTCTCTCCTGGGATCCTGGGCTTGGCCAGAACCAGGGGTAAGGCTAATTCACAGCCTAACATTAACCGAGCAGGGGTATAAACCGTGCTGAAATGTATCGAAGTACGGAATACCATGAGCACATATGGGAGTCGTAGATCCCAATCTGTTGCTTGTTCATGAGCGACTCTCTCCGTGTTCAGAGAACACTGGAGATGGCTGTGCAGTATGTGTCATGGTGGTGACCACTTCTTTTTCATCCCCAAGCCTGATTCTGCTCAAGGCATCAGTATTTCCATGCAGTTTTCCAGGTCTATGAACAACATTGAAGTTGAAGGCCTGCAGGGATTCCTACCACCTCGCTACCTGGCGCTCTGGATTTTTTAGGTTTCTGAGCCAGCGTAGTGAGGCATGATCTGTACGCAGGGTAAATGGGCACCCATACAGAAAGTGTTTATAGTACTTGACGAAATGAACCGCAGCTAACAATTCTCTCTTTGTGGTAGCATAACATTTCTCCATCTTGTTCAGTGTATATGGACCATAACCCAGTACCTGCTCTGTTCCATCGGCTGTGACCTGAGATAGAACTGCACCAATGGCATAAGCCGATGCATCAGTGTCTAAGATGAAATCGAGGTTAGGGTTAGGATGAGCAAGAATTGGGGCAGTCATCAAGAGTTCCTTCAGCGCCCTGAAGGAACCTTCACAATCACTCGTCCACTCGAATGGTCGATCTTTTTCGGTGATCCTAAATAATGGTGATGCAATCTCACTAAAGTGACGGATGTATCGACGATAGTACTGGCAAAGGCCAAGGAAACTCTGGGTGTCCGTGACTGGAGTGTGGGTCTGCCACTCTGCTACCGCTTGTGTTTTTTAAGGTTGAGTAGCCACTCCATCGCCGGATATGACGTCTCCCAGGAACTCGACACTCTGTCTAAAGAGATGACACTTTTCCGGTTTGAGCTTTAGATTTGCCATATGAAAATGCATTAGAACTTTGTCTAGGTTGGTCAAAGTCTGCTAAAACGAGGAGCCAAAGACGATTACGTCGTCGATGTGACAGAGGCAGATTTCCTATTGCATGGTAGTTAATACCTGCTCAATGAGATGCTCGAACATTCCAGGAGCATTGCACAATCTGTAGGGCATCTTGCAGAACTGGAAAAGACTGTCTCTACAGACAAACGTGGTCTTCTCCATGTCAGACTCATTCATGGCTACCTGCCATTACCCTCTAGCTAAATCAAGGGTACAAAACCATCTGGCTCCAGACAAGGAATCTAAAGCCTGATATATCCTAGGTAATGGATATGCTTCTTTGATGCTTAGATCATTAAGCCGGCAGTAGTCTATACAAAACCACAAAGATCCATCCTTTTTGCCTGCTAGTACAATGGGACTTGCCCAGGGGGGTGCTGATGGCTCTATTATGTCCGCAACATGTTATTTACTTGTTGATGTGCCTCCACCTCCTTATGAATGGGAAGATGTCGAACGGGTTGTTGAACAGGTTGGTTATTTCCATTGTCGATGGAGTGTCGCACGAGATGAGTTTCTCTGAGGTCCATATCTCCGGCCGAGAAACTATCGCGATATTTGTATAAGAGTTTTCGTATATCACATTTATGGGATTGCATCAATCCAACTATGGCACGCAAATTTATGTCAGGTAAGTGTTCTGGCAAATCATCAGAAGTTATTTCTGGTGTAGGTGTGATAGGGGGTGTCTCCAGTGATATCACATCCACCAGATGGCCACAACGAACTCCCGGTTCAAGAGTTATTAGATCCGTTGTGCCATTGAATATGCGAAATGGTATGTGATCCTTATTGGTGATGTCCACGATCATTCACGGACTGGTGCATTGCGAAGTGATTATGTTCTCCACGTCGAATTCCAGCATGGCTATGTGTGTGTTGTTTCCTAACTGTGGTGCTGTGGCCCATACAATTTTTTCGTCCCTTCTCAACTGTGGCTGTAGATGCTAAAATCACTGCACACATGTCGTACAGTGATGATTCCGGTCCAAGGGGTATTCGTCGGCCGTGTATGTCTAGTTCCTGTTGTCTACAATGTATAATGGCTTCGCTGGCCCTAAGGAAATCAGAACCAAACAGGGCATCATTTTGAGGCAATGACAACTCCCTGGATGAATTGCATCTCCTCTATCTGTATCACGAGGTTTACTGTACCAGCCACGGGAACCTAGGTTCCTGTAGCTGTTTGCAAAAATATGTTTGTAGGTGTATGGCATGACTTCTTATGAGGTGGGATGCGCTCATACAAGCGCTTGTTGAAAACAGTGATGGAATCTCCACTGTCAACAGTGGCATGGGTGGAAACACCACTAAACAGGCAAGCACGCTTATATATCACTTTGCGGTGTGCCTGCGGAAGAGTTTCCAATGATACTGTCTGAGGGAGTTTTTTTGGTACAGTATCATCCTGTATATAGTCTGCTTGTTTCTGAATAACTTTCATGAGTGTAGTTGGTGGCTGAGTGAGGAAAGGGCCAACCTGCCGCCATTGCTGCTGCGATTGCTTAGGCGATCACGGAGCTGGGTTTAGCAATGGTGGTGGTGTTGATGCCGTTTCTGTTTATTGCGAGTTGGTATAGACAGCAGTGCGGATAGGACTGGTGCAATCGCGGATAAGGGCTACCTGTGTGAGTCACTTTTGACAATGCATCATGGGATGTTTGGTTGATGCGCAGAAGAAGCAATGATGGCAAGGAGTTTTCCCGTCTGTTGTACAACGCTTCTTCTTGCGGGTCCATGATGCCGAATGTTGACTTCCATCCAAATCACTGCTGCTGCTGCTGAATGTAGTAGGTGATGCTGTAAGGGCTTGTGAATTGCAACCCACAAAGGGACACCGAGTGCTAAGTGCCTTGACAGTGGGTCATGGTGCTTGTATAAATGTTGTTTTAGCGGAGGTGCTAAACCTACCACTGCCGTTTTACACAGAAAAGAAGGTTTGTTACATGCAGAAATTGCGGGGTCACAATTTCTGGCAGGTGGAGATGTCAGTGCCGCGGATGCCATCTGCATCGTTTGTACTGACATATAAGAAGCCAGGGGCATGTGTATGCATGCTGTCGTAGGAGAATGAATTGTTGTGTTGGCCACCTGACGTTGTCATTCAAAGGCCACAGTTGAGCCGGGTTATGAGAATGGGCACTGAAGTGACTCTGTAATCAGTGCCCTTGTTAGTTTAATGGGGTCTCAGGCTGCGGGGTACGTCGGTCAGTGTTTGGAGTTGTTGACGGAGGGCAATTAGGACATCGCTCCTTCCAGTGGTCCAGCTGACCACATACAAGACATGTGTTTGATAGTTGTGTGGAAATCTTAGTGGTTGCTGGGCGTGTTGTTGACTGCGTGGTTACTGTGGTGCTGAGGGTGGTGATCAAGTTAGTGAGTGCTGAGATTTGCTTGGTGATGTCTTCTAACCTATCATGCATATTTTTCCTATTGTTGTTGTTATGCTGGTTTCCGCATCCAGGGGCATTGTTGTGGCCCCCGCGGTGGGATTGGCCATGCCCTTTTCCTCTAGACACGCGATTTTGACTGGTGGGGTGCGCAGATTGTTTGCAGGTCAGATGCTTGCATGGTTGTGGATGCAGTGCTGTTGTCGGTAGTGGTGGCGAGATTCACATCGTTTGCTTCGTTGATGGGGTGTAGTTGTCAGTGATTATTTTTCTCCCATTCTAAAAAGTTCTCTATACAAACCATGGTTGCTGTCAGTTGTTGAAGACTACTGTGCTCCGTAAGGAATAGTTTTTCTTTTAGGGCGCGTTCACCCCTCAATGCATCGATGAAGGTGTCCAGATGTAATTGTATGATGCCCTCGTGATTCGTGTTGGGGTAAGTGCGGGTAACTAGTAATCGAATATGACTAGACAACTCCGGAAGTCCTTCTCCTGAACGTCGACGCAAGTTCTTACGTTGTAACTGACTTGTTTCCCCGATGGCTGTATCGCCGAATCTTTCTGACAACGCGCTCTCCATCTCCATGTATGTTGGTGTGTAGTCTGTGCCCAAATCTGCCAGGACCTGCAGTGCTTTCCCGAACAGCTTTGCGGCCAGATACTCTCCCATTTGTCGATTTGTCCACCGATTTGTGTGACTTATTATCTCAAACTGAACTTTATAGTTAGCCTAATCATTCTCCCCGCTAAATTCCAGAGGGAGAATGATCCGGCCATGTCCACGATGCGAAGTGATTGGCATGAATCCAGGTGGTGGTGCTTGTGAGGCTGATGAAAATGTGGATGCTAGTCCGCATGTTGGTGGAGGTGTTGGGGTGTTTCTCGTCGATGCCGTTGGTGATGATGATGACGACTCCGTATCCATGAGGAAGATTCCTGTCGCTGGTGCTATGCACTATATGTTGGCTCCGCAGAATACCACCCTGATGTGGGTCCATAGACAGGTGTTCGTCTATAGACTGGTGGAGGCATGCTATGTAGACGACGCAGATGCTCTACTGGATGTTGTGATGGATGTTGCTCATACGGTGATGGTGTACATGACTGACGGGGTTGGTGTGTGCTGTGTGATGGTCTTCCGGTGTATTGCTGGAAGGGAGGTATCGTATCTGGTTCGCATTGTGGTCCCGATGGATAATATGTGATGACGTGAGATGCAGGATATGGTACATGAGTGTCTGGCCACTGGTCACCTTGTGATGACGTTGGCAAACATAATGGTTGTGAAGGATAAATGTGCCCACGTAGGGATCTGTGCTGTGTCATGGTCGTCCACGATCCAGTGTAGATGGTGGGTGCCTATCATGGATATCCGCCAAGGTTATATATTGAGCTCCCACCAGCAAGGCATCACGGAATGTCCCCTCGCTGATTGGTGAAAACTTGTGCAATGGCGGTGCTGGTTGTTCCGCACCGGGGAAATTATTGGCATAGTTGGTGAGAATGCGAACAGTTCGTTTGTCATATGCTGTTACTTTCATGTCTATGGAGAGCTGACTGTATAATGAAGGAGCCAGAAACTCGCTTGTGTCGAGAGTTGGTGTGGGCTCACTTCTCGTGCAAGCCCCACATCGGGAACCACTTGTAGCTCACAGGGGTACGCGCTGGTTCGCCATGTTGCTCCACTCCATTGCACTGCATGTACAGGATGTGCAGGAGGGATGGTTAGCTGCGGTTCTCAGGTTGCGGATCCTGTATTGCGTCTCTCCGAAAGGTACAAAGACAGGCCTCTAGAGCCGGTGGAACGTTCACGCTCCAGTTGGGCTGTGCTACCATTGGCAGCGAGATTGAACCTCACGGTCTCGTCCCAACTGTTTGCGTCACCTGTTTGATGGTCCATTAACTAATTTACAAGTCTGGACATGATGATATAATTAAACAGTCACAATAAAAACAATACAAAAAATGCTACTCGTTTGACAGTAATGAGCAAATAATACAGTACAGAGGTATCCCCGCAAGGGAGCATCGCAACGAGGCTACTTGAGTAGTTTTATATAAACCAATTACACCCCTACCATACACACAAAATATTGTTGCTGCGACAGGAAAGTGCCTCGTGTGGGCCACCGTCACAGGAAAATGCCTTCAACACTAAAGCGGAGAAAAAGAACTGGCCAAAAGGGCCACTCTTTGGTTCAAACAAAAGGCTAAGTGCTGGTCAATCCTAGTGAAGCCATAAATAATGTGATGCTCACAGGTTTACGTGAAGACGGGTCAGATGATTACCAAAGAATTTATAGGTCCCCGTCTTATGTAGGTCCAAAGATACTGTATTGGTAGTTGTCGCTTTATTTATGCGGGTCTTCTACTACATTCTAACCTACCATTTGGTTATTAGATACGATTCCAAGTTTGGCCGCAAGTGGCAGGGATTCCTACACATCTTTAGATACATATATCGAACTGGCGAAGCTGCCCAACTTCCCGACGGTCGCCCCGCATAGCATCTTCCTCAAAAAGACAGCGTGCGTACATGTTACGAGGCAATAGCTTCTGAATCATATGACGATCTGGTCACCATTCCATAACCACATATAACATCACTAGAACGAGTTTACAGTTCACAGAAGCAATTTAGAAAGTGCAATATCATTTATGATGGGGAGTAAGAGCTAGATATCCATCGCTAGTGACATTACCGTCCGTCACTCGTGTGTTACAGAATGAACATGTTACCTGTCATTAGGGTTAAGGTCGAGAATGTCCAGAAATGCACTGCAGGCTGGTGTCACATAATATAATTTCTTTTCGCTGTGCTTCCTACATTGGCGGGTGAATCTAAACTAACTGGTATCCGAAGATACAGGTGGGGGGGGGGCGGTTGTATGTAAATTAGCACTTTAGTTATCACCGCTCGGAAACCCCAATAGATTCCCAGAGTCAGATCGATTGGGAGTTCAGACAATTATTAAGCCTTGCGGCTGGAGGAGCGTAGAAAAAGACAATCACTCGATGTTAATATGAGGTCCTAAGGTAATTGTCCAATTGTACATAACTTAGCCGGTGCGTGGTGTTGCATATGCACTACAGCCGGAAAAGAGGCGTACACAATGTGAATCACGGAAATTGATACGCTACAGTTGAGTAGCGTCAGATAGCATGATCTTGAATGCAGGGAAGACCGCAGGCAGACTGTTGATGCGGCTCACTCTCAAGACGGTGAAGAAAGATGTCCACTAGATAGTCAGAATAACTGATACATAATTACTCAGTGGTTGTAAAGTTTCCGTTCGGCGATGGTAGTTTGATAGTTTCCCATTAACAGAGAGGGCCACAGTTATAATTAAATATGCATGTATAATAACTGGGTACATGGTGGGGGATACGTCACATAGCTCTTGTGACGCACCGAGCAGAGTCCCACCAGACTGTGGTATAAAAATTAATTAACACACACGACATGCAGCGCAGAAGTTTGATACCACTTTTCAGCGTGGTCCGGAAGATCTGGCGAGTCATCCACCAAGAAACACCATCAGCTCTACATCCTGTAGAATCACATCGGGCCTGCAAGGCCCATCCGCAGGAAACTCCTCTAAGAAAGTTCCAGAAAGGGAGTTCTTATATTAATTTATTGCCCCCGGATGCCATCCGGGAGCTTCCAAAATTCTATCACGGATGTTCAAGACTGCTCACCGGCACAGGAGATCTCAATTCCGAATGGCACCGCGTGGTGCAGGTACCACAGTCAGTTAGCAGTTTTCCCACGTCTAGCACTGCGCTGGTCCAGCAGTCTTGTTGTCGGGTCCTCTTCCACGCCGATGACTCTCTCGATTCTCGTTTTCTCGTCCCTTTTATGCTACTTGTGACGTCGGAAGCAGGACGCTCCAGCCAATCAGAGGGGGAGCAGTAGCTAATCAGCGCGCAACCAGAAGTGGTGACGTAGCTATCACGTGAAGAGCACATTCCTCATTCATTTAATGAATACACGCGATTACGACGTCAAAGCAATATTTTGAAGATTTTTTAAACGAGACTTTTAATGATAACTCGGCCATTTCTGGCCCGATTTTAAAATGTTAAAAATTTCAGTAATCCTCGATTCATCCTGGTCCTGATCGGTACCAAGAACGACGAGAATAGTGCGATTTGAGAAAATCCCAAGTAGCAACTCTGTACACTGTAAGTATACACTCTCTCCCAATCCTGACACGTGTTGCCAGGGAAGCTCTGACGCGCGCGCATACGCACTACGCGTTCTTACTGACTTACGAAACCTCTCTTATAGGGCTTTATACACGCGTACTATCCTACTCATGGGGTACTTGGAGCGCATCCGGAATGGTCGTCCCGCACCCAGCTTAGCTGGGACGGATCGTACCCGTCTGGTCGATCCGTGCTACACCAGCAACAACAGCTCCCAGTCAAATTAGTTTCAAAATATTCAACCAAAGTATTACTTAAACCATACAAATGGAATTTCTGTTGCTAGAAATTATAGACTTCATTCTCTGTGATTTTTAAACCCATTTCACTCTGAATTTCGTATCATGTAGGTCTCGGCCATCATTATACATTATGTAAAATCATGTATATTTTGACATTAGTTTGACTTAAGTCAGTTGATATCTTAGCACGCCAAAACACTTTAGTTAATTTGTTTCTAAAATAATCCCCCTTTAAATACAAGACCCCTGGAATGATTGGCTCTGTCATTTTTATCTCTTGACCCGCAACCGGTCATTTCAAAGACCACGGCAAAGGCTGGTTTTGGCCGGTTTGGCCACTAAAGGATTAATGTAACAATTGGACTAACCGTTGTTGCTGTGATAATGAATATGGTGATCTTTATGAGAATGAACAATTTTTATACGTTCATGTCTTAAAAAAGCACAATCTTTTGGCCCTAAAACACAGGTGGTCACTCGAGCACTTTTGACTGTACACTCTTATTCAACAAGTGATCTATAATTGTCAAGATCCTTTCAAAGTAATTGGTGTGATCTTAGAAATATATCTCCACTTGCTCAGACTGTAATTTTGTTAACTCCATTCATTCTGAAATATCCTAATCGTTTAGTTGTCAAGAATGACCATTTGCATTACAAGATATTTGAAAGATTATGACTGAAATGACTGGCTTGGCAATGGAGTCAGTCATTCCAGTGGTAAATCTTCAAAAGTTATGTCGTTGGATTGCGAATGGACATTTACCAGGATCAATACATAATAGATGCTGATTATTCTGCTTGACATGGCTTAGTTTACTGTTCACCTATCACGTCGTGTCAAGATACCTTTATTCTCTCAGGCTACAACCGTAGCACATGCTGTTAGATTGTGATTAGAAGCGCCTGCCATTCAGTCTGCCTATATACACGCGTACTCAGCCATGTGTGACCACGATGTCTCAGACAAAGTTAACATTTAAACAGTTAAATCTTGAAGCGCCAGAATTACTTCAGGTCTGGAATAAGCTGATGAACATTTTGAAACAAATTTGACTGGACACTTTTACCCTCGGCTGTCTGTCAAATTATCTTCAAAATATTCAACAGAATTCATACAAATATTGCATAAGCTGATAACTATTTTGAATGTATTTTGACTGGAACCTGTTGCTGCCATAGGCGCAGTAGCAGCTATCAATATCACATTCATTTCAAAATATTGACCATAATATTTGATAATTATTTTGAAAGCGATTTGACTGACACATGTCGCTTCCATGGGCTGGTTATGATGCGGTGTGTGAGTGGCTAGGGACTTGAGCATCTAGGCTCGCAAGTTCGCTTTCCAGCTCGTTGTGTCCTTGAGCAGTCACGTAACTCCACGTTGCTCCAGTCGACCTAGCTACTGGGCTTAGACTGTCAAATGAACAGGGGATCAGATGTACGGCCGTTAGAGCATGCAATCGCATGGAGCTCAGAGCAATATAAATGCACTATCTATCTATCTACCTATCTCTCTATCTATCTATCTATCTATCTATCTATCTATCTATCTATCTATCTATCTATCCATCTATCCATCTATCTATCTGTCTATAGGAGCAATGGTTATGAATGGAATTGCCCTTCAAAATAGTCAACATACTATTTAGGAATCTGACAATTCAATGCTTTAATGGTTACCCTTTATTGGTGAAATAAGAAGTACTTCTTCATAGTAATGTTCCATGTGCAGATAAGGAAAACATTTTTGAAATTTTTACACTGCAATGACTGGTTCAATAAGCGAGCCAGTCATTCCAGTGTCAAAATTTCAAAAATAGTCTTCTCTTGGTCTGCAAAAGCTTTCTTAAAGTGACTTACTACCAGCAGATACATAGATCTGTTCCAGAATTTCAGTACCAGACGTGTGCCCAAATATTCAAATGCATTTGTAAATGCATTTGCACTTGCATTTGAATAAGTTGCAAACATTTGCATTTGCATTTAAATGCAATGGCGCTAGGTTGCATTTGCACTTGTATTTGCATTTGAGTCATTCACAAACATTCGCATTTGCATTTAAATGCAATACCCTGCACTTGGGCCCAAACCTGGACTCTGCCCACACGTTTAAACATTGGTTAAGAGTTTTTAGACATGGATATTTTTTCTGTGGATGGCGAGAAACACAAATCCCCTTGCCAGTGACAGGTACTGAAATTGACATTGACCTCTTATAGGGTCAAGGTCAACACACGATCCAGCATATCGTTAGATCCAGCGTATCTTGTTTCAGTCATATCGCGAGTGTCTACTTGAGGTAGAAAGATACGACATACATGCCTGCGTAATTGTCACATTAGAAACTGCCGGACCTTTAGCGAATGCACGCTTGGTACGCTAGCAGACCCCTAGCCACGGCCTACAAAAAACAAACCAGATTGAATATCAGATGAAAAAGCATGAATGTTGCTTCCAGGGCAATTTCACATCTATTATTAGCTCACCTGACCCGAAGGTGCAAGTGACCTGTTGTCATGGCAACAGTCTGTCGTCTACCACCCGTTAACTTTTTTAAACGATCGGTTTCGATGTCATTTGGGTCGTCAGGATCATGGTCTTTCAGGATCATCAGTTTCAATCTCATTCAGGGTCATAGGGTCACAGTCATTCATGGTCAAGATCATTTGGGGTTGTTGGCATCAAGGTCATTCGAATCATCAGTTCAGGGTCACGGTCATGGGAGGTCAATGTCATCAGGATCACGGTCATTCTTGGTTATGGTAATTCATGGTCAAGGTCATCAGAGTCATTGTCATCCCGGAAACAGTGGCAAAATCATTCAGGGTTAGTCATTCAAATGAGAAATTTTCAGCAGGCTCATTAGGAGACTCCGCCTAATTCATGAATCCATTTTCTCACTCAATCATATGACGTCATAATCAACTACGCGACGTGTATGCTGATGTAATAATCATGATGTTATGACTGATTCGATTAAGCCCGTCTTTAACTCTTAATAGTCTGACACGTTGTATGAAGTGTATGTTTCTGGTATTTAAGAAACATACCGTTAGATATTTTGAAACTAATTTGACTGGGCGCTGGGTAGTTTCAAAATATTCAACAACTTAGCTGTATAGTTTTCTGGAAATTGATAATCAGGAAGTTTAGAGCTCGATCGATCCCAACACAAGCGAGGTGTGGGTGGAGCTTAGACAGAGATGGGCGTGGCATAGCTAAAACTGGAAAGGTCCATTAAGATAGCTGATAGCACCCATGACCCTAGTGGGTGACATAATTTAACCTTATATTCCCATTAAGCCATTCAAGCTAGTTATACTAGGTGAGCAATAAGGCCCCGGGTGCTCTTGTTTTGGTAGGAAATTAAAACATTGGATATAAACTGTCTTTCTCAAAAGGGATAGCCGAGTGGTTGGTTATCTCGTTGGACTGATTTGGTTATTGCCGGTTCAAATGAGCATGACACATGGTATTTTCTGAAATGCGTGTACATTTCGTCTGTTTTGAAAGATTTTTTCAATGCTTGAAACAAAAGGAAAACAGAATAATGCCGTTTAGTTCAATATCCAGACTCCATGACTGATCTGTCAAAAGTTGGGTTTTGTTCCTACTGCATGTGGTTGTGCCAGGCGCCTCAGACTATGTTTGGCACATAACACTTCTTTCATGAGTTTTCCATTGCAAAGTAGTCTCTGTGGAAGGATTAGCAAGAACTTTAAAAACGATAAATATAGAGATGATAAAAATATTACATGAGAATAAGCAAAAAATATAAAAACGAAATATATTTTAAACAAATACAAACAATAATTTAATTCAAATATAAAATTTATAAATGTTTTCGAGCGGGATCCAGCGACCTGTAAAGTTAAACGATAGACATAGAGAATGATGTGACTGAGGTATTATACGAACCTGATTTTAGAGCTATTATTTAAATAAATCTGAAAATGATCTAAGCGATACTGAACCCCTAACAGGTTGGGTGTAAAGATTGGGCAGGGATTTGTACAGAGGTTGGGTTTGGAGATATTAACTTTCAAAGTGTGGGAGCGAGTGTAAGATATATTTTAAATTGGTTAGATAATGTTTTAAAACTAGCTTAATGCGTGAATATAACATAATTTACTCGAGTCGTACCCTTCCCCCACTCACCCCACCACCCTATAACTATGTATCGCCCTCCACACATTTTTAACCGAAAATAATACAGCCGAAAATTACTTGCTCCTCCTCGATGAAGGGTATGCTGGTAAACTTCTATGTTATGGGTTAGCATATTATACACCGTACAAAAGACACAGCTCAACCACCCCCAACCCAACCGTTTCCCCACCCCACCTACACGTTTTTCCATTGCCTCATGCTCAAACCCCACCCCATACCCCCATATTATATTCGACACTCCAACCTACCCCAATCCGAAAGCACCCTCAACTTTCCCACCCCACCCCCAGCCATCGTAAAATTAGATCCTAGGGATTCCCTGAATGCCATATGGTTTAGTATGGTAGTTGTTAAAAATTATCAGGTTTTTATAAGTAAATCCGAAACGTTTCTCAGTATCCTTACTCAAAAGTCTATGATCTTTATTTATAATGATAGTATTAGGATACTGAGCGAGCGTTTTGAGATTATGATCTTTGACTGTGGCTAACAGAGTATCAAATCCCAACCCCTCATTCCTGTAATTTAAAAGTTAAACCCTTAATTTTGCAGACATTCTTGATATCCCCATCCGCCAGTCTAGCTGTCTGTTTGTGTAACTCTTCGGACCAGTACTGACAAACTCTGTTTTTTCACTGGTAAACGGGGATTAGGCAAGGTTTAACATATTTTTTAACATACACGATAGAATATGTATCGTGATAAATGCAACTCAAGCCTACAGCTACTAGACTTTGTAGCACATGAACCCTGGCGTGACTCATGACAAACGCAGCAATCACAACATTAGTGCGATTATCCGTTTGCATGAATTGATTCAACTCACGATAGCGCATTAACAGAGTGCTGTTGTTACATACGCGGATTTCTTTGACAGAAATCGTTCTATCCGTCAGCAACTTCAACATGGTGCTATACAAATTGATGTATTGGTGCTTAGGGTAGGGGTTAAGCACGAAATCACCCCACAAAGAATCCAGCACGTGTTTTGCTAGGGGTCTAAGGACCTTATTTTGAATGAGTAAAGATTTATCTAATTTAATCCCATAACATTCAAAATATTGCAGAACATACGCATCTTTCTGCACACCGGTGACCGCACCCTTGGAATACCCGCACGCTTCTTGATTGACTTTCAAATATTTATCGATGTATCCCTTGAAAAGTGTATCAGTACGCTCTTCATAGTGCCATATCGCGATAAACTCTAAGATACACACTACGTACCACCTCCATCAACTCCACAGACGTCCATGCACCATGTAGAGCTCGCTCGCTATCGCTATGAGTATATTCAGTACTCTGCAAATCGTCAGCACATACTGCACAATGGAAACAACACACTTTCGTTACATCTGTATGGGAGGACAGGAAAGAATAAATCTTTAGGAGGCAAACAGATACATTTTATCTGACCGAAGTAAGACCCTAACTCCTCTACCGGTTTAAAATCTCTAATGATTACTGCCAGTTCACCTAGATGGTACTTGCGGGTCTTATAAATGTAAGGATATAGTGAAGTGATATCTATGTATGCTATATAATCATCCGCTGTGGCCTGGTGATGCAAACGTATGGCATTGGTACGGCCACCATAGAGGGCATGCAATAAGCGGTTCCTGATACGTTCTATCATTCAGAAGAGCATTAATGCTAGAGTCGTTACGACTCTGGGCCTTAAAACCACATCCCCTCATTTCAACTACCTTTAAACCCATACGCCTAAGCTCGCTAGATTTAGAAAGCCTCTTCTGATACACTTCTTCTAAAGTAAAATTAGGCTAAAAATGACTTGGTAGTCATACGCTTACTAGGAAGACCTCTCGAACATGCATGTATGTAACAGCCATAGTACCCAAAGTACTCATCCATGTTGGGGCAATAACCATCCAGCGATCAGTTAAACGCTTCGGGTTCGCTGCCAGTTAGAGCATGTTTAATGAACACGTTCTTAGAACGAGCCAGATAATCTAGCCACTTACACGCTTCTACGGAGTAACATTACTTGTTACATAGGGTAATGTACCCCGTAACAGGTGGGGCTACAAGCTTATGATCATTTAAGTAGTTAGCCCTAAACACCTTATTACATAATAATGCTAACGTCATAGATGACATGAAAGGTGGTATCCCAGTTTCACGGACAAACGTTTCACGAAACTTACAACACGCCATCCATAGAATATCTACGTCAGACATGCAGTAAAGTTTCCCTAAAATTGAAAACCCTGTCTTTAACCACGTCATACCACGAGTCAAATTCTTTACACACCGACACCGATATACTCTCCACGCCATAAGCGTCAATCGCTGGGTACGCTCCTACATAATCAAAGTACATGTTACTGTCAAGGAGATATGGAAAAAATCCTTTCTCACCAGGTAGATTAAATATTACGGGTAGTTGACGTAGGTGAAATGGAAGAAATGCTAGACTGTCCTTAAAATGAATGTCGCCAGCATTCAAATACACCACCTTATTACCGTTCATTATCACATTGGCCGGTTTAAGCTCTATGTGTCTAAAGAGCCACTCCATCACTAGATGCGAGTCAAAACCACGACTGTTATTAGCTATAGTGTCATGAAAGCGTAGAGCATTAGTCTTATGCTTACCCTCGCACTCAGATTTCGTAGCTAATAACCATTGCATGAAAGCGGTTCGAGCATTACCGCCTTTAAAGATAACCTCTCTTCAACGTTCATCGCATTCCATGCAATGTGCGTCATGAGGTTTGCTAATGCATAAAGACCAAGCTCTCTGAGCGATAACATAAATAACCTTGTGGCGCTTTGTCACTTGATTTGTTTCAAAATAAAAAAAGATGAATCCTTTAGGGATGGATGCTAAGTCCTTATATATGTTTTTCGGGTCACGTGCATTACGCTTCGTGGATATGTTAATATATTCTTCGTTATCACTATGCATATAACAAACGTGGTCCCGTAAATCAACATCAGTCTTGCAACTATGACATTTCCCCTGCTCACAATGATGTTTAGAATGAGAATCAACATCTAGGAGTTTGCCATAGTCCCAACAAGACTTACATGTGGTGCACATTCCAGAGTTGATGTGATTCTTATAGTAACCCTCGCTCTTAACCCATCTGCTACAAGCTTTGCAATAGCGATTAGCGATCTGCTGGCAGGGTGGAGCCTCTTGTCATAAACGACAGCATTTTATGCAAGAATATTGATTGCGGTGTGAGTAAGCAACGTCGCAATCGTTGCAGTAATAGCTGCAACCGTTCAAGGCCTTAACACTGGTTACGTAAGCGTAATGATCATTATTCAGATATATGGGCAGAATTTTGGGGCAATTATCTACACCCGTGTATACGCAGCGTTTATTCTCTGCCTTGCTGTACAATCTTAGAGAAATACTAAGCAGTGTCAAAATGTCTTGGAATACATTCCAAGCATCGGGACCGCAAGCTACTGTATGTCAGAAGGCTCATCAGCCTGATCATGCAGTTCTCGAGATTTCAGTCGTTGATGACGATTATCACCTAAAACTCCTCTAACTAGGAGTTTATCCGGCCTTCTAATCTGCATACACTCGACCTTCGATGCTGACGAATCTAGATAATATAACCTGATCACTATACATCGGGCCAAACACATATTATCTACATTTTTAACAGTGATACAGCTTTTTTCAATGTGGCTTTGGACTCCAAATCATCGAGATATAATTTGGCAAGATTACTATTCCACCCCGATCTTCCAGGCATTTCTAGGTGAAAAGTCCCCATCGAGACATACATCTCTTTGAGATTGATTCACTTCAGAAATTGCGCTCGTTATTTCTGTAGCTGTCAGATCTCGGACTTGGGTAAAGTCCACGTGGATCGGGGTGTTTAGAGCGGGGCGGATTTATCATGACCCTGCTGTAATCGTGAGGTGATGCTTTCATGCTAGCGTAAAAGCTATCTAATATTCTTTTGAATATAGAGAGCACACGCTCTGAAACTTCAAACAAATTCTCGGTTATAATGGTGTCTGGATTAAAGTTGATAGAATAGGAATTTTCTGTAATATTAAAACACCTGGACTGAAAGGTGCACGTGAGAGTTATATCATACATATCATCGATGTCAGTCGTATCGTGGCGGGTCTAGGAATAGAGGTTACAACGTCATCAGAATGTCTATCAACCACACCACCACCAGAATTCCCACCCTCTATAGCGTTAACCCCTCCCCCGGTCATAGTAGCTTCCATATCCGTATCATTATTAATTTCAAATAAATTAACTCTAATGGCTTGCGCCGATTTAATTTTGTAATTGTTCTAATTATTTCTACTAGTTTCCTTAATGGGTGTTTAGGGTGGGCTGACAGAGTTGCTAGAGGTAGGGTGGGGAGTGGTAGCTGCTGAGTTAGGGTTGTTAGCGGTAGGTTGGGTGAGTTTGAATTGGCTAGGTTGGGATGAGGTATGTAGCGTTAGCGTTGTTGGAGATCGGTGAATCAAATGGTCTCCAAAATCTTACAGGAGTATTTGAGCATTTAGACGTTGGCAGGAATTTAGGGGTTGAGTTTCTTGGAGTGTGTGTGTAATAGGCGAGGTTACTGGTTGATCATGGTGAGCGGTTGCTAAGAGTTCAGTATCGCCTAGACCATGCATTAAAATATTTATGTTATGTTGCAATCTATCGTCTTCAGAATTAGAACAGAATTGAAGATCTTGGGAGATATTTTGCTCTTCAAAACTATGAAAATATAAAATATCTCCCAAGATTTACACAGAGGTTAGAGTATTTAAATCA
Organism: Chaetoderma sp. LZ-2023a; assembly: GCA_034401795.1. Classification (NCBI taxonomy): domain Eukaryota; kingdom Metazoa; phylum Mollusca; class Caudofoveata; order Chaetodermatida; family Chaetodermatidae; genus Chaetoderma; species Chaetoderma sp. LZ-2023a. Next base: position 71,850,750 of record CM067361.1, on the reverse strand, counting down.
GTTTCGTGTAGTACCTCACGCGAATCCTGCTCTACATCATCGCTTAACTTCGAAGGCCTGTGGAGACTTAGACGCATCACTCCTCGAAGTTATTAAAGTGACTTCAGGGTTCAATCTCCCTGAAGCCCTCATTGCTGTAAAATTAGTCATCGTCGTTGTAAATTGCATGTAAGTCTGTGATACTGCAAAACAAAAATTGATGAAGCAGATTAAATTTTCTATTTCTAGACAAGTCTTTTCACGGGCATCTGTCTCCGACAGCTCCATCACCTCCCACCACAACCCCATTAACCCCTCCATGTCCAAACCCTTACCCCGGCCGTACCACACCCACCCGACCCAAAACACGACCCACAATTCGTCCAATCCCACCCCATGCATGCAACATATACCCACGCCACCACAACACCCCGCACCCACAACACCCGACACCCACGCCCCCCCCCCCACGCCTCACCCACCCCCGCAACTGCCCCACACCACAAATCCTGGTACATTTGGCAACCCCCCTCCCACCATGATAGGCGTGATTATAAGCTATAGGACTCTAGAGAACATACCATTTGAAGATAGCACATCACTAAGCGTACTTTGTTTACATTTTAGAACTAATGTCTAAGAGTTGACGCGTAATCACTAGCTATATCTAAATATTTTTTTATGTTTTGACTGTAAAAAACAACGCAAAAAATGAAATATATGTGTAAACCAGATTCAGCCATGTTGAGAGCTTATTATGCTAATCAAGCCAGTAGGTATTTACCCATATTCGTAGGTGCTAGCAGTCAAAATGGTCACAGGTCAACTGTATCGAGTAGGAAAAAATTATTAAAAGGTGTACGAAAGATAATATGCATGAAGCCTACGTCAAATGACGGGGTTATCCTAATTCGTGGATAAGTTATTCAGAACTTCAGCATATTTAGAATCATTCTCAACCTACAGTTACACCCCTACCCACCACCCCCCCCCCTCCTCTGAGCCGCCCACACCCATCCCACATCCCACCCTCGGGTGTTGGTTGTAGAAATGTTTCTAAACAGCCCAGAAATTCATAATAATAATTATCATTCAACATTTTGTGGTGGAAAGGTGCCCAGAGATGAGATAAGATATCTCGCTCAGGATATAATTTTATATTATAGTTGTGACGTGTTTAATAAATCTGAGCATTCAAAATGGTGATACAGGGGTTTGGATTGCATTAGCATCTGGGTGTTTGCGGTATATATGACTTGCGCCAAGTATAAAAACACCCAAAGTTGAGAGGTTGGCTCTGTCACCGGTTTAGAAAGAATAGCTGGAAACATGGAGCCGTTTTATATCATGCTACTGAGTAACAGTAGCATGGATTACTACCCGGATAATAAGATTTCAGAATTTAAAATGCATCTTCAAATGCCTTTAAGATTCTCTGGGTAATGGGAAGTTGGTTTGTTATACATATTGTATCGGAGAAGTTGGTTAACATTAGCAAAGCCTTCGACGATCCTGGTACATTCTTCTGAACCCTTGTCAACTAAAGTTCACCCTAAGCAGAAGCAGAAGCAGAAGAATAAAAGCACTCTGAACATACCCGAGGGACTTTTTGATACATTTAAGCAGACTAATACTTTAAAAGTAGTGGTAGTAAATTCAGAGCCTCAGCGTAAAGCTGTAGAATTACCTCTCTACATCCAACGCATAGAAATACCTAAAGGCTTCTATGCTATTACGATTCTAATAAAGTTTATAAATAAGCAGATTAATAGCCACAAGCATTATAAAATACAATTAGATTTATTTATTTCACATATCGAATCAACCTCGTAACATTAACTGCTAAGGGAATGTTTGCGATTGAATTTGACAATGCCATAGGTAAATTCTTAGGCTATCACGACCATATCATTAGCTGCCTCACCCCCACCGGCGAAGTTCTATCAATGCATTAAATTAATAAGATTACATTAACTACGGCTTATGTATATTGCAATATCGTAAGCCGTAATGTTGTCGGATATGCTACAGCATCGCTGTTAAGAGTTATGCCATTAGCTAGCAGCTACCATGGTGAAGGTATTTGTTAATGGACATTCCCTAACATTCAATATAGAATCGTATCTAAGAATTACATCGACATGATAGGCGTGCTTATAAGCGATAGGACTGTAGAGAACATACCATTTGAAGATAGCACATCACTGAGCGTACCTTGTTTACATTTTGGACCAAATGTCTAAGAATTGACGTGTAATCACAAGCTATATCTAAACATTTTTTTAACGTTTTGACTGTAAAAAACAACGCAAAAATGATATATATGCGTAAACCAGATTCAGCCACATTGAGAGCTTATTACGCTAATCAAGCCAGTAGGTATTTACCCATATTCGTAGGTGCTAGCAGTCAAAAGGGTCACAGGTTAGGAAATGTTATGGGCTCACTGTTCAGAGCAGTTATGCTATTAGCTAAAAGCGTAGGACAATCTTGGGTAAATGTGCACTGTCAGCCGGTTTAGGCGAGGCTGCAAATGTCTTAGGCAGTAAAAAACTGAAAACATCCTTGAAAAATAGGGCTTTGAATGTCGGTCGAGTGATCATCTCAAAAGCCATAGTGCTAACAATATCTCAGGAGCTAATTCACATCCAAGGAGCAAAAATACTAAGAGGGGTCAATGATCTGCTAACCATCGTAGAAGTCGTTTGAAGTGTAACCATAGAGGGAGAAGCATCAGAAACTCTAAACAGGTTGATATATTTATTTAACTAATAAGATGGCGACTTGTCACTGCACTAAAAGTTAATTAGACTTGTTTACAGTGAAACCTGTAATGACTATGATGGATCAAGCTCGCCGGCAAAGCTATCAACTGGTTACGAGCTTGTCTAACTCTGGGGGAAGTATGGAGTTTTTCCTCTCTGGAAGCGGGGATGAAGACATAGATTTAGCTCAAAGTTACAGTTACGTTAAGGCTAGATGGTTACTGGTGTGGAAACTCCTTTAACAGTGAACAGCAATGTTGCACTGGTTAACCTATGGGTTCGCTCTATGTTTTCTCAAGTACATGGCTTTTTAAATGGAAAACATGTCTCTGACGATAACGACACATACGTTTTTCTTTTCGCAGTTATTTTGAAAGCTTATTTAATGATTCGCATATATCGAGTCAATTAATGGCTGTGTTATGGTTTAAGGATACAGCAGCATATATGGATAATAAGACGGTTAATAATGCAGGTTATATGCATAGAAAGCTTAATGTTGCCCTAAGTAACCCTGTGGAAATGGTCGGTAGAATTCATTCCACCATTTTTCTTCAGAAAAAATATTTAATCAATGGAGTTTCTTTAAAGCTACGTTTTACATCGTGTAAGCCTTATTTTAACCTAATTTGTGGCGATGCGCACACTTACAAATTTCGTCTGCATGAGTCTATATTAAATTTACGTAAGCTTAAACCTATTCCAGAGGTAATTAACGCTCACGTGTCGACATTACTAAAGGGCCCCTCTTGATACCATATTAAAAGAGTTATTGTCAAATCATTCACCATTCCCGCAGGGACTAGTAGCGTGAATAGGGACAATGTTTTTCTCGGGGGGCCTACTGACTAGGGTTATATTCGGTATAGTTACTAATATAGCTTATAACAGCAATTTCGATACAAACCCATATAATTTCTAACACTGTAATGATAACCATATTTCCCGCTATATGGATAATGAGCAAGTGGCTGGAGATGATCTTACACTGAATTTCAAAACTGCTGGTTATAATTTTACGGAATCATTCTTGGCGTTATTTAATGGAACTGTTACATTATTCGATGACAAATGCATATGGATTAACATCGATGGAAATAAGGCAGGTTACACGTTTTTTTGCCTTTGTCTACACTCCAGACATCGCTACAGGTGATCATGTCTACCTTAAGAAGCAAGGAAGCCTACGTCTACAACTAAAATTTAAAACAGCATTGCCTGATGCTATGAACGTAATATGTTATGTGGAATTTAATAACATTATAAGTATTGACAGCAATCGTAGTGTTACCATGGACTACTAGCGCACTCGACACACCACCCCATCGATACGCACACCTACACATACACCGAGCAGATGCACACTGAGTGCCTGTATGTACACACGGGTGCACTCATCAAACATATACCAGCCATATACATATGTATAGTTATTTGGAAAGAAACAAAAAATATCCAGTTGTATTCGGGACTTTGAGCATTTCATTATTATTATTATTATTATTATTATTATTATTATTATTATTATTATTATTATTATTATTATTATTATTATTATTATTATTATTATTACTTGAATATATTTGCTGACAAGATTGGAGATTAGGTCGGAAGTTCCTAGGTGTTTTCATTAAAGACTGTATACCAATGCGTATCAGGAGACCCTCGTGTCTCATCGTTAATACAGATCCTGAGAACCTGAGATGGAATATGCGGACGATGTGGACTTCATAGACGAGGAAAAGAAATCCCTTGACGAACCTCCCCCAATATCTGCAAGCAAACTAAAAATTGACAATCTCTTTATGAATTAATCCAAAACAGAGTTCACCCACCCTATCGACAAAGCATGAAACTATAGAAAATGACAACACACTTCATGGCGGCGAACCATGGAGGAAAATCAAAATCCTGGGCTCACTGCTTTGCAGTACTGCTGACATTTCTGCACGCTTCGTCATGGGGGAACATAGCTTTCCACTCCTTCTGGAAACTATGAATTCGTAGATCAAAGATGCCCTTGATAAAGAGGCTACGTTTATACAATGCAACCTGCGTATGCTTGATGCTGTATAACTGTAACAGATGGGCAGCTCCAAAGGCAGGTCTAGACAAACTTGATGCCTGCCACCGCAAACACCTACGCACCATTACTGGACGCCGATGGCCAGACAGCATAATTTCCAGCGATGCACTATACAAGATGTGTAATACATCGTCGCTGCCTGTAAAAGTCGCCCAGCAAAGATAGTCCATGTTTGGCCATGTGCTAAGGGTGCCAGAAGAGACTCCAGCACAGAGCCTTGGAATTCGCCCTACTCGGAGCCAGCAAATACAGAGCCATGAGAGGACGTCATTGCATAGATCTGCTAAGTGTGCTACGAGGTGACCTCAAGAAAGCAGGACTCGGTACACTCAAGCCAAGTATGGACCTGCGGAAGCTAAGGATTTTGGCGGAGGACAAGACACAGTGGGCAAAAGGGAAGAAGGACTGAGTGCAGCGGTAGGATGTTTCTACTACTACAGCCGCAGAATAGAGTAATCATATATTGGCCCAAATTTGGTTTATCATGGTGGTCGATATAAAACTTTCGTCATTTCGTAAGGCAGGGCAGAAAAACGAGTTCATCGCCTTCATTTTTATTCTGAGGGATTTCTGGATTTCTGGAGACAGTCTGATGTCAAACGCTCTCGTAAAAAGACCATAGTGATGCAAGCATTGTAATACATGGAAGTACATCTCAAACAGTCTTTGAACGACCTGAACAGACTGGTTAGGAGCAATTTTGGTTAATGAAAGTTTGGAAGCTGTGTTGCCAGATTTGCGTCTTTTACCCATTGAAATTCTTGGCCATCTTAGAACGTGATCAAATTTCTACAGATATATGTCAAATTTAGTCAGAAAATTAAAAAAGCTAAACACCAAATATTTGCTCGAGCGATATGTGTTGAAACAATTTAGAAACTGAAAAATAAGAACAATTAATACAATATTATTATTATTATTATTATTATTATTATTATTATTATTATTATTATTATTATTATTATTATTAGTGTGAGAACAACAATGAGGGCTATTTGCCCAGTTATTAGATCAAATTTTCCGGCTGAGAGTTATATACTTGTTGTTTGAGTACAACAATGGGCAGGTTTCCTGAATAAAGATTATTGGAACAAATTTTGACAAGGTATACAGTGTTTTTTTTCTTGGCGAATAGGTTCACTCAGTCATTACAAAACGTTGATTACCTCTTTATAATAAGTTGGTGCAGCCATTTGTTCGAAAATAGGAGTAAACAAATAGTTTTAAGCAGAACTTTCTGGAATAGGTTACCCATTGTGAATTGAGTGAATGTTGTTGTTCTAGTGAGATTCCTTCAGAAGAGAGGTGGTTGTAAGACACAGGGTGTGTGACGTTTGTAAACGTATATGTCCAAGAACATATGCACTCATTCACCCGACCAGCCACCAGCATATTAATTCACCTTTCCAGAGTATCCATCTATCATCTGACCTCGTATGACGTCATAATCAGCTCAGTGCGTGTATGATAACGTCACAATCATTACGCCACAAAGGGTTCCATATCTACCGTCACCAAATCTCAAATACTCCGACACGTTGTATAAATTGTATGTCTTTGTAATTCTTTGCTATTTAATAAATATGCTGTTGAATATTTTGAAACTACTTTGACTGGGCGCTGTTGCTGCCTTAGGCAGCAACAGCACCTAGTCAAATTAGTTTCAAAATATTCAACAGCTTACCTGTGTAGTTTCTTGGAAATTGATAGTCAGGGTGTTCATAGATCGATCGATCCCAACACGAGCTAGGTGTGGGTGGAGCTTACCTAGAGATGGGCGGGGCATAGCTAAAACCGGGAAGGTCCATTCATCCGTCAGTCCATCCTGCCATCCACCCAAACAAATACTTGATTAAGGGGAGAACAGATTTGTAAACTGATAGACAGACAGACTGGTAGGTGACCAGACAACTGAACTAATTAATAGCCAAATGGATGAAACTACAATTTCTTTTCCGAATTTAGTTTAATTTATTCACTCAGTCATTACAACGTGCTAATTGATTCTTTGCAATGAGTTGGTGTGGTTATTAAAAAAATAAGAATAAAATATTCCTTAGGACAAGTGGTTGCGGAAGAGAGGTGGTTTGCACAGTTTCAAACATATATGTCCAAACAATCCTTGCACCCACCCAGCCACCCACCCAGTAATCCATCCATCAATCCATCAGTCCATTCACACAGACAATTAATTGATGTCTGGGAGGAACAGACCAATACACCATAAGGACAGGTGACAGGATGAGTGAACAGATTGGTGGATGAACGAATGACTGAATGATTGAATACTAGCACACATGAACGCACGCACGCACACACGCACTGCCCGCCTGCCTGCCTACCTGCTGGCCTATCTGTCTGTCTGTCTGCCTATAAATCATATTAATGGTAAGGTTATTAAGGTGTCACCAGAACCTCCCCCCCCCCACCCCACACACACACAGTGAAGGAACAAGCTTGACGCATTTCACATTCATGTTTCATTATCTCTTAAAGATGCAAACCCATTCCTAGCACAATTTAGGCATCGAAACCATACGTGACGAGACATACACAACTCCAACTCCAATGTTCTCGAGAACAACGAGATGACGCTCATACGCGTACCAAACGAGATGCACGCGGTATGACGCCATCACATATGTTCTTAGAAACTTAACCGAAATTACTATTTACTAAACAACAAATACTTGTGAAAATGTACCACTGTAGCTGGACTAACCTATTCACGAGAACAATAGATCTAGTCATACGTGTACAATCTATCCCGCTGCACAACACAGTACCTAATTAATCTCAGAGAAAAATTAAAAAGGATGTATTTCGCAGCCATGACTAAGCCAGATACATTCAACTCAAGAGATGCAAGGCAAACCGTAAAATAGCTTGTGGACTGCTGGAAGTGATGCTTGCACCTGTGCGATTATTTAATGACTCCAGTTTCTCAGTCATCATCAATGTTATGGGTAGGCCTACGTCGAAATCAAATACGCCACGAATGGCATCATTAAGATCATCACAAACGGTTACTTAATGACGGACTTATCGTTGTTGCATGACATAGTGTAGCTCCGGTGCCGCACTGCTCCGCTACTTCTTCGTTGGACTCTGCCCCATACTCGACGATGCTGGTTAGCTGGCCTCGGGAATGTAGAAGGGAGACCGCGGGCAACCGGTAAACACAAAAACCGACAAAGACCGAACTCTAATGTCGATGGAACGTTCACGTTCCAGTAGGGGCCAGGCCACCATTGCCGCCAATGGCGAACACTACCGTGTCATCTCGGCTATTTGTGCAACCTGTGTGTCTGTGCATTGTAGGCTATTGAATTTGAGATATATAAAGATTTAAAGTCCAGCGGGTCAAAAGCTGGCTTCTTTCTTTGTGTAGGAGCAAGGTTTAACAAAGATACGTCGTTTCTTGCAATATAAAATGAAAGTGAGATGTTTTGTATCTCGCCAAATGATACCTAACCTATCCGTATATATACACATATACATATATATACACATATACATATACATATACACATACATATATACATATATACATATATACATATATACATATATACATATATACATATATACATATATACATATATACATATATACATATATATATACATATATATACATATATATACATATATATGGAAGGTACCCCTGTAAAGGAGAAGTCCTAGCTAGGCTAACTAGTTTAATACAAATTAATGCTGGTCAATAAATTGGTTTCGCCAGAGGAAGGTGCCTCGCGTGAGCCTCTGTCACAGCAAAATGCCTATCGTGCCGACGTGGAGGAGGAGGAACGGTCAAGACCGCACTCCTTATTTAGAACAATGCTAGAAGTATGATGAATTATATATGTGTTGTTATTTATATTAAACATATAGGGTTTTAGGCCTCCAATGGCTTATGCCTACTTAACTTTAATAGTGGGTTGCCTTCCTGGCGGATGAGCTCAGGCATCCATCTCGGAGCATACCTATTGAGCTACTCACTCAGGCTGACGGCGTGTACATGTTGTCTGGGCGAAGAGACTGAAGCCAAAGAGCGACTTCAAACCACATGTCAGCACAACCACAAAAATAACAAGATAAGGACAAGACAACAACACAGAAGCATTGAATAACCGCCGTATCTATTTATGGCGGGGCTGAAGAAGCACATGGCAAACTATGACTACCTTCCTGGAAGGCGTGGATAGCTGATTCGCTTCTCCCAGTCACCATAGAGTTGGTCTGCGATCCGCGTCTTTTTCCGGCACCGAGCATGTTGAGAACGAACCATAAGAGACTCATTCCCTTGGAGCTATCGTTTACCTGCTTAGGGTTATGTAACTGCCCTGACGTTCACTGCTAGGCGTTCCTACTATTATTTATGTTTGCACAGTGAATCCTACTTTGGCTTAAGGCTATCGTAGAGGTACTGGTGAGGGTACAAGGGAAGTGTATGAGGCATCGCCATTTCGATTCTAACCATCGAGACACCTCGGCGATTTCTCAGATCAGCTCTAATCAACCGACGGAAAGAGTTAGAAAAGCAATTATTTGGCCAGACGGCCGGAGAGTCACAAAAAGCCTCAGTAAAGCAGGGAAAGAGGCTTTACAATCGACAGCACTCCTTCATTCGAGCTTAACTACTTATGTCCTAACATAATATGTGAGCTAATACTTGTTAGGATTAGACGCCGTATCTCGAGTCTATGAGTGCAGGCACAAGAGATGGCTCTACTGAGAAAGTGTTGCTGTATTTAGGAGATGGGTGATGCGGTTATTCATGCAGTATAGTATAGTTTAAGCGTTGCGAAGTTAAATATAAATAAATATATATATATATATATATATATATATATATATATATATATATATATATATATATATATATATATATATATATATATATATATATATATATATATATATATATATACTGAGCCAAAAAAGTTTAGCGACAGTGAAGTTTGGTTTGTTGTATTAAAACTATGCATCCATTTATAACCAAATTTGCAGGCATGTTTCGTCAATGTAATGTCTCGCTGATCATCAAGAACCGCAAATCATTTCTTGCATTTCTCGGCCGCACGCTTACTGCATGTGAAAATGTATTTTTCATGCACTAGCCCACATTGGCGTGTAGTGAAGGCAAAAATTCGCCATAGTGCAAAAGCAGATAACGAACGTTAACAGAAAACGCTTAAAAGTTTACCCTACCGAACATGGGCCGCTGCCCAGGGCTACCCGAAAATCAGCGCCATGAAGCAATGGGAAGACCCGCTGCTAGGCAGAGCGTTCGCGCTGTTGCTCGACATTTTAATGTTCACGCCTCAACCATTTCCCGTCTCCGCAGGAAACTGGACATGTTAATGACCGACCACGATCTGGCAGACCGAGAGCAACAACACCACGAGAAGACCGCTACTTAGTGACGTCATCACGAAGTCACAGGTTTGAGACTGTGCCACGGCTGTCCCGTAATTTGCACACCGCTACCGGCACTACAGTGCATGCACAAACTGTGCGAACAGACTCCATGATGCTGGGCTGCATGCCCGTCGTCCACTTGTTGCTGTTCCGCTTACAGAGCGTCACATCGAGAATCGGTTTGCATGGGCAAGAACTCATCAGCGATGGCGTGCTCAACAATGGAGTCACGTTTTGTTCAGTGATTAGTCGAGGTTTTGTGTGGATGTGACGGATAGTAGGCAACGGGTTTGGCGACGTTTAGGAGAATGGTATGATGTAGCCAACATCATTCAGCATGACAGATTCGGTGGCGGCAGTGGCATGGTGTGGGCTGGAATCCATGAAAATGGCAAAACAGATCTTATTGTGATTCGCGGAAATGTAACGGCTCAACGTTACTGTGAAGAAGTTGTCGCCCTTGTTGTCATCCCTTTTATGCAGCATCATGCAGACTTTATGTTCCAGCAAGACAACGCCCGTCCTCATTCAGCTCGGGTCACCAGTGATTTCCTTGAGGCTAACAACGTTCCGGTGTTGGACTGGCCAGCGTGATCACCGGACCTGTCTCCTATCGAACACGTGTGGGACATTCTTGGCCGTATGGTGCATGAGAACCATCCACATCTTCACAACGTGCGGGAGCTGGAAGCTGCAGGGCTCCAGGAATGGGATGCGATTCCTCTTCATGACATCAAGTGCTTAATTCTAAGCATGCGAAAGCGATGTACGGCGGTGGTTAATGCGTGCGGAGGTCACAACCGGTATTGACAGCTCAGTGTCATTATTTAAATTGGACCCTTCTGTTGAATGATGCCGTGTTAAAGGCGCGATGCTAGCATTACAGTAACAAGAGACTGTTGTTCAAATTGGAAAATGACCTATCAATTAAATAATATATTTGAATCAATTTATTGTTTTGTTAAATAACATTTATACAGTAATATTTTCAGTGTTGCTAACCTTTTTTGGTTCAATATATATATATATATATATATATATATATATATATATATATATATATATATATATATATATATATATATATATATATATATATATATATATATATATATATATATATATATATATATATATATATATAACTATTTAACTTGAAAAAGAAACAATGGTTATCAACGGTGCTCGCCGAATTACGATTCTATACATTACAATGAGGTCAAGATGACCTACTGCGCCTATTTGTAATCAGAGCTTAAAGAAATAAAATAACTATTACAATAAAAAGGGCACCTACTAGTCATCGGCGCAGTATCAGTAAAAGCACAATTGTTAGCACCTGTTAGTCATGTTCGGCTACGGCACAGTAGTTGGCACCTGCTGATTATTAGCACAATTTCCGGGTACAGCACAGTAGTTGCTGGCGCCTCGTAGTCTCTATTGATGAAGAGGCTGAATTTATAATAGTTATGGCTCAAGAAGACCAGCACAGCTTAGCACAGCAATGGCGCTGAAAGCACTGCTCACAGTAAGAACAGTAGTCAAAACATTTAAGAGAGCACTGGACACGTGCTAGTTTCTATTCGCCTCTTTTTGGCGTGGTACGGCAGGTTTGACGAGATATCAGAGCTGACCAATTGTTTCACATACTGGTTAGGATCATATAGACCAAAAGGATGGCGTCGCCGAAAGGTCCCGGCGATCTTCTTAGTAATACGTCGCTATTGATGTCGGCGGCGGTACCCTTCATGACTCGTTGGCGACCTTATTTTAAGTTGGTATTTAACCCCTGAAGAGGGGTATCAAAAATTTGGTGGCGCCATTTAACGAGTTTGGCTCCCAGTCACGGTTTCATGTTCTGATACGGAATATGATGGTGCAGATTGCTTACAGTGAGATCTGTATAGTAAGATTACAGGCAATGTCTTCCGCACTGGCCAGACGCCCCTGTCCTAACTGAGGAATACGAAGAAGTTATTGGTTTGGTTGGCGTCCATTGAGTCCCTGATTCCAGGTCCCATTCACGCCACTCTAGGCTGGTTTTATTTCAGTCTATTATTGGTAACTTCCCCAGTTTTGACACTGGTACGCATTAATACTCCTGGGTGGAGAGATGCGACAAGGAGTGGAGGAGATTGCCTATGTTTCCAGCGATTATCAGTTGGCTGAATGGAGACGCGATCGCCGGTCTCACAGCTCTGCTCGTTACCCCCTGAGCTGCCACCTACTCTTACTGAGGAATGAGGAATACAGAAGTTATTGGTTTGGTTGGTGTCTATTGAGTCCCTGATTCCAGGTCCCATTCACGCCACTCTAGGCTGGTTTTTATTTCAGTCTATTATTGGTAACTTCCCCAGTTTTTTACACTGGTACCCATATATATAGGTGGAGAGAGGCGACGAGGAGTGAAGGAGATTGCCTATGTTTCCAGCGATCGCGAGTTGGCCGAACGGAAATATGATCCCAGGGTTGCCGGTTTCACAGTTCTGCTCGTTACCGCCTGAGCTACCGCCTCCTCTCCCTGAGAAATACTGCCAGAGCGACTCCTTATATACCAATCAAGAGTCACCTTAGAAGAGCGAAACAATCATTGCGCACTTCGTCGAGGGGATAAGATGAGAATAACACGTGCTGGTGACGTCACGCTACATGCACCATACCAGCACATGCGCGATGGCGATCTACACAAATTTAGAAGAGTTAAAAAGGTTGAACCTTTATTTACTGATATTTTGGCTATTCCTATTCTGATTTCAATTCTGTAAATGGATTCGTTTTTCCCTGGTAATGATGCACTCCAAGATGAGTGGAAGAGGGCCTAGTATTCAGGATTTCGGAAAAACAGGGAACTATATACCTAAGGATGCCATCTCCCGATACAGCGTAGGTAGGCTATCTCTTATTGGTGCGCATGTGCGATAGGCGTTCTTACAGACTCTGTAATTAATCTGAGCTCGCTTTTCTGTGGCTATACGCGCATATCTATAGCCGTCGGGGCGAGGTGGAGCATCTCAGACCGGCTCATTTCGTACCTGGTTGACCCGGGCCAGTTCCTACCCAACTGAGCGATCCGCGCTACACAAGGAAGCAACAGCAACCAGTCAAATTAGTTTCAAAATATTCAACAGGTTAGCTGTATAGTTTTCTGGAAATTAAGATTTAGAGAATGCAGGGATCGATTGGTCCCAAAACGGGAAAAAGCGTGGTTGAAGCTTAGCTAGAAATGGGCGGCGCATAGCTGAAACTGGATTCCTCCTTTGTTTAATTGCTGGAGACCATTGTTGAACACCTGATTATAGTAGGCGATGCCAATCCTATGTATGAGTAAGGAGCAGCACGTGAATGTGCAGGAGTTGCGAGTCCTACATACACGCGTCAATCATTCGTTCATTCATTTGTTTGTCTATGCGTTCGGCCATTCATCCAATCCGTCATTAATTTAACTTTTCATATTCATTAGTTATTGCGTCCAAAATTTGAGATGAACAACAAAAAAACCCAGAGCAATAAACAGAAATTTGTTGTATTCAATAGTCGTCTTTTAAACTATTCAACATATATGAAGAAAATTATACAGCATATGATTAAATTGCTAAACTTGTGCCAACAGCGCCTCAAACCGCTCAAAATACAACTTGATATACAAATTAAACATTTTGATGGTCAACATTTTTCAAGGTATTTTAATTTTAGAAGACTGTTTTTTGTAAATTTCCCACTGAATTTACTTTCGCCGGCTTGACCATTAAAGGGTTAATGATAAAGAAAGTGTTTGTTGTCTGTCTGCAGGCTGCTGCTGGTGCCTTTTTTTATAACAGTATTAAAGGCATACATCATTGGAAAGCTAAGCCAATTTCGTATAGATTCCTGTATTCGTTTTTATAGTTTTTTAAGATTTAATATAGTTGATTGTGATTTTAAAATAGCCCTTATTGTCCACTTGACTTAATGAATCTAGGTATAATGGTGTATTTTGTATACGCAAATAACCCAGTGAAAATTTTCAAAAACATAAAAAAGAATAATGCATTAATGTTTAGACAATTGAATGCGCTTTCCAATGATGTATTAGTTAAATAATATAGTGACTTTAGTTTATCATAGAAACGGTTTAAATTACGGTGTATTTTAATGCACTAGTATCTCAATGTGGGTCAGCTGCTTGTTGGCGGCGTTACCTGCCAGCAGTTGATTTGGGGGATTCCTGGGGTAATGACGTAAACGTGAGAAAGGTGTTTTGCGATTAACACAATGATGGAGAGGCATACCCAACATGGATCTTATCCACTGACCAGATGGTTGAATTACTTATTTGCTGCGCGATTTTAGTTTTAAAAAACTAATAAGGCCTAAGTGCACGCCTGCTTTCTCAGTCATTCTTGCACTCTGTCTTCACGAGAAAGTGACAAGAACAAAAACGCTCCCTAATGTGTCTGCTCTCGGAGAATGCGATTTGATCATGTCCCGTTATTTTGAACCCTCTGTCTGATTAACTAAACAACTTATTAAAGCCACAAAAAGCGAAATTCAATAAATATATATATATATATAACAGCTTTCATGAACATTTTGACATCATCAGCCTCTCATAGACTTAAGGTAGGAAATGAATTCATTCACTTCCATAGAAGTCTGATCCCCATTCATTTGATCCTCTGCAGCAAAGGCGACAAACGCCACCTCAAGGCTCAACTCATCTTGTTCATTTGGACACACGATAGCCATCGCCTTAAGGAATCCAGGTAGCTTCAGGGACGTGTGTTCGGTTTCATGCAATATCGCATTAAATATCTTTACACCTCTGAAAACATAGTTTACATAACATGGAATGGTATTGATGAGATGATTAGTCATAATGTAAGTAGTAGTAGTAGTAGTAGTAGTAGTAGTAGTAGTAGTAGTAGTAGTAGTAGTAGTAGTAGTAGTAGTAGTAGTAGTAGTAGTAGTAGTAGTAGTAGTAGTAGTAGTAGTGGTAGTGGTAGTGGTAGTAGTAGTAGAAGTAGTAGTAGTAGTAGTAGTAGTAGTACTGGTAGTGGTAGTGGTAGTAGTAGTAGTAGTAGTAGTAGTAGTAGTAGTAGTAGTAGTAGTAGTAGTAGTAGTAGTAGTAGTAGTAGTAGTAGTAGTAGTAGTAGTAGTGGTAGTGGTAGTGGTAGTGTAGTAGTAGTAGTAGTAGTAGTAGTAGTAGTAGTAGTAGTAGTAGTAGTAGTGGTAGTGGTAGTAGTAGTAGTAGTAGTAGTAGTAGTAGTAGTAGTAGTAGTAGTAGTAGTAGTAGTAGTAGCAACAGCAGTAGTAGCAGCAGCAGTGTCGTGTGTTTGCAGCTGCAGAAATAGTTTCATGCAATATCGCATTAGATATCTTTACACCTCTGAAAACATAGTTTACCTAACATGGAATGGTATTGATGAGATGATTAGTCATAATGTAAGTAGTAGTAGTAGTAGTAGTAGTAGTAGTAGTAGTAGTAGTAGTAGCAGCAGCAGCAGCAGCAACAGCAGCAGCAGCAGCAGCAGCAGCAGCAACAGTGTAGTGTGTTTGCAGCTGCAGAAATAGTAATGTGAATCGTAAATTGAATCGTAATTGACTGAGTCTTTAATATATTCAATTACCCCAATCGGCTGATTACTAACAAAACATTGATTTAATGTTTGAAATTCTAGATGTCAGTTTTTGGTGTCCTTAGTATCTATGGGGTGGGTCTATGCGTCCTGTTTAATGTACCTTCAGCTCGGCCTTGTGCATCACAGCTGATTTCTCTTATTCTATCCAAACACGTGTAAAAGTGAGAGGATCTTAGCCAGAAATGTGATGAGCATAGCTAAAAATAGATACCTCTATTGTGTTGAATTGTTGGAGTTAGCGATGGGAATTTAAATTTTCTCTACTGTTAATTGATTTTCGATTAAGTTATCCTTTTCCAACTTCTTTTTCAAACCTACAGCCATTTTGATAACTGTACTGGAAAACATAAATGACAAAGCATCATCATCATAAACATATTGACACCAAGATTCAGCATTATGTACACTTTTTATAACCGGTTACATCACTGCATCTCTTGAAACTAGTCAGTGGCGCATAGACCAAGATAAAATACATGGTAATACACATTAAAATAGTTCCCTCAATTGCATTGAAATTATGTTCAAATGGTGTTAGCAATGGCAAAAGGCGTTGAGCACAAGAATGTACTACTGTTACTCGATAGCCGATTAAGTATAGCTGTGGTTATTTACATCATGGTGTGTAATTTTCTACATGATTTCATAAGACTGTACCTATTCTCTGTGTAGAACACACACACTGTCGTATATTCCATCTCGTCTATGCGCTTATCCTGGTTGGTATCAAACAGTTTGAAAAGCGAATTTGCTACAGCTTCATCAACTTCAACACAGAAATCCTTTTTCAACTTCTTTTGAAAATCTACAGCCGTCTTAATAACTCTATTGGAAAACATAAATGAGAAGACATCAACATCGTAAACATATTTACACCGAGATTCAGCATTGCGTACAATTTTAATATCGGTTACATCAATACATCTCATGAAACTAACTTGTCTCCCTGTAGTGATGTAGAAACCATCATAATAGATGGTAATACGGAGTAGGCTGTTGAGAGATGATGTTGTGTGGATTTTGTGTCTATGGATGTGTTGATCATGGTACGAATATAAGACAATAATAATAATATTTGTCAGATACACACTTGCAATTACTGAACCTCTCCTTTTCTCCAACCTTCTCTCGCCCTCTCTCCCTTGCCTCTCACCACCTCAATATCTCGCTGTCGTCCTCTTGCATCCTCTCCACCTGTTTACCTCCCTCCCTCCCTCCCTCCCTCCCTCCCTCCCTCCCTCCTTCCCTCCCTCCTCTCTCTCTCTCTCTCTCTCTCTCTCTCTCTCTCTCTCTCTCGATTTCCCCTGAGAATTGGCCATTTATTTCTACACATTTACTAGCCAACACTACTCACAAGTCCGCAGTTCCATTCCCATCTCCTCCACTTATATCCTGAAAATGAATGAATGAAGGAAGGTATGAATGAATGGATGGATGGATGGGTGGCTGGGTGGGTGGGTGGGTGGGTGGATGGATGGATGGATGGATGGATGGATGGATGGATGGATGGATGGATGGATGGATGGATGGATGGATGGATGGATTGGATGGATGGATGGATGGATGGATGGATGGATGGATGGATGGAGTTAGGGGTGGAAGGATGGATTGCTGGAAGAAGGAATAAATAGATAAATAAATAAATAAATAATTAAAATAAATAAATAAATAAATAAATAAATAAACACGAACACATGAGCAAGCGAACGAACGAACACTTGAACTAGCAAACCAACGTCCGAATGAATGAACGAACGAATGAATGAATTCATCAGCTGATGTGTTTAATGAAATGTAGGTATTGTGTTTTTTCAAGCTTCTAACGTTTTGATTAGAAGGTGTTACTTATTTCTAAAAGATCTGATGTAGTCCAGCGTGTTATGAGTGCATGGGGAAATGTTTGCTGAAGAGGATATGTTAGTGTAAATGTATGTTCTTCTTTGATAAGTCACAGTTCTGTCCAATGCTGAATCACTTCAAAGAACCTTACATGTTTTCCATAGTTACTGCCCGCCCGTCTCTAGCTAAGCTCCATACACACGTCCATCGTGTTTGGATCGATCGATCTCTGAACTCTCTGACTATCAATTTCTAGAAAACTATACAGCTAAGCTGATGCATATTTTGAAACTAATTTAATTTCTCTTGTCCTGCAGATGGACATTCAATAGCTAAATATTTAAATTTTTTGAACAAATTTAGTCATTAAAGGGTTAAAATGACCTCCGATTAATGTCACTTTATGGCCTGGGAATATATATTTACCTTCATATGTTATTGCATTGCTTGAAACTAATACAAAATAACTTGAAATTGAACTTGTTATTGTGAAAACGTTTGCTGCTTCATATATGGCAGGGACTACATTATTTAAATGAAACATTCTAGTGTATCCACCAATCACATGACGTCATATCCAACTACGTGACGTGTAAGATGACGTCATAATCACTTACGTCATGAATGGCGTAGATAAGTTTGTCACGCACGGGCGATGAGTGGGTGGAGCTTAGTTAAAGATGGGCGGAGCATATCTAAAACTGGATTCGTCCATTTTACCTATCCGGTAATAACACATTTTTATTTGGGCAGTGACACATGAACAGGTGGATTGTATTACCCATGGACAGGTGGTCGGACAGATGGATCAATGTGTAGACGGATGGGCAGACAGATAGATGGATGGACAAATAATTGAAATATGTCACAATCGATTCACACATTGAATCTATCGTGAGTTAATGGGTTTATACTAGTACCTTGATAGATTTGTTTTGATGGTATCTAATTGCATCCACATTATGCTAATAACAAGGGTAAATATAACTAAGAATATCAACTTACCACCATAGCTTCCCTTGTATGTGGAGACATCGTGGTATATGATATGGTAAGATCATCTACAGGGAGATAAGTTAATAGTACATACAATAACCATCCTCTAATAGTGATATTAACAACGTCAACTCAATAGAGATTTGTTTGGTCTGGCTGAGGTTCTATAACAACAACAACAACAACAACAACAACAACAACAACAACAACAACAACTACTACTACTACTACTACTACTACTACTAGTGGTGGTGGTCCAGTGTAAAGATGTCTGGTTGCTTATGCTATGCGGAGTTGCAGGATGGTGGTTCGACTCCCCCCCCCCCCCCGACCGGGGAAATGATGATCAACAAAGTAAACCAATGGGTGCACTCCATAGGCGGGGTTAGCACAGAAATTGAAGTCATCGCATTGCCAGTGCGTTAAAAACTAAGCAAAACTACTACTGCCAGTGCCGCGATGGAGACCAGGTGAGGGCACAGCATACACACCAGATGGGGCGCATCCAAAAGAGAGTCTCATATGAATTCGCCAGTGTCAGTATATCCGGCATGTGAAAGCTGGTCCGCTAAACCAAGATTTTAGTCTTGGCGTGGTGGTCCAGTGGAAAGATGTCTGGTTGCTGACGCTATGTGGAGTTGCAGGATGGCGGTTCGATCCCCGACAAGGGAAATTATGATCAACATAGTAAACTAACGGGTGCACTCCGTGGGCGGGGTTAGCACAGAAATTGAAGTCATCGCGTTGCCAGTGCGTTAAAAATTATTGCTACTCCTGCTGCTGCTACCACTGCTCCAGCTGCTGCCGCTGCTGCTGCTGCTCCTCTTCATCCCCCTTCTGCGCCCCTCCCCCTCCTCCTACTACTACCACTAGATGTACTACATGTACTGCTGCTGCTGCTGTTGCTGCTGCTGCTACCACTACTACTACTACTACTACTACTACTACTACTACTACTGCTGCTGCTGCTGCTGCTGCTGCTGCTGCTGCTGCTGCTGCTATTGCTGCTGCTGCTACTGCCTCTTACCCATAGTTACCTTGACATTGGACATCTTGTAGTTCATGGCTGAATGTATATTATAAATTGATTCCAACATGCATACAAAGTGTGCGAAGCTTAGCTGAAAATGGGCGAGAAATAGATGAAAATGGGGGCGAACTAGATGAAAATGGGCGGGAACTAGATAAAAATAGGCGTGAACTAGATGGAAATGTATATCTCTGTTAGTTTATGTAAAACAGTGATATGCTCAAATATCAACGAACAAGCTGAGTGTGTGCTCTCCTTCTACAGTTTTCATCCACCCAACTCCAATCTATGTCAGCTTCTAGTAACCATAGATTTTGTACTCTTATTTGGGATCCATCCATGTTTTAAGAGATACCCACTTATCTGTGCCCAAAATCTACTTTAGGAAATGTACGGAGAAATTGTCATTTTGGGTTTTTGAAGGAGTCATTTTTATCGGATCACTAGCCTAGTTGGGTAGGTTGCTACATATGGGTTTACAAAGAGTTCGAAGTCAGCAGTCAAAGGTTAACATAGCCACTAGTGTCAACATGAAAGAGATAAGGTACTGAAGATCGTGGACTTGTGGCGTGCCTACTTCTCTTCAACATATGAGACCCTGCTATCTTTATATGCCATGGCTCCTTTGTGTGTGAGACTGCGCCGTGTAGGACGGTCCTTTATCTAGTCATCACTTTCTTGGAATCCATATATACCCTCTTTACACAGACCTGCAGTGTGTCACTAATCTGCCTCTTCTCTCCACCGTGCGAATGTTTTCTTTCATCGTACAGTAGGTTCCATGGTAGACGCTCATCTGGCATTCGTGCAACATGCCGGGAACCTTTGATCTGTGCTTTTATATACAGAGTTGGAATGATTGGTAGGTCGGCACGAGATATTACTTACGTATCAGGTATCTTGACTTGCTTGTTGATGTTGAATAGTCGGCGCAGATAGGTTAAGTGAAAGCAATTTAGCTTCTGGTGTGCCGGCTGTATGGTATCCATGTCTTACAAGCATATATACGTGCTGGCATGACGATGGCGCTGTATACATTGAGCAAGGTTGGAAATGCTATACCCCTTCACTGGCATACGCTGGATGTAGTCTGTCAAAGGCGTTATGGTCTTGCCAATGTGTGCGATGATTTCATCCTCAATTTGAACAACTCTGCAGAAGATGCTGCCTAGATATGTGGGCCTCTCCAACGTGTCGAGCTGGTGCCCCTTGACCAAGGTGTTAGGTTTTATGTAGTCGTGGTGCGGGGCTGGTGTGTACATCTCTACCGTTTTGGTGATGATGGTGAGGCCGCAATTCAGGAGCGCAGTGCAGAAGTAGCCATCGGCATGCTCCATCTCTGCTCTGCTTGAGGCGTCTATCGGTTGTATAAGTGCTCATCATGCGGACTAGAGTTGGCGTTAGCCCACATCCCTGGCTAACGGCATTGATGGCTGGAAATGACTGGGAAAGATGCAGAGACTTCTCGTCTAGCACCTGAGCATGCACACCGTCATGGAACTGAAGAACCGCGGTGATGAACTTAGAAGGGCAGTCCAACGTAGCCAAGCTCTTCCAGAAGCAATGACGGCAGCCTTTATTCTTCAAAGGCCTTGATCAGGTTCACAACTTTGAGTAGAGTTCATGCATCTTGTTCTGGAACTTCTTCTACAGTTGCCGTGCTGCAAAGACCATATCCCTGGTTTATCGCACCCACCCCCACCCCTGCGCTACGCTCTCTTTACCGTGTAGTGAACTTCGCTGATTGTCCAGCATGGCCAAATTATTCGTATGTAAAATGTCCGGGATTGTTTTGAAGTCAAAGTTTTGACAATCTGATTAATTACGTGGATAGTGTGTGATTTTTGAGATCATTAAAGTGAGTCTCACGATCTCGTAAATGTCCAGCAACATGACTAATTTATTTTAAGAGATAGTAAATGCTTTTTCTCAAATTATTCTGATTCATTTCCGTTTTTTACCAGCATGATTTATTTAATATTGTATCAAATTAGCAAGAAAATCAGTTAATAGTTTCCTTTCCCTTCTTATAAAGACTTCCAGTTTAAATCTTATCCGCCTTGGTGTGGCAGCTTGAGATGAATGGTTGATTAAAATGTGATGATTTTATTTTAATAATTGAAGCATAATTAGAATATTAGTAATTCTTTATTATTATTATTATTATTATTATTATTATTATTATTATTATTATTATTATTATTATTGTTATTATTATTATTATTAGTAGTAGTAGTAGTAGTAGTAGTAGTAGTAGTAGCAGCAGCAGTAGTAGTAGTAGTAGTAGTAGTAGTGGTAGTGGTAGTAGTAGTAGTAGTAGTAGTAGTAGTAGTAGTAGTAGTAGTAGTAGTAGTAGTAGTAGTAGTAGTGGTAGTAGTAGTAGCATGTAGGAAAGAAAGTAAGAAACACAGAAATGAATTGAGGGAGGAAGGGATAGATGGCGGGCATGAGGGAAGGAGAACGAAAGAAGAAAGACATAAATGAAGGAAGGAATAAAGAAAGAAATAAAGTTTTAAAGAAAGAGGAAAGAAAGAACGAACGAACAAATGAAAGAAAGAAGGAAAAACGAAAGAAAGAAAAAACGGAAAAAAAGAAAGTAAGAAAAAACGAATAAATGAATGAATGAATGAATGAATGAATGGATGGATGGATGGATGGATGGATGGATGGATGGATGGATGGATGGATGAAATGAAGAAAGAAGGAAAGAAAGAATGGAAGAAAGGTAGAAAGGAGGCAAGGAAGAAAGAGAAGAAAAGAAAGAAAGGAGAAATAAAGAAAGAAAAATTAATGAATGAAACTAAGAAAGCGAGACGTAAAGAACGAAAGAATGAAAGAAAGGAAGAAAGGAAAGAAAGAAAGAATGAAAGAAAAGAAGAATGAATAAAAAATAAATAATAACTCAGTAAATAAATAAATGAATTAAAAATGGAGATGGAAGAAAAGAATAATTGGAACAAATGGAAAATAGGCAAAAAAGGTGATTGATGCGGGAGCTGCCACTCCTTCCAGCGAAAATTAATTTCGGAATATTGACTAGAAATGATATTACAGCATAAATATGAGCGCAGGTGCTTAACACGATGGTGTTTAACTGATGATGAGTAAATTATTATATTATCCAAAAAGTAGGATAGAACAGATAAAAGGGTAATAAGTACACATTTCAATCGTTATCTAAAATGGATGAATTAATAAAGAGGCCCAAAGATTAACACTTTCATAGATAAATCCAGATAAAGTATATTCTTGTCCTGATGAAGCACAGTCATGTAGGAAAGATTGTCAAAATAAATAAATTAGTCTATTAAACGTACCACCTCTAATCCTCTCATTAAAATTACAATGATGACTTAGTATCTCTTAGAGCACACGTGCAAGATGTTATATTAGTGAATACGTCGCATGACATTGACGCTACACTCCAACTGAATACAAATTTCGATGTCAAATCATCTATATAAATTTGTTACCACCATCTTCTTAAACATTACATCATGTAATCGATAGTGGTGCTAAACTATGGAGCTAGGGGGTATAGGTGCATAACTTTCCACATCACATGCTTACACAAATTACACATTCATCATTGTAAATTGGTGCTGGCCCTAATAGTGAAATTAAAGAAATATAATAAAAATAAAATAAAAATTATTCATGTGAATATATAGATGTAAATGTGCACATAATGAAGAAATTCACTGATCTATCATATGACGTCATATGACGTCATAATACAGCTAAGCGGTGTATGCGTACATAATGAAGACATAGACGAGGTTTCTATCAATAGGTAACGACTTAATGCATTATTGAACACATTTTCTTTGCAATGTAATGATCACACACGTGATCATCCATATAACGCAGCTTACTGGGTCGATTCTGGGGCGATACTTTCAGCATCGGCCCAGTATTGGCCCATCATCGGCCCAGTAAGCTGCGTTATCAGGGCATGTTTGTATGAAATTATCCCATCAATAGCTTAACATGTGTTGAATGTGTAAGAAATGTTTGAAGACGACCGTGTTACTTTTAGCAATGGTAAAAATGTCAAATGTAGATAAATAAAGATTTGGGGTGGTGTGGTTGGGTTGAGTGGGGGCAGGGTGGAGGGGGTAATTTAATTTAATGTACTGAAAAACTAATGTTTAGTAAATAAAGATAAACATATTATATGATATACTCACCTTGAAGTGTCGTAGGTGAAACCGATGGGCTAATTGTACCTGAAAAAGATTAAATTGTTTCAGTTAATATATTTTAGTTTGCTTCTCACATCACCATATGTATCCTAATTCATAAACACTCAAACATAGATCTGAATGTAATAGACACTCGTCTAAATGTGCACAAATATAATTACCTTTAGTCATACACGCAGACATAGATCTACATGTGCACAAATATAGATACCTTTAGTAATACACACAAACATACATCTAAATGTGCACAAATATAATATGTTCTGTATTGGAGGTATAGTGATTGTCCTCGAATTTTATCATTTTGCAACAAACATGAAAGCTTAGAAAATACAGGCAGTAGGAGTAGTGGTATATTTTATCAGGTGGTTGTGTCCTTGCATCTGACACCATCTTCCCATCATTCACACAGCTGGTTGGTGATTATCTGTCTTTGAGCAGAAACTTGGGTAACATAGTCACCACTCATTTGCCTCATCCCAGTCATCCAGCAGTAAAATGGTACCAGTGTCCAAACGGGGACCCTTCGAGTTGGACATCAATTGATATATTTTAGTTTAATTATCATATCATTATAAGTACACTAAAGCATACACACTCAAACATACACCTAAATGTGCACAAATATAGTTACCTTACGTCAAACACACTCAAACATAAATCTAAATGTGCACAAGTATAGTACCTGAAGTCATACATGCTCAAACATACATCTACATGTGCCAGTTACCTTAAGTAATACTCGCTTATGGCTTAAGTTCAGATGGTCTAAGTACGTAGAATTTGTAGCACTAGATGCATGCTTCTAAATAACCACCTTTTGGCGTGGCTCAGACAGGTCTGGCAAGATATCAGAACGAGCAGTTCGATGCAAAGTCTATTTAAGATAGTGTAGTCCAAAATTGGCGCCTTCGAAAGGTGATGAGGGTATTACTTTATTGCACCTCTAGAGGTTCGAGTTGGCTTATAACCTATAGCATACTTTGGCTTAATTGACCCCCAAAGGGGACAGAAAAATTGGTTGGCATATTCTACGGTTCTGGCATCCGATCACGGCTTTCAGGTTCTGTTAAAATATCGCAGGTGTAGATTGTCAAATGACTGCTGCTCCACGCAGTGCTTGGGAGAGCCTTTCAATGGGAATGAGAACCTATCGGACTACCTCCCCGTCCGGACTGAGGAACCGTAGGCGAATCAGGTCCCTATATAATTTATGGTTCCCAATCAGATGTCACCAAGGAGATAGGAAGACTGGGTAATTTTAAATATCTAGTAAAAGTCAAAGGTATTACCGTTTACGATAACATAGTTGATTTTTACGAGTCTTCATATATATGGGCAAAGGTCCACAAACATAAACTAATTTAGGAAAAGTACAATATTTGAATACTGTTTTACTGCCTATGCATCCTACTGGGTAGCCTAAATTATTTTGCTTAATATCTGTAAGTGTCGGCGAAGTTGTCATCCACACAAGAGGTGGTGAGTGAGCCTGATATGATAGCTACACATGAAAAGGAGCCTGGCTCATCTGAATACATACTTGAATATGATCTGATGTTTGATGCTGCGGTATTCGTGGGACAGGGCCGTGCCCTGTGTTGCAATTAACAGGGCCAGATTAACCACTAGGCTAACTAGGCTGCAGCCTAGGGCCTCGTTCCTAAGGGGGCCTCGCTCTTTAACCATTTGCTGCCTAAGACAGCCAAGAACAGCCTTTATATTTGTCTTGAGAAATGTCCATTTGCAGACCACGAGAAGACTATTTTTGACAATTTACCACTGGAACAACTGGCTCAAAAATAGTCTTCTCATGGTCTGCAAATGGACATTCTTATAAGAAATTTGTTTAGTTTTTCTGACACATTTAGACATTAAAGGGTTAAACCAAAAGGCATTTTAGGCTTTTTTCTATATACTACGTAACGGCAAGCGTGTTAAAACCACATTTTGTCCTCAATAATAATTACTAATATTATGCCAAATTACCCGTCTTAATGCACCTCATAGCATCTAGATTTACACATTTTCCAGGGGGCCTTCCGTACTTCCACGATGGGAGGGGACATGTCTTATGCTCTCCCCCCCCACCTTTGGGTGTCCAACCTAGGGGCCCGCAACAGCTTAATCGGGCACTGGCGATGAAGATGACAAGGAATAACCAATAGTTCAGAAATATTGTAAACCATTGTTTGTAACAGTGGTTTACGACTGACAGAAAGTGAGACAGAGACGGTGTCTTGTACCATTGTCCTGTTATCTTTACCTGCTTTGATAAAGAAGCAAATTGCCAAAATTAAGACCATAATCTAACTACACCGAGGGAGACTACCATCTAAAGGTCGAGTTCCAGCAATGGACAATACCATTCTTTATAGATCCTGAAAATTCACAATGAACATTCACACAAGTATCAAGTAAATTGAAGTCAGCAGTTTAGTTGAACCTCCACAGATCAAAGAAAATCACTAATCAATGATATATTCCCTAAGACAATCCTATAGTCAGACTGATCTTACATGATAGATTAAAACATTTTCTCAAAAAGAATACGGATAATGCATATTGATAATAGTAAACATCCAAATGAGATCACTTGAGGAAAACTAGGATGTGTAACTGTTCATAACTGGACGTGTTTTCTTGTTGTGCATGCACATATACGTTGACTGATCGATTGATTTGGTCTGATTGATTTACAGCTTATCCGACTGAGTAGTGCTTCGGTAAATTGGATATATGTGATTAGGTCTGCCTGAATTTGAGCTTGTCTAATTGATTGCTTATTTCAGCCGTTGGGTATGTCTGATTGATATGGCCGATTGACTTGTACAATCGACTAAATGATTATCCATTGCTTGGTTGTTTCTTACCCAGCAGTGTGTTCGATTGACAGATGGCTTAGTGGGTTGACATTTTGGTATGCTTATTGGATTGATTGACTGTTTGGGTGCGTGATCGGTTGCATAAGGGGTTGTTTGATCGGTTACCTGACTGTTGCTTGGTTTGCTGATTGCCAGTGATTGGTGATGTGATTGTTTACTTGATTGATTGCTGAATTGTGATATTGAAACATCTATATCATGACCGGTGCAGGATAAGGTAGCAGAAATGGCGGCAA
The DNA here is from genome assembly GCA_034401795.1 of Chaetoderma sp. LZ-2023a. NCBI lineage: Eukaryota > Metazoa > Mollusca > Caudofoveata > Chaetodermatida > Chaetodermatidae > Chaetoderma > Chaetoderma sp. LZ-2023a. The sequence continues at coordinate 71,823,688 of CM067361.1, read as the reverse complement.
GGGAAATAATACCTGCAATCCATCATGTGCCCGTGGCAATACATTGTCTTTTTGGGTTGAGGACTAAGCATTTGTGAATAGATGTTAACACATTGTTTAGGTCAAAAGATCAACGATCTCTCAGACTTTTGCAAGCCAGTATCATATTTAAAGCTGGGCTTCAACATTATACTTACCAGATAGTATTAGTCTATCAGCAACAGTATCAACGCAAACACAACCAGATATTGATCTTCTAAATGATAGGTCATTTCCCATTAAGTTGGTTACAAAATATTACAGAAAGATTGGGCCTATTTTTAATGTACCATTAACAATTGCTTTATAATGCTACTATATATATTCAGCCATCTATCAAAGCACCAAATACATCTATAGAGAAGTCAGACCGATCAAATTTCACGTTTGGTACCATCCTAAATTTGAGAAAGCGTGTCAGTTTACTGGCTGATCTCAAATAATGTAAAGAGCATGGGCATCAGGCCATCTCCAATAATATTCGGTACCAGTACATCACACTCTCCTGCAGGTTCCACATTGATTCTACTGCCAGAATAGGGACCCGTTCAAGATCATTCACTCTCATTTGAATTGTTTCCATATGTACCATAGAGATGCTGAATCTTCCAAGTCACAAAGTAAACAGAAACGGCTCTGACCTGCAGCTGCTCTGAAGATACCACGATCTGTATCTAGAAACATCACACCAGAAGGGCATACACTGAGCGATGTCCCATTCAGAGTCATACAGGATATTAGTATTATCAAACACTAATGCCAATGACGTCCCATACGTCATCACAAACTGTTCCCCATGTACCCTTATAGTTGATTTCTACTCGTCCTTCATATTCTGAAGCCCCACCAACTAGACGAATGCCAAGGAATCCTATTCGATCTGAGAAAGAATAAATAATTATATTATCCCATCAGTAACTGAGTATGGTGGAACTGTCAATGTGCGTGTTGGCATTGCAGGAAAGGTTTCAAGACGCTCATGTTGCTCTAAGCAAATGTAAAAATGCCAAATACTGTTAATTAGAGATTGGATGATAATTCAATATTTGATGCGCTGAAATAACAACGTTTATTAAATAAAGACGGTCACGTGTGCTCAGCGTGTGGTCTAGTATTTGAAACAGCAGTGCTAATTATAGTTTAAAAAAAGATTAAATTGTTTCAATTATTTTATTTTATTTTCATTATCACATCAGCATAAGTACTCTAAATCATACACACTCTTAATAATTGCTATTGTCAGGTGGTGTGAATTCTTTGTGGAATCAATGAGGAGAAGGGGCCGAGCACACATGGCGTGGGATTGGATTGTTGGCAGAAAACAGGATCACGAACCATTTGAACCAGTACATCTGTACCAATCAGCTCTGTGGATGATTTCACTTAACAGTATATTACTGTCTTAGATAATTAAGCCTGCTAATTAGGATTATTCAAATAGTTGCCCTCCTCATTATGGAGAAGGTAGACCATTATTACAGCCTGATTTTAGATGTATTTGTGCATATTATTAGAGAATCTATTCTCTATTGATTGTGTAACGTAGAGATTGACAAATCTAGGCTATAGTGACTGGATTTGGACTAAGTGGCATCGCAAGGTCATAACCTGGATTGATGAAAATCCCATTTAAAGTAAGTCTAAAGGTTAAAATGTTCAACCAATTCTCGGAATCTTTGAATGGTTCAATATGGATGATAACCTGACTGATATTGACCAGAACAATTGTGAACAACGAATTCCAAGTTTGCATTGGTGTTGCCAATAGTTGGCAGTTAATAATAATGATTCTTATATGACGTTTATTGGCTAGTATAATAAAAATAATGATCTCGTTATTTGAATTGATGGTTTCAAAATAATAATTTAAGGTTCTAGACATGTGATTTATTACATGTCAATGATAATGGAGAGGATTAAATGTAAGTAAACCTTTAGCTATTGTCGAATCAGGGATAACTGCTAAGTGCTGATCCGTGACATGGTACGACCCTTTAGAAATTGAGGCAACTCCTGTCTTTAAGGTTTTGCCATATTTGCCAGGTTGTTCCAGCCAGACTGGAGTTGTCTCATCCATAAGGGCCTAACTTGGGGATACAATTCTTGGTCTATGCTCGCCACGAGAGCTACCAGGCCACGAGGTCCTCCAGTTCGTAAGCAACCATATGACTCATACTGGAGAGAGAACATTCTAATGGAACGGGGCTTTGCTCGGGGCAATAAGCTGCATAGCAGTAACGGGCATGTTTTTATGCTTATTCAGATCCTAAAATACAGCCTCCTATGATAGATACATTTATGTAGCCAAAAGATATACCGTGAGAACAAATACATGCCGGGATAGCAAACAAAACACGGGGGGGGGGGAACTGTGTGGCACTATGCAATGATAATAAGTAATGCGGGTTTCTCAGACTTATGATCCTGAGCTCGTCTTCGCCAGTTCATATAAGCCTTGTACCAAGCTACATGTGCTACCTGTAGTGAGCCGATTCTTGAAACACCAATTTATATTATGTAAAGCCGAAGCAATTGTTCCGACCGAATATATCACCCACCAAGAAAGGCACTAGAGATACTGAACACATTGGCCTGAAATGTCAACCTTTCCCTGTTATGGTTCAGAGGATTGATTCGATAGCCAACTATTATGAGAACTACCATAACGAGATAGATATCATTTCCTTTCACAAGTGTTGTAATTACGTATTTATGACTGACAAGCGGGGGACCTGCCATCTCTGGAGAGATAACAACAAGAAACCAGAGGTCTACTTATGTAGATGCAAGGCATCGACTCAGAAGGAAAGTATACCGAGAGCTGGTGATGAGAGAGGAGCTAGTGGCAAAACTTCCACCTATCAGTGCAGTTTACTTCGGACTCTGATTCCTGATCCAAAATCGATCCTACTTCAAGGAATCGATGTTGACCTTGATGAAATGAGATGCTGACACCAAGGGAAAAACCGTACCAGAATTCTGTAAAGAAAATGGTGCCAGGTGCAGACAGGTCATCAAATATGATTAAGTCTAGGAAGTATGGACAAGTGTTAAAGAATGGATACTTAAGCTGAGATAGGAAGACTGGGTAACTGTTAAATACCTAATAAAAAGTCAAAGGCAGTAAGGTAACATAGTTTATTCTGACGAGCCTTCGTACATATGTGCAAACGACCATTTACAGGTTATCCGACAGATTTACAGATTCAGTAGTGCATTGGTAAATTGTATCTATATGATTATGTCTGTTTGAATTTGAGTTTGTTTAATTAATTGCTTATTCGGGCTGTTAGCTTTGTCCGATTGATATGATTGATTTGATTGTTCATCCAATTGAGTGGTTATTGGTTGGCTGATTTTCAGCAAGTCGTGTGACTGTTTGTTACGCAACAGTTTGGTTGGCTCGTGTATGGCTTAGTGGTCTGTCGCTTAGGTATGCTTATTTGATTGGTTTACTGCTTAGTTGATTGCTTGCATGAGGGGTTGTTTGGTTGGCTGCACAGCTGGTTGCTTCGTTTGCTGATCGCCAGTGATTGGTGATGTGATAGCTCACTTGATCAATTTGTGGATTGTCATATTGAAGCATCTATAGCATGACCAGTACAGGAAAAGGTAGCAAAATGGTGGCAATGAAGATGATACCCTACATCCATCATCCGCACATGATGATATAGTGTCTTTTGGGTTGATGACTAAGCATTAGTGAATAGACATTGACACATTGTCTAGATCAAACGGCTAAGATCTGTCAGCCCTTTGTAAGTTCCAGATTTAAATCTTGGATTCAGCATTATTCTTGCCATATGGGATTTACTCTATTAGTGATAACATTTGGCCAGTCACAACCAGATACAATGGTTATTGACCCTCTACTTGCTTTATGAGACTACTTCATCTGTAATTTGTTCCATCTGTCAAAGTACCAAATACCACTATAGAGAAGCAAGACAGATCAAAATTCACATTTGGCAGCCTTATCAATTTGAAAAAACCGAATTGGGTCACAGACAGGAGGCCAGATAATGTAAAGAGTATTGACATCAAACCATCTCCAATAATATTAGTTCCCATTACATCACACTCTTCTGCAGATTCCACATTAATTCCACTGCCAGAATGATCATCAGTTCATTAACATTCCCTCGCATGTGCGTTGTGTCCATCACTACCATAGAGAGAAGCTGACTATTCCAAGTCATCGATTAAGCACATACAACTGGGCCTGCAGCAACTCTGAAGGTATCATGTTTTGTATCTAGACACATCATACAGGAGAGACATACACGGAGTGATGGCCCATTCAGAGTTATAACGGATATTATTATTATCAAACACAAGGGCCAATGACTCCACAAACAGATGACGGAGAGTCACTGAATCCACCAGATTCGGTGTATGGCACGTTTCCGCATCAAACAGGCAGACAAAATTGCCAAAATGAAGCCATGCTTACTTCCTAATGAACACGGGGTATAGTTACAGTCATTATATTAATGTCATCGTTTTATTAAATAATAACCTACCAGTACATTGTACACCCGCATCTTCTGAATGTCCACAGTTGTGATCACCCCAACCAGGATGGGCACACTGTTGTATTGTTGATTCTGTGCCTGTGCAACTTACATCATCTAGCCAAATGGGACCAGATCCAGGACCATAAGATGCACTTCCTGTAGGTGCTCCAGAACTAAAGTATGGAAAACAACGTTCAGTGAGTATCCATCCATCATCTGACCTCGTATGTCGTCATAATCAGCTCAACGCGTGTATGATGACGTCATAATCATTACGTCACAAAGGGTTCCATATAGATTGTCACCAAATCTCAAATGGTCCGACACGTTGTATGAATTGTATATCTTCGTAATTCTTTGCTATTTAATGAACATGCTTTTGAATATTCTGAAACTAATTTGACTGGGCGCAACACCCAGTCAAACTTGTTTCAAAATATTCGACAGCTTACCTGTGTAGTTTTTTTGGAAATTGATAGTCGGGGTGTTTAGGGATCGATCGATCCCAACACGAGCGAGGTGTGGGTGGAACTTAGCTAGAGATGGGCGGGGCATAGCTAAAACCGGAAAGGTCAATTCCATGATCGATACGGTCTATATTAATCTGCTATGGGTTTGTTCAAATGATATATGTATTGCCATAAAGATATTATACCAATTTCCTTATTACATCCTGTACAAATATATTGCAAATCTAATAAATTATCTACAAACCTAAATCCAAGCTGTCGACATATGACATTGGCATCATTTATGTCCCACAAGTCATCACACACTGTTCCCCATGTACCATTATAGTTGATTTCTACTCTTCCTTCATATTTTGAAGCCCCATCAACTAGACGAATATCAGCTATTGCTTCTGAAAATAATAATAATAAATCGTAGATAACATTCCTAGAAGCTAGTATATGTGTAAGAAAATGGCACGCTTCTTGACTTTAAACACTGGAATAACATGTGCAGTAAAGTACCCGAGTGCGTGCGTGCGTGCGTGCGTGCGTGCGTGCGTGCGTGCGTGCGTGCGTGCGTGCGTGTGTGTTCTAATCTGCAAACACGTGTGATGTCATCTAAATCAACGTTGGTGACGATCCATGTGATGATGTCATACCGCATATTTTATAGCGTGTGACAATCAAAGATTTTAGCCAAAATCTTAACAATTATGGAGTTTGTGAAAATCTGTGAACTTCTTAATTTATAAAAATGCTTTTAGTTTTGGAGATTTTTATTGAAATCTAATAAATGTTTGCTATCCTCTTTAATATATTTCTAGGAAATTTTGTGTTTTTATCACGCATGCACGCGCGCGCATACACACACACACATACGCACGCGCGCGCGCACGCACGCACGCACGCACGCACGCACGCACGCACGCACACACGCGCACACACACACCGCCACCGCCACCGCCACCACCACCAGCACCACCACGCACCCACCCACATACCCACGCACCCACGCACTGGCACACATGCAGACACACAGGCACAGATCGACAGACGCATACACACACGCGCACGCGCACGCGCACGGCACTCGCACACGCACACGCACACGCACACGCACACGCACACACACACACTCACATTCACATTCACACTCACACTAACACGCACAGGCACACGCACACGTACACGCAGACGCACACGCAGACGCACACGCACACGCACACACACACACACACACGCACACGCACACACACACTGACGCACGCACGCACGCACACGCACACGCACACGCACACGCACACGCACACGCACGCACGCACGCACACACGCACAAACACACGCACATACACACACACACACACACACACACACACACCTACACGCACACGCACCCACGCACGCACGCATACAAACACACACACACTGACGCACGCACGCACGCACGCACGCACGCACGCACGCTCGCACGCACGCACGCACGCACGCACACACACATACGCACGCATACGCACGCACGCACGCACGCACGCACGCACGCACGCACGCACGCACGCACGCACGCACGCGTGCACTCACGAATGCACGCACGCGCACGCGCACGGCACTCGCACACGCACACGCACACGCACACGCACACGCACACGCACACGCACACGCACACACACACTCACATTCACATTCACACTCACACTAACACGCACAGGCACACGCACACGTACACGCAGACGCACACGCAGACGCACACGCACACGCACACGCACACACACACACACGCACACGCACGCACACACACTGACGCACGCACGCACACGCACACGCACGCACGCACACACGCACAAACACACGCACACATACACACACACACACACACGCCTACACGCACACGCACCCACGCACGCACGCATACAAACACACACACACACTGACGCACGCACGCACGCACGCACGCTCGCACGCACGCTAGCACGCACGCACGCACGCACACATACGCACGCATACGCACGCACGCACGCACGCACGCACGCACGCACGCACGCACGCACGCACGCACGCACGCACGCACGCACGCACGCACGCATGCACTCACGAATGCACGCATGCACACGCGTACACATCATGAATCATCTTTATCAGATATCTAATCCACTGAATGATATATTTAATATAAAATGTACTCACGTTGCTGTGTAGCGGCTGAAATCTCTGTGGGGTTAATACCTGGGAACAAAAACATTATATTCTTTCCATTAATATCTATCTTGTAAAATGATGCCTTCATCACAAGTATGTAATACAGGTACAGTCAATCATATATGGCATGAATTCACTATATGACTTTCACGTCTGAAAGCTTGCAAGCACGCACGCACACACGAATACCCTATGGCAATTGTTCTTTTTTGTCTAATCCACTGAAAGGTAAATGTTTACTATCAAATGCCCGTATGCATTCACGTTGCTGTGTAGTATCTGGAAGCTCTGAGGGCTTAATACCTGAGAACAAAGACAAGTATATTCTAGTCAAGCATATATACAAACAGTCATAAACAAAGTTCATAGCTTAGGGAACTATGCCACATGAATTCAATATTTGATTTTCACGTCTGAAAATCTATGATCCGGTGACTCTAATCCTTTTGCATGCATGTGTGCGTACGTGCTTGCTGGCATGCATGCATGTGTGCGTGCATGCGTGCTTTTGTGCATGCATGCTTTCGGGCATGCATGCATTTTAGGGGAAATCCTATCTAATCATACTCTATGCCGCATCCGAGACGAGATCGATGATTTCACCAGATCATGTCAAAGTGGCTTTAAATGTGGACGCAGCTGCGTAGACATTGTATGGGCTCAACGCATGTATGTGTCAGTAGTCATGTCCAAGCACTGGGATTTCCATAAAGATGGGCATTGACATATCACGAGCCTTCGACAGAATTAAATGCTCAAAGATATTAGATGTCCTAATGCCAGACATCTACCGGCACCCTGCATAGTGGGATTCGTAGATCAAAGATGCCCTTGACAAAAAGCCTATGTTTAGACAATGCAACCTGCGTATCGTTGATGCTGTATAACTGTAGCAGCTGGGCAGTTCCAAAGGCAGCTCTAGACAAACTTGATTTCTGCCCCCACAAACACCTACGTACCATCACTGGACACCGATGGCCAGACAGCATAATTTCCAGTTGTGAACTATGCAAGATGTGCGTTACATTGGCTCTGTCCATAAAAGGTCGCCCAGAAAAGACGGACGATTTCAGAGTGTGTCATGGCAATATCCATTGGACTGAGAGGACTGCTAACACTATGTACAACAATCGGCTAAATTTCCTTAAGTTAAACTAGATTCGGATAAAGGTAGCAGCCACCCAGAAATTGGACTGGGTAGTAATATTTTTGGCTTTATTGAAACTGCTGAATTTTGTCACCGCGTCAAATTGGCAGATTTTTTTCGAAACTCGAACAGCAACATTCCACCATTCATTAAGAAAACAGGCTGGGCAAAAAACTTGAAACTTTTTGACCCAGCAATCGGTGAAAGTATAAAACTGTATTCAGAGCCTATTAAAAATGATCAACAACATTTATCTTATGAGCAGCGCCATGCCCTACTAGGGTTATCTAAAAATAATGAAATTGTCATCAAACCTGCGGATAAAGGATCAGCTACTGTAATAATGGATGCAGCCAATTATATCAAAGAAGCACATTTAGAGCTTAGTAATCCGAAACATTACCAAAAGCTAAAGGAACCACTTTGCAAAGTAACTGTAGCAAATTTAACGAAATTCTAAGAAAAATGGTTAATAACAAGAAGATAACTGAAAAGCAATTTAAATACCTGTTTGCAAAAGATGATTCGAAACCATGTACATTTTACCTTCTTCCTAAAATCCATAAGTCTGTTGACTCGTGGACAGGCCCAATGACTCCACCAGGGCGACACATTATTTCAGATTGTGGTTCGGAATCATATATGATTATCGAATTTATCGACTACCATCTTCAGCCAATTGCGTATAGACATTTTAGCCATCTGAAAAACACTGAAGACTTCCTAGCCTATGTCTATAAGATCTCCGTCCCTCCAAATTCATTCTTAATTACGATGGACGTCGATGCTATGTACACAAACATTGATATCGAAAAGGGTATAAATTCAATTCGTAGAGCATTTGCCGACTACCCCCGACATCAACAGGCTCGTCAGAGGAGTAATAGCACTATCAGAGCTTAGTCTGAAAGGCAATGACTTTGATTTTGCTGGTGAAATTTTCCAACAAATTTGTGGCTGTGCAATGGGTAAGCGTTTTAGCCCAGCTTTCGCTAACATTTACATGGCAGAGTGAGAACAGGAATCACTTGAAAAGTGTCCAAATCAGCCACTCATTTACCGCAGGTACCTCGATGACATTTTCATGATCTGGCAACATACCAAAGAAGCATCTAACGAATTTTTAGCCATTCTGAACAATCATGATCCGAATATCAAACTAATAGCTGAAATTGATGAGATGTCCGTAGATTTCCTGGATGTAACCGTATACAAATGTATAAAGTATGAAATAACTGGTTACTTAGACTACAAAGTTTAGTTTAAGCCAACCGACTCCCATCAACTATTGCACAAGAAATCATTCCATCCACTGTATACTTTCAAGGGACTTGTAAAATCACAACTAATCCATTTTCATAGAAATTCGAGTGATGGGAAAAACTTTGAATCATCATGTTCGACCTTATTCAAAGCCCTCAAACCGAATGGGTACTTTTCTCGGTTCCTACGTAAAATAAATTCTGAAACTTTGCATAATTTTGAAATCATTCCGGATAATGCCAGAAATTCTCGTTCTACCAAAATGTGTCATAACCGTCCGATTGTAGGTGAAGGAAGATCTCGGAAATGCGAAAAGAAAATGTTTAAATTGGATACATTTCATCCTTCCCAGAGTGCATTCAGAAGCTTTCAAAACAAACCCAAATTTCAAATACAGTCAAATTTAGATTGTGATTCTAAAAATGTAATTTACGTAATTTCATACAAATTGTGTCAAAAGCAATATGTCGGCTAAAGGAAAAATCTACTAAGATGGCGTGAAACTAGACACCTCTCAGATATTAGACTAGAGGAAGACACACATGTGGCTGAACATTTTAATCTAACTGAGCATTTAGTCCCTCGTGACTTTGAAAATCATCCCTATCAAACAGCTACCTCGTTCAGATAAAACAGAGAAAACTGATAAACAAAGAAAACTAAGAGAATCGCTCTGGATTAAACAATTAGAAACACAATGGCCAAGGGGCACACATTCTTATTCAAGCCTATTAGATTAAAGGAAGATTATCCCATTTACTCTCACAAGTAGAGGTGGGGCGAGCTGGGCGCCTTTGAAAAGTAGTCGTTGTGTCAGAGTAACCACCTTATTCGCATAATTAGCACCTTTTTTCCTTTGATCTTTGCTGCCTTTGTATAAAGGTGTGAAAAAGGCGCCTGGCTCGCCTCCTGTTTTGATTGGATGTTAGATTAGAGGGTGACCATAATCCCCCCCCCCCTCATTAAATCAGGTGCCTGGACTCGATTGATCACGAAGCCCCGCCTCCTCGTTAAGTCGCATGGCTCTAGCGTAATGCTGATTGACGAGGGTTAATGGATGTAATTAAGGATGATCACTTGGAGCCATGCCAAATGCACAAGGGTTAATGTATTATGCAATGAGGGTAGACCGGGTTACATGTCTGGACATGTCTTTTCCTGGGAACGTGATGACGAAGCCCCGCCCCTCGTTAAATCACAGGTCTCCAGTTATCCAATGAGGCACGCTTAAGGTTAATTAACATAATGATGCGTGACAATAGTGATTACTGTATAAAAGCGGCATTTAAAAAATCTGATCCGTTAAGAGTTAATGGTTTTTATTTTTGTTTAAGCGGTTTGTTCAACGTTTATTATAAGTATGAATACAGCCTATTTTATGTGTTGTGAAGTACACATAGCACTCGGTAACAATGTACACATACACATTATGAAACGTAATGTCGAATTTGTAGTAGACATACACGAGTTTAGTATTGGTGGTGTTTACGCAACTAAGTGAAGCGTGTTTATGTACAGTAACACGTTTCAAAAGTTCGCTGCTATGATGCCTGCATTTGGAGAAACTGTGCTTAGAGCTAGATGTTTTAACAGAGTAGAGCAGATTAATTACATATATGAATTAGAACCTCAATTAAAGGTCACTATCAGCACTAAATATCCGTACATCAGGCTAACTTGGTACTTTACTCCACCTGGTCAAACCGAGCTGAAACCATCATTCAGGAGCGTAACATTCCCTAGTGGTTTGTGGAGAATTCTGAAGGAGAACTTTCACGAAATTCTCGGAGCTATATTGAACTCTCTGCTAGTGTAAGCGTTTAATACCCGAAAAAAGCTGAAGATTGCTATTACATTTCTAAGCAGGCTTAGCGTGGCCGCGCATTATTGATATAGAATCTACACCTGATCGTCGATATATAGATAACAACTCTCAATGGTTGACAGGATACTCTCCAAAGATTACAGAGATCAGCTATTAAGTATTAGTTTAATGGCTGAATCGTGTCACACGGATAAAGATCAGAGACAAATAGGCCTATGCAGTAATGTGCCTTCACTTTCCATCCCTAGAGTGAGCTTAAAGTTAATGGTTGATGAAACCGTTTGGTTTGAAATAGTCAGAACTCTGAGCAGCGATGTAAATGTTAACTCGAAGTTATTATCGGACAGCTTAACATTACTACTATGGCTGTAGAGGGTGACACAGTAAAGACCAAGGATTACATATTCTTGAGAGTCGGCATGGCTCGATTACTGGGATTAACGTCTAAGCAATCAGGCAATGTTGTCGATGTAAACAATATTGATGCTGAAATAGACAGAGCCATTCAGACACTTATCGAGCACATATCCCCAGAGATTGTCGGAAAGTTAGGCTATGCTATTCAACAAGCGTCTACAAATTCATAGGAAGAAATACCATCTGGATTCCTACCATTACCAGATACGTTTGATTCTAATGATTTACATGATTACGAAGAAGACCAGTGTTTTACATCACCCGACTCGCCCGACACTGTAGAAACAAGCCCTCAACCGACCGCTAGGCAGGACACCCCAGATACAGGTCATCGAGATTTAAATGAATGTGAATATCTGAGTTTTGACTGCGAAAGCATTCCACAACCTACCAGAGTCAATGCTACTGCTATTTTCGCAAATTTGTTGAATTTAGTGATCCATAGACTAGTGATTCAGGACCGTTACAGGTGCCAGCATGGCAGACCATCTCAACACAAACAGCAGTGTATGGGTATCGATTTTTTCTTAAGACCTATTAACAATGTAGAATTACATTACTTAAACGCATTAGAATGTGTACATAAAAGCTCTTTCTTTCGGACATAGTCTACAGATCCGGATTTATATTGGAATGTATGTGAGTTATACAAAGCCCGTAAGACTGTATGGCTGAACGATGTAGTTCACACTGTTTATAAGCTGGATGAATAAGATATAATTAAAGTATCAAGCTAAAGCAGTGTTTCTCTATTCGCTAATGGTCCAACCCTCCTCATCCCACCCAACCCAATGCAGAAACCCAGGTTTGGGGATTGTATATGCCCTGCTTCAAGCGTATACAGCCACAAACCTCCCCCTCTCTGAATTATATTTTTAACGTGGTTCTCCTAGAGTTGCGTAGATGTATGACATGGCAGTAGCAGTAGTAGTAGGTTAACGAGTAACTGATCCAGACACACTACCTCACCTCACCACCCCAAGCAATTCCAGACAGCCAGGGTTTATGAATAGCTATCAGTACAAAATATCTCTGATGAGCTGTTCATTCAAGACTTTAATCCTATATAAGTGGAATTACCCTGAGGCACTAGACATCTACGTAACTTTAGGAGAACTATGTTAAAATTCTAATTCTGGAAAAATGAAAAGAATGTGAGAAACAGACTTTGAAATGTATTTTAACACGAATATGGTAAAAGCGAGCTTAAACCATACCATTTAAAAATATCTGCAGCCCGTCTAACGGGTTAAAAAACAAAAAAAACCAGACAAAGTAAAATTTAGATTCACAGCGTTTTTATTGCAACGTTCCTCATTGTAGCACTATAAGTCTATAATCTAATAATCTGTGGGCAAAGCTTTGGATGATTCGATAATTTTTTGTTAAATCTAGTAATGTCATTATAATTGAAATCATCGACAGTCCATGAATCCTATGATACAGAAAATATATGCAGAACTGTCCGCAATGAGTCGATAATAGCGGTTGCACAGTAACGACATTATATATATATGTGTGTGTGTGTGTGTGCGTGTGCATGTGACATGATTGCTTGTAGCGAGGTCTGGATGTAGTCAACGTAAAAAAATGTGTAACCTGCCTTATATTCATCGACGTTAAGCCCTATGCATGTGTTATCAAATAATGTACCAGTTACATTAAACAACGTCAAGAATGATTCTGTAAAATTATAAACAGCAGACATGGAATTCGGTGTAAGATTATCTCCAGCCACTTGCTCATTATTCATATGGCACGAAATGTGATTAGCATCACAGTGTTGAAAAGCATACAGATTTGTATTGAAATCTCCGTTATAAGCTCTATTACTAACTATACCAAATATAACCCTACTCGGTAGGTCCCCAAGAAAAATATTGTCCCTATTCATGCTACTAGTCCCTGCTGGAATGGGGAATGATTTCACAATAACTCTTTTAATGTGATATCGTACGGGGGACTTTAGGAATGTCAAAGCCTGAGCATTAATTAATTCTGGAATAGGTTTAACCTTAGGTAAATTTAATGTAGCCTCATGCAGACGTAATTTGTAAGTGTGCGCATTGCCACGAATTAGGTTAAAATCAGGTTTACTCGACGTAAAACGGACCTTTAAGGAAACTCCATTGATTAAATATTTTTCAAGTTCAAGATTATTTATTTTGATATAGAATATACATTTACAGTTTCACAACAGGTAGTCCACAAAAGGCAGAGCCTATGTGGTGGTGGACCCCTACATATAACATATAACAACAATATAGGACATAAGAATACTGAATACATAATGTTAACATGTTCTAGTCCTATATATATACACATATAGTTAACTGTCTCGCTGCCAAGCCTCTGCAGTCTACATTTTCCATGGAGCCTAACTCAGGGTATGCTGAGTACCTCTAAAATAATTTTATCAAATGCTGTCGGTGGATAAGCCACCAGCAACTTTCAGTCAAATTGTTTCCAAAATACTCAGCCAATCCAGAGTCATTGCCAATTGGAATTATTGTCTGGTGGCTTGCAGCAGTCCAACAGTTAATAGACGTATGACAATTTACAACATATTTACAGGGAAAGACATGACAGAGGGATGCTTATCTTGCTTAAGTTAATAATTCTATATTACATATTCTTATTATCATTGACAAAGTATTAGAATTTTTTTAGGCCGTGATGGTAGAGGTAATAGTTTGGTAGTTACGATCATGACAGATATTATTATTATTATTATTATTATTATTATTATTATTATTATTATTTGTTCTGGTGACTGGGCGCACGTATGAGAATAGCATGCCATGATGGTGAGTATTTTCCAGAGTCTAGATGGGTTCTATAATCTTTTTTTTGATATTCTTCTTAAAACACTGTAGCTTTATGATGTCTGTGCATGTGTTTGTGTCTGTATTATTCCATAACTGAATTGCTTTGTATGAGGGTTTTTGTTGTGCTGCTTTTGTTTGGTGGTGTGTTGAGTGGAGGTTATTTCTTGTTCTTGTGTTGTGAGGATGCAATTGTGTATTGAGCATAAAGATGTTAGATAAGGATGAGGGTAAGTTGCCATTGTGGAAGTCCCTTAGGATTGTATATAATTGGAGCCTTCCAATGTCCTCAAGTTTTAAGACCTTTTCTAATTTAAAGATATCCTGGCCACCTGCTGTTTGTGAAAACAGTTTAATAGATTGCTTTTGCAAAGATTTTATTTTTTTAAGTCTAACTTGAGATGTATTAGTCCAGATAGCATTGCAGTAGGTGATGTGAGGAAGTATCATTGTGCAGTACAGGTTTTTAATAATATTAGGTGTTAGATAGGGTTTCAGTCTGCGAATGATGCCGATGCTTTTTGCTACCCTGGTAGTAATAATTTCAATATGATTCTCCCTTGTTAAATTTTTGTCCAGATAGACTCCTAAAAACTTAGCATATTGTGTTTCTTGAATTATCTGGTTGTCGATATAGAGGTTTGGGAGAGCTATTTCTTTTAGTTTCTTAGATTTTGTGAATAGTATATAATTAGTTTTTGATACATATAAGGACAATTTGTTTACTTTAAACCAGTCTATTAATTTCGCCATTTCATTATTGACATTTTTGTATAGAATTTCTATATCCTTGTGGTTGCAGAAAGCATTTGTGTCATCTGCAAAAAGTTTTAGTGAGAGATGTTTGCAGACTTTGGGTATGTCATTCATATATAGAAGAAACAGCAGGGCCCCAAGAGCTGAACTTTGGGGAACACCATAAACTATATTTTTGTATTCAGAGATAGTCCCAATGAATTGTACACACTGTTCCCTGTTTGACAGGTAACTCTGTATCCAGTTCAATGCAGTACCTCTTATTCCATAGCATGCAAGCTTTTGCAGTAAAATTGTATGATCAATTGTATCGAAGGCGTTGGAAAGATCCAAGAATACACCCAGCAAATGTTCATTATTCTCAAGGGCGGTTGATAATTTTTCAATCGTATCCACAATGGCAACCATAGTTGAGTGTTTTCTCTGAAACCATATTGAGAAGGATATCCGATTGAGTTTTTGTTTAGATATTTAGTAATTCTACTAAAATACAGCTTTTCTAGGAGTTTTGAGAAAAGTGGAAGTACCGAGACTGGGTGATAATTAGTAAAGTCAGATGCATCTTTAGCTTTGCATATGGGTGTCACACGTGCAATCTTTAATCTTGATGGAAATACTCCCTGTGTAAGTGAGAGATTACAGATGTGGTCCAATGGTATTAGTATCTCTGTTACACATTGTTTAAAGATTTCCCATTTGAAATTATCGATTCCAGCACTTTTAGCTGGATTTAAGAAAATATAGTGTTGATAGCTACCTGTTAGAAAGTCCTTTACATGTATGTTCGAGTTGGGTTGAATTTTTTGTGATAAATTGGGACCAATGTTAGTAAAATACTCATTAAATTTCTCTGCTATTTCTTTTTTGTCGTTAATGACTCTATTATTATAAATACATTGTGATGCTTCAGTATTGTTTTTTTCTTGTTTAGTAATGATTTAATCAGTTTCCATGTTTCCTTTATATTATCTTTTTGTTCGTCAAATTTATTATGAAACTAATTTATTTTTGCTGTCCTAATTATCTCATTTAGCCTGTTTCTATATTTCTTGAACTGTGAGTCATTATGCTTTGTCGGATATTTAATAAAATTCAGATATAACTTGTTTTTCCTGTGTATCAATCCTCTTGTAATCCAGGGTTTAGTAGGATTTTGTTTAAATTTCCTAATATTTTTAAGTGGAAAGGCAGATTCATAGATGTTAGAGTATATAGTGTTGAAGTTGTTGTAGGCATCGTCACATGACTGTGATTCAATTACCTGGTTCCAGTTTATGTTAGCCATATTGTTTTTGAATATTTCTATATTTTCCTTTTTGAAGTCCCTACAAGTTACTACTTCTTTTACAAATGATTTTCATTTTTTGTTTTCTTTATCTATATAGAATATAGGTAAATGGTCTGAAATATCTACACCAAAGATACATGATTGATTCTTGGCACTTACAGCATTATTCGAGATGATGTTGTCAATAACAGTAGCCGAGAATTCTGTAATTTTTGTTAGTTTCGTTAAAAATGGATAAAAGCCAGATATTTTTAATAAATTTAGTGTAGAAACTAAGTTGTTTTAGCAAATCAATATTAAAGTCACCTAATATATAAGCAGATTTCTTTTCATTTTGTATGGTATTTAGAATTCTTTCGAATGATTTCATAAATTTGTCGTTCTCACTTCCAGGAGGTCTGTATGTGACACCAACAAGGTTATTTTTTGTTTTTTTATTGGGAATTTCAATAAAAATAGTTTCAATAAATTCTTCATTCATTGACAGGTCATCTCTCAAATTATACTGTTAACTGTCCTTTATTTAGATGCCTACACCACAACCTTTTTAGTTGGCCTGTGTTTTTCAATGAATTTGTAATTTTGCATATTAATTAAGTCCAGTGGTGAGTCAGGTTTCAACCATGTCTCGGTAATTCCTATGATGCTAAATTCATGTGAGCTAGAATCCATAAAGTTATTAAATTTATCAAAAATTTTTACCAGCGATCTAATATTAATATGAATCATTGAAAAGGCAATAGCGTCAGTATTCTTGATAATATTATCATTAAATTCTTTCTGAAGTATATAGTCACAAAGTGGAAAATTCATACCTTCATCATCAATATCTGTTTCAGGGAAATTTGTGTATTCATTGCCCTGGTTAGAAGTATTTAGCCTGAATGGGTTTACAAGTATGTTGCATTGATATATGTACTGTAATCATATTTGGCACCTAGGATATTAAGCAGAAATTCAGTATCGTTTTCATGGTGATTAAAGGAAAATTAGTTTGGTTACATTAAAAACACCACAATGATTCATCAGAACTCTGGAGTTCTTCATAATCTGTGATAGGTAGCCCTTGGGAGCATCTTAAATGCACCCAATCACCACAACAGTCACAGAATTGCACGCTGATTAGATTTGACAGGTTTGTTGCAAGATATGCACAGGAACTGGACGGGCATGGACAGCGAAAATGGGGGTAGCTAAAGGCTATTGCTGGCTACTGTGATGGAGAGATAGTGTTTATCTAATAAAATGAGGTTATATATAATGTTAATGGATTAGATGGACATAGTTATGATATTGTCTGACAGTAAGAGTAGATCTATTGTTGGAGTTTGATAGATCACAAGTAAAGCGAGGTAACATATATGGGTAGTGGTGATCATTTATAATTGCATTGTGGTTGTGGGGTGGAGGAGTGGTTGTGAGGTTTTTGGGTGGGGTTGTTGGGGTGTTATTGGGTCTGTGAGGGCTGTGGGTTGAGCTCTGGCTAGTTGTGGCTGAGGTTTGTGAGAGAGGTTGTGGGATTTGTGGGGCGGTGTTTGTTGAGCGGTGTTTGTTGTGGGGTTGTGGGGTGTGCTACGGGTGTCCTAGGTTTATGTATTTGGGCTCAGGGGAGCCTTATGACAGTGACCTTTGACCATTACATATAACCGTGAAAATTTTTTTTTTTAGAAATATATAATTTAATTTGCTTTTATCCTTTTTTGTTTTGCAGCATTGCGAACCTATTCTCGACATACGCGGTCGGCGATGGCGAGTGGAGTGACATCGGTTCCGTCATCACTGACGCCGATGACTCCGATGACTACGACGATATCGAGGCGGTCTTCAGAGAGATCGAACCCTGGAGCCACTTCAACAAGCTTAAGGAGTGACGAGCCTGCATGGCGTTCAGAGCCTGCGAAGCTAAACTGGGCCATAGATAATGATTCAGGTGAGGTACTGAGCCAAACTATTTTAAATACTATAACATCTGTGGAAATGTTGCGAAATATTTTAAATTTTCATAACTTTAAATAGCAAAATATCTCCCAAGAGCTTCACACCTGTTCTCATTCTGAAGACGACGATGTATTGCAACGTAATATAGATATTTTAATGCACAGTCCAAGCAATACAGAACTCGTAACCAGTGTCCAACATTATCAACCTGTAACGTCCCCCCTTACACCCCTGCAACCCAATCAACCCCTAAATTCCAACCCAAACTCTACCCACTCAAATGATGTTGTAAAATGTTGGAGACCGTTCGAGTCCCCAATCTCCAACAACACTAACGCTGATGCCCCACCCCAGACCGCCAAACCACCCTAGCCAACTCGACCACACCCACCCCAACGTTACCAACCCAACCCCTGCAGCTACAAACCTCAACCCACCTCTAGCAACTCTATTAGGGCACCCTATACCCCGGTTAAGAAGACTAGTAAGAATATTTACATGAATTGCAAAAGTAAATTGGCTCAAGTCTGCAGAGTTAATTTATTTGAAACTAATGATACAATATGGAAGCTAATATGATCGGTGGAGGTGTTCACATCGTAGAGGAGGGGGGGGGATTCTAGGGGTGTGGGGGGTGACAGACATTCTGATGACGTTGTAACAGCTATGCCTAGACCCGACACACCCGACATCGATGATATGTATGATATAACTCTCACACACACTTTTCAGTCCAGGCGTTTTAATATTACAGAAAATTCTTACTCTGTCAACTTTAATCCATTAATGCCATTATTACAGAGAATTTGGTTGAAGTTTCAGAGCATGTGCACTCTATATTCGAAAGAATATTACAGAACTTTTATGCTAGCCTGAATGCATTGCCTCTAGATTACAACAGAGTCATGATCACCCAGCTTTAAACACCCCGATCTACGTGGACTTTGCCAAAGTCAGAGATCTGATGGCTACAGAATTAGTGAATGCAATTTCTGAAGTGAGTCAATCTCAAAGAGACGTATGTCTCGATGGGGACTCTTCTATGGAGATTTTTCACGTAGAAATGCCTAGCATGTCGAGGTGGAATAGCCCTGACCCTAGCCATGCTGGAAGAAATGTACCCTCAGGAGACATGGATAAGGATCTATACAGATGGATCAGCCAAAGATGCAATTAGGAGCGGAGGTGCCCGACTGCACATACAGTATCCAAACGGACAACATGAGTCAGCTGCAATACCGACAGGCAAACACTGCACAAACTACAGAGCTGAAGTCGAAGCACTGGTCCATGCAGCTAATACCATCAGCAGAACAGCAGACCCTATTGCACAGATTGTCTTTTTATCTGATGCCCGCTCCGTCCTTGAGGCTATCACCAAAGGTAAGCTGCCACAACTTGAAGAAGCACTACAAACCATCAAATGCTTTCGGATAGCATTGCAGTGGATCCCCTCACACTGTGGAGTCCAAGGAAATGAGGAAGCAGACAAGATGGCAAAGGTGGGTGCAGAAGAGAATCAGACAGAAAACATGGTTACGCATACAGAGATGAAGACTATCATCAAGTCACTCTATAGAACACCTCAATCAGAAGATGCCTACCATCATCTCTCGAGGCCAGAGTAAGTGACCATTTTTCGTCTCAGAACTGGACATAACAGACTAAACCAACACATGTAAGGCGGTTCCACCTTACGACATCGCCCGCTTGTCCTTGTGGAGAAGAAGAACAGACCACAGAGCACATACTTCAATGTTGCAGTACGTATCAGCTGCTGAGAGAAGAGATCTGGCCTTTGTCAACCTCCTTTCTTGAAAAGCTGTATGGTCCTGTGGAAGAACTGCAGAAAACCACAGATTTCATCTTGAGAACGGCTCTCCAAGTGTGGTACCAGCGATCGAAAAGAAGAAGAAGAATAGGTGGAATAGCAATCTTGCCAAATTATATCTCGATGAGTTGGAGTTCAAAGCCATGCTGAAAAAGGCTGTATCACTGTTAGGAATCTAGATAATATGTGTATGGCCTGATGTATAGCGATCAGGCTATGTTATCTAGATTCGTCAGCATCGAAGGCATGTGGCTTAGAAGGCAGGCTAGGCTCCTAGTTTTAGGCAGTTTAGGTGATAATCATCATCAACGGATGATAGCTCGAGAACTGCACACTCAGGCAGGTGTGCCTACTGATGTGACTTGCGGGCCCGATGTCGGGAATGCATTCCATGACATTTTGGTCCCATGTGGCATTTCTCTAAGAGTGCATAGCAAGTCCGAGAATAAACGCTGCGTATACAGGGGTGCGGATCTTAATTGCATTCAAATTATGCCCCTATATCTGTATAATGATCATTAACAATACGTAACCAGCATTAATGCCTTGAAAGGTTGTAGTTATTATTGTGAGAATTGTGACGTACATTATGCAAACTGCGATCAACACTCTTGCATAAAACGCTGTCGTTTATCTCAAGTGGCTCCACCCTGCATGCAGATCGCTAATCGCTATTGTGAAGGTTGTAGCAGATGGTTTAAGAGCGAGGGTTGCTGCAACAATCATGTCAACTCTGGAATGTGTGCTATGTGTAAGTCTTGTGGGGACTTTGGCAAACTTCAAGATATTGATTCTCGCTCTAAACATCATTGTGGGCAGGGGACATGTCCTAGCTGCAAAGCTGAAGTTGATTTACGTGGCCAGGTTTGTTATATGCAGAGTTATAACGAAGAACATATGAGCTTAGCGTCGAAGCGTAAGACACACGACCCTAAAACAGAATTAAGGCCTTATCATCCATCCCTCAACGTTTCATTTTTTATGATTTTGAAATGAACTAAGTGACAAAGCGTCACGAGGTTATTTATGTCATAGCTCAGATAGCTTGCTCCGTATGCATTAGCAAACGTTATGACGGGTATTGCTCGGATTGCGATGAACGTCGAAGAGAGGTCATCTTCGAAGGTTCTAATGCTCTCACAACTTTCATACAATGGTTATTATCCATGAAATCTGAGTGCGAGGGTAAACATAAGATTAATGTTCTACGTTTCCGTGACTACATCGTTATAGCTCATAACAGTCGTGGTTTTGACTTGCATCTAGTGATAAAGTAACTCTTTAAAAACACTGCACTTAAACCGGCCAGCGCAATAATAAATGGTAATAAAGTGGTGTATTTGAATGTTGGTGGCATTCATTTTAAGGACAGTCTCGCATTTCTTCCATTTCAACTGCGTCAACTACCGGCAATATTCAATCTACCTAGCGAAAATGATTTTTCCCATATCTCCTAGACAGTAACGTATTCTTTGATTATGTAGGCGCTACCTCTTGATTGATGCTTACAGCGCTGACAGTATGGTTGTGTTAGCACATAAGGATTTCGACTCTTGGTATGACTCGGTTAAAGACAGTGTTTTTAATTTTGAAGATGCCATGAAACTTTACTGCAGGTCTGACATAGATATTCTATGCATGGCTTGCGGTAAGTTTTGTGAAATGTTCATCCATAAAACGGGGATACCACCTTTCGTGTCATCTATTACGTTAGCGTCATTATGTAATAAGGTGTTTAGGGCTAACTACTTAAACGAGCATAAGCTAGTAGCTCCGCCTGCTACGGGGTACATTAACCTATGTAACAAGAAACGTTACTCTGTAGACACGCCTACATGGCTAGATTACCTGGCTTATTTTAAGAATGTGTTTATTAAACTGGTGGCGAACCCGAAGCACTTAACTGATCACTGGACGGTTACTGGCTGGACATGGACAAGTACTTCAAGTACTATGGCTGTTACGTGCATGCCTGCCCAAGATGTCTGCCTAGAAAGCATATGACTACCAAGTCATTTTAAGCCTGATCTAACTTTAGAAGAAGTGTATCAGAAGATGCTTTCTAAATCTAGCGAGCTTAGACGTATGGGTTTGAATGTAGTCGAAATATGGGGTTGTGATTTTAAGGCCCAGAGACTTAATGAACCTAAAATTAATGCATTTTTGATGGCTAGAATGTATCATGAACTGATTATCGCATGTGATGCCATGTACAGGGCCGTGCCAATGCCATATGTTTGCATCAGCAGGCTGCTGCAGATAAGTATATAGTGTACGTGGATATCACTTCACTATATCTTTTTGTTTGTAAGACCAGTGAGTACCCTCTAGGTGAACCGGAAGTAATCATCAGAGATTTTAAACCGGTAGAGGAGCTAGGGTCTTACTTTAGTCTGATAAAGTGCATCTGTTTACCTCCTAAAGATTTATTCTTTCCTGTCCTCCAATACAGATGTAACGAACGTTTGTTGCTGTGTAGTAAATGCGCTCACGATTTTCATAGTGCTGAATGTGCTCATAGCGATCGTGAGCACAATCTACACAGTGTATGGACGTCTGTGGAGTTGATGGAGGCAGTACATAGCAGTTACCGTATCTTCGAATTTATCGAGATATGGCAGTACAAAGAATGTACTGATACCCTTCTTATTGATAACCTTTTGAAAATTAAACAAGAAGCCTCGGGGTATCAGAAGGATGCGAGCACAGATGCGCAGAAGGACGCGTATGTTCTGTAATATTTTGAACATGAAGTGATTAAATTAGATAAATCTTTGAGTGTTCAAAATAATGGCCTTAGAACCCTGGCAAGTCAGGTGCTGAATTCTTTGTGGGGTTATTTCGCCTCAACAATAGACCCGGTTCACTGTATGACACATTTCAGCATCAACCAAGATGGGTGGGGTGGGTTGTGGGTGGTGAGATTGAAAGGAAATTAACCTCTTACCTACTTTGTAATAACATGTCATATAATTAATGTCATCATCTTACCATATAAGAATTTAGCCAGGCAAAAGATCTCGTCTTGCTATCGTAAAAATATTGTCTGTATCAAGAATGTCATCATGTTATCAAATGATGGCTATTTCAGGGTCGGATGGCATAGCGTTTTTTTCAAACCCTGATGACTATAACCCCACAGACAGATGAAGGAAAGTCATGGAATCTACCAGGTTCACTCCATGACATCTTTCAGCATCAATCATGTCGGTGAGATTGAACGAAATTAAGCACCCACCTACTTTGTAATGATCATGTGATATAATTAATTCCATCATATTACTATATAGTAATTTAGCAATACGAATGACGTTATTATTTTAGAGCAAATACTGTTGTCTATATAACTAATGTCATCATTTTATCAAATAATAACCTACCAGTACAATCGACGCCCACATCTTCTGAATGTTGACAGTTGTGAACGCCCCAACCACGATGAGAACACTGTTGTATTGTCGATTCTGTGCCATTGCAAACTACGTCATCTAGCCAAATGGGGCCATGCACAAGGCCATACAATGCCCTCACTTTGGGAACTCCGGGCCTAAAATATGGAAAACAAGCATCATTGATGTATCATGAATACATGCAGTATAACGTGCGCTCTATACGTAATTCTCAGATGCGGTTAGGCAATAACAATCTGCCGTTGATGCTATGATGATGTTCAAATGAGCTATGTATTGACACACATATATTATAAAAAATGTCCTAATATATCGTGTACAAATATATTGCAAATCAAATAAATTATATATTACACACACAAATCCACGATGTCAGCATATAACGTTGATATCGTTGGCGCCCCATCAGGCATCACAAACAAACATAATGGTCTGAATGTTCATTATTTTATAAACGTAGACATTTCTGGCGGAATTTTCTTTATAAACATTATAATTTCCCTGGCAATGATTTTCCCATAGGGCCCTTTTAATAAAGCTATTGTTGATGATGCATATCCATGACATTCGTTGAGCCATGCCCCTATTATCTGTCTGTAAGCTGATCTGTTTCTGTTAATAATCTGCATCACATAATATATGTTAACTTGTATTGTTTGGAGCCATAAGCTGTGGCGAGCATATATCCTTAATTTCTGACTAAATACATGTCGACCATTGCTGGGTATGATGCCATAACTCAAGCCCATGTGGCAGGTTAAGTATTGCGCGTTGCTTACCATTTCTTAATAAAGGAAAGATGTCCCTGTATCAAATGTATCTGGCACTACCTCATTGTTTATTACGTTTAACAACACACTGCCAATGAATCAAGTCCGCTGTAGACCACGTTGTACATGTAAATAATGGCACTGATTGGCTGAGCTGACATTGACATAGTAATACCTAGAATAGTGGTCAGGAATAGTCTCAAAGTCGATACCCACGTGCCAACCATAGACAGAGATAATCGTGAGGACCTTAGCTCCCAAAGCAAGTATCATGCACCTTCCATGGAGAGGGGGGGGGGGGGTGGCATTTTAAGCTCTGGTGAATACATCGCAAGCCAATGAGAATGTACTCCGTCACATCATTTCTTGCGAATACGCTGGAAACCAGGGAACTAGCACAATCAAGGAACGGGATATACTAACTCACATAGAGACATTATATCATCTCCCACAACATTGAGAACAAAGCTAAACGCACTGTATATCTAATGGAGCAACAAAGGATATATACAAACCCAAAACCAAGCTGTCGGCATATGACATTGGCATCATTCATGTTCCATGCGTCATCACAAACTGTACCCCATATTCCACCATAGTTGATTTCTACTCTTCCTTCATATTGTGAAGCTCCACCAACAAGCCGAATATCAAACATCGGTGCTGTTGGGTCTGAAAGAAATTAATAATTATAATCCATTGCCTGCATGTGTGTATATGTGTGCGTGTTATAAACTATTGATAATGTCCCCCAAGAGTTATTATATATGTATCAAAATTACATGCCTCTTGACTTTAAACACTGGATTAACATTTACAACAACGTACAGTAGCGCCGGGGTAGTAACTTACGCTCAGCGATCCCACCACTCGCCACAATGCAGCACTGCAGCGGTGACCCACACATGTTATTCTCTCTCTCTCTCTCCCTCTCTCTCTCTCTCTCTCTCTCTCTCTCTCTCTCTCTCTCTCTCTCTCTCCCACCTCCCACCTCTCTCTCTCTCTCTCTCTCTCTCTCTCTCTCGCTCTCTAGCTCGCTCGCTCGCTCTTTCTTTCTCTTTCTCTCTCTCTCTCTCTCTCTCTCTCTCTCTCTCTCTCTCTCTCTCTCTCTCTCTCTCTCTCTCTCTCTCTCTCTCTCTCTCTCTCTCTCTCTCTCTCTCTCTCTCTCTCTCTCTCTCCCTCTCTCTATCTATCTCTCTCTCTCTCTCTCTCCCGTTCTCTCTCTCTCCCTCTCTCGCTCGCTCTCTCGCACGCGCGTGTGTGTGTGTGTGTGACACTGCGTGCGTGGGTGTCCGTGTGTGTGTGTGACTGCGTGCGTGGGCGTGCGTGCGTGCGTGCGTGCGTGCGTGCGTGCGTGCGTGCGTGCGTGCGTGCGTGCGTGCGTGCGTGCGTGCGTGCGTGCGTGCGTGCGTGCGTGCGTGCGTGCGTGCGTGCGTGCGTGCGTGGGTTATTGCAGTTTCATAAGCAATCATGAAAAACGTGAATATTCAAGGATCACACCGATGAACAAACCTACGTACGAATGTACAGGTAAATGGGTATATGCTTAGAAAAGGCTTCTCCTTAGTGGTTTAATCAAGATTTCACTGAACTTCTATCAATCTGTTTTCAATATATGCCAAGGTATCGAAGAAAAAGTAAAATAGTCACTGATTTACACATATTCTGCAAGATAAATAGATGGCAAACAGACGAACAGATAGAATGATAGACACACCATGTCAGGCTTCTTCAAGTATTTTGAATCAATATATCATTAAAGATGTATCAATAAACTCCCAGTAGAACTTAAATTCTCAAAGAAACAAACGAAATATCCATGTGTGATCACAGGTTCTGCAAGATGAACGGATGGCGTAACGGAAGAACACATTGATGAACGGAGACTCAGACTCCTCTAACAAATAAGGATAAATCAATACAAAACTGTGTGCTTTAGACCAGAATCATCAAATAGATTGTGTTAAGCCTTTCGTTTAAAAAAATTAAATTATCAATTTAGTATTTATTACATTATTTACAATGATACTTGTATTTCTATAATCAACCATCAACATCTCCTATAACTGCAACCGATCCTGCTGCTGCTACTGCTGATACTGCTATTGCCGCTGCTACTCTTGCTGCTGCTCCTACTTCTCCTGCTACTACTGCTGCTGCTCCTACTGCTGCTGGTGATCCTACTGCTGCTGGTGCTCCTACTGCTGCTGGTGCTCCTACTGCTGCTGCTGTTCCTACTTCTCCTGCTACTACTGCTGCTGCTCCTCCTACTACTACTACTACTACTGCCGCTGCTCCTACTGCTACTACTACTACTACTACTACTACTACTACTACTACTACTACTACTACTACTACTACTGCTACTACTACTACTACTACTACTGCTGATCCTACTTCTGCTGCTACTACTGCTGCTGGTGCTACTACTGCTGCTGCTACTACTACTGCTGCTTCTGCTACTAGTACTGCTGCTGCTCCTACTGCTATTGGTGCTCCTACTTCTCCTGCTACTACTGCTGCTGCTCCTACTGCTGCTGGTGATCCTACTGCTGCTGCTGCTCCTACTGCTGCTGGTGGTCCTACTGCTGCTGGTGCTCCTACTGCTGTTGGTGCTCCTACTGCTGCTGGTGTTCCTACTGCTGCTGGTGCTACTACTGCCGCTGCTACTACTACTGCTGCTACTGCTACTACTGCTGCTGCTGCTCCTACTGCGGATGCTGCTACTGCTACTACTACTGCTGCTGCTGCTACTACTACTGCTGCTGCTGTGCTTTAGACCAAGAATCATCAAACAGTTTGTGTTAAGCCTTTTCGTTTAAAAAAATTATCAATTTAGTATTTATTACATTATTTGCAATGATACTTGTATTTCTATAATCAACATCTCCTATAACTGCAACCGATCCTGCTGCTGCTACTGCTCCTACTACTGCTACTGCTATTGCCGCTGCTACTCTTGCTGCTGCTCCTACTTCTCCTGCTACTACTGCTGCGGCTCCTACTGCTGCTGGTGATCCTACTGTTGCTGGTGCCACTACTGCTGCTGTTCCTACTGCTGCTGGTGATCCTACTGCTGCTGGTGATCTTACTGCTGCTGGTGCTATTGCTGCTGCTGCTGCTGCTGCTGCTGCTGCTACTACTGCTGTTGGTGCTCCTACTGCTGCTGTTGCTCCTACCTGCTGCTGGTGCTATTGCTGCTGCTGCTGCTGCTGCTACTACTGCTGCTGCTGCTCCTACTGCTGCTGCTCCTACTTCTCCTGCTACTACTGCTGCTGCTCCTACTACTACTACTACTACTACTGCTGCTGCTGCTGTCGCTCCTACTGCTGCTGCTACTACTACTACTACTACTACTACTACTACTACTACTACTACTACTACTACTACTACTACTACCACTACTACTACTGAGGCTTCTGCTCCTACTGCTGCTACTACTGCTGCTGGTGCTACTACTGCTGATGCTACTACCACTGCTACTGCTGCTACTACTACTACTACTGCTGCTGCTGCTACTACTACTACTGCTGCTGCTGCTCCTACTGCTGCTGGTGCTCCTACTTCTCCTGCTACTACTGCTGCTGGTGATCCTACTGCTGCTGCTGCTCCTACTGCTGCTGGTGCTCCTACTGCTGCTGGTGGTCCTACCGCTGCTAGTGCTACTACTGCTGCTGCTACTACTACTGCTACTGCTGCGAGTACTGCTGCTGCTGCTGCTACTGCTGCAGCTGCTGCTGCTGCTGCTACTGCTGCAGCTGCTGCTGCTGCTACTACTGCTGCTGGTCCTACTACTACTGTTGCTGCTGCTGCTGCCACTACTGCTGCTGCTGTTACTGCTGCTGCTGCTCCTACTTCTCCTGCTACTACTGCTGCTGCTACTATTGCTGCTGCTACTACTGATGCTCTGCTGCTGTTGCTGCTACGACAAGTGCTGCTGCTGCTGAATGTTTGAGAGAAGCGGGGTGCTAAGTTTGTTTATAACTCCTGGATGCATGCCTTAATATCAATACATGCGTCACAAATGCTCATACCTCGATAGCTATATATTATGTGACTGTGTTTACTTAAATTAAAAACCGCTCTATTTGTATATGTTGCGATAATATCGCCAACGACATGGTAAAACGTTGCTGCAGATATTGCGTAATATTTTCAGCGATATTTTGAATATCAAAGTGATACTGTGTAATGGCGCCATCAAAATTATGCTTTATTGCTTTATTTTCTGCCTTTATTAAGATATATATATATATATATATATATATATATATATATATATATATATATATATATATATATATATATATATATATATATATATTAAATACGAATTTGATCGCTCATACCGCACAATGTCTGATGTTTCTTACAATATCGCATGAGTTTTAATCACTCATGATGCACAAGACACAACGTTTACTATAACACTGTATGATTTTCTTCGCTCGCGATGTGCAGCGCACATCGTTTAATATAATATTCTATTATTTTTTTCACTCATAATGCGCAACACACAACGTTTACTATAATTTTTCAAGATTTTTAATCACTCACTATACGCAATGTACAACGTCTACTTTAAAATCGCATGATATTTAATCGCTCACGATGTGCAACAGACGTTTACTATAACATTGCATGATATTAATAGCCCACGATGCGCAATACACAAAGTTTACTATAACATTGCATGATTTTGATCACTAACGATGTGCGCCACTCAACTTTTACTATAATATCACATTATTTATGGCCCAGTATGCGTGACGTGTGATGACATTTATAGAATACCTTGCAAATGAAATCATTTTAACAAGACAGCATAGCTTACCTGTACATTGCACACCCGCATCTTCTGAATGTGCCCAGTTGTGAGCACTCCATCCAGAATGAGAACACTGTTGTATTGCTGATTCTGTGCCATTACACGCTACGTCATCTAGCCAAATGGGGCCAGAACATCGTCGTGTCGT